>OY796889.1:40865859-41465859 GCA_963680785.1 Diplosoma virens
GATTCAATATTAGCAGTGTTGTCGTTGCTTGAGGTTGGTCCAAGTTTTTCGAATTTTGATGGATTATCAAGTATTCCTAGCATTTTATCTATAAAGTCATTCTTGTTCAAAATGACTACTCCTGAACCCTTGTCCGGTTTGGTGATGACAATGTTTTCATTTGAATGCAAGTTGTTGAGTGCTCGAAAGCATTCTCCATGAAAAGCAAAAGCAAATGAAATCGTTGTGGGCCCAATTGGGCCATCACAGAGTTTCATCAGAAAATGATCAATCTTCTTTGAAGGCTAGACTTACAGACCTTGCCCATCTCTACTGTAGTGAAGAGATTGACTCACGTGATTTTGCTTTTCATGGAGAATGCTTTCGAGCACTCAACAACTTGCATTCAAATGAAAACATTGTCATCACCAAACCGGACAAGGGTTCAGGAGTAGTCATTTTTGAACAAGAATGACTTTATAGATAAAATGCTAGGAATACTTGATAATCCATCAAAATTCGAAAAACTTGGACCAACCTCAAGCAACGACAACACTGCTAATATTGAATCAAAACTTCAAAAACGCTTACTAGAACTATTTAAAGAAGATTCAATACCCAAAAGTCTTTACCAAAATATTCGTCCCACCGGATCACAAAGACCCAGAATGTTTGGTTTACCCAAAACGCACAAAACAAACGTACCGTTACGACCGATACTATTTATGACAGGCTCATCCCATCATGAGCTCAGACAAGTGGTTAGCAAGCCTCTTGGAACCGGTATTAAAGCGTTTCTCGACCCATTGTATTCGTGACTCATTTACGTTTGCTGATGCTATTCAAAACTCTAAAGATGCTAACAATCTTTTCATGTGCTCCTTCGACATCTCAAGTCTCTTTGCAAACGTCCCACTGAAGAGACCATTAATATCTGTGCAGATGCCTTATATTGCGATGATTCGGATGCACAACCATTTATTTCGAAGGCTGTCTTCATTGAACTGATGAAAAGTGCCACATCTGGAGTAGAGTTTAGCTTTAACGATATCATGTACAAGCAAACTGATGGGGTTGCAATGGGTTCACCACTAGGCCCAGCCTTAGCTAACATCTTTGTTGGGTTTTATGAAGAAAAACTCTTTTCTCAAAAATCAAAACCTTCCACATATTTTAGGTACGTTGACGATACATTTGCTATGTTTCGCAATGAAGAAGAGTCGGATAACTTTTTCAAACAACTAAACTGTCTCCATCCTTCTCTCAAATTTACCTTTGAGAAAGAGAAAAATAATTGTTTACCGTTTCTCGACGTTAACGTAGAACGAACAGCTACCGATTTTGAAACAAGTGTGTATAGAAAACCTACCTTTACTGGACAGTACTTACGTTGGGAATCTTTCAGTCCCACTAAACAAAAAACAAACCTTATATCAACTTTGGTACACCGGGCTCTAATGATATGCACGAAATCTAAACTAAACGAAGAAATTAAGCATATCAAGAACATTCTATTGGACAATGGTTATCCTGAATCTATTATTGACTGCAACATTTCCAAGAAAATTGCTCAGTTTGCCCAAACGATTTGGTCCTGAAAAGTGTCCCGAATATTTGAGAGTTCCTTGGATAGGGAAAGCTTCCATTGGTCTTGACAAAAACGTCAAAATGGCTGTTGAAAGCTGCTATGGCTCCGTTACCACCAGAGTAGTATTTACATCGAAACGCATGTTGCCTGTAGCCCGCAAAGATGTTTTACCTACCACGCTGAAAAGCTACGTTGTTTATGAATATTCGTGCCACTGTGACAGTAGGTACGTAGGACGAACATCACAGCGACTACAAGATAGAATCAAGCAGCATGTTCCTAAATGGCTACAACAGCAAGCGAAGCGCCCTACACGATCTCAACCTGGCAGATCCTGTAAGCTAAAACGTAACAATCCAGATTGTGACTCTGCCATAGGACAACACTTGCTTGACCACGAGCAATGTGCTGCAAACTATAACGACAAACGTTTTAAAATTCTTGCTGTGGCACGCAACTCGTTCCATCTGTGTCTACTCGAGGCAACTTTTATCAAAACCAAACATCCGGTTTTATGTAAGCAAAAGGAATTTGTTTACACATTGAAACTTTTCAAATAACCTAAGTTGCGAGTAACAGTGTTTCTCCTGGGTAATTGCACATAGTGCGTTTTTCCTTTCCGAGATTACACTGTATTGCACCACACTGTGCAATTGTGCCTTTCTCCTTTCCGAGACTGCAGCACCTTTCTCCCAACTGTTGAGACTATAAATACCTTGATTTTCTCTGGTTCGTCCCATTTTGACGCGATTGCCACTGATGAGAGCGTCACAAAAAGCTTATGGCTCCGAAAAAATCGACTTTGTTTAAAGCGATATTAAAATTCTGTACCACAAAGAAGCTCAAATCTTAATTTATTTTCGGTACGCAAAAAACTTTGTTTTGCCCAAATATTTTTTGTCGCTGCCCAAAAGCTCTTATTTTTCTCAAATATTTTCGTCGTTGTTCAAAAAATACTGATTTTGTCCCAATTTCAGAGACTTGGCGGATAATCGTCCCCCCTTCCGCCTGGCTTTTACGGCTACTTTCATATCCAATAAGTTGTTTAAAAAAATTGCCTGAAATTGTATTTGGCCTACATGCTGCAAACTTTGTTTTTTCAATTGTATTTTTCTATGAAAATATGTTTTCTACAAATTGTCCTAATCTTCATCATTGCAAATTTACAATTAGTAGGTCTCAGAGGACAAATTCGTTCTCTCAAAACACGTTTTTTATGAAATATTTTTTAGAAATTTCGGTTTTTTTATCGTTTGACAACATTTACAAAAAATTGTCAAAAAATTTGTTTTACCGTTTAAAATTAATTCAGCTCTAAAAAAAGTGTATATGAATCCATGTTATGATCACTAACTACTATTTTGTGCATGCTTTAAAGTATAGTTTGAGCTTTTCATACGTGCAACAAGTTTTCAAAAACGGTACAACTCACTGTCCGGGGACGGTTTGAATAGATGACCATTAGGGAATACTTCGCTCTAAATCATACAATGAAGATAAGTGTTGAGTTCATTACAGCGAATTCAAGAAATGCATACACATAGAATACATACAGAACATACATACAGACATGCATACATACAGAACGTGTGATTTAAAGTTGATCACATAATACAAAATTTGCCGATTTCATGTTTCGCTTTAGTTTAACTGATCAATCTTTGAACTTGTTTATTTTTTCACACCACTATATTATAAGTTAATTGCTGAGGTAAAAACAGTACGAGGCATTTTGATCTCAGTATTTCTGTTGAGATTTATTGTAGCTGTGAAATCGTAATGTAGTTGTGACAATGCCTTGCAATTTTTAGGGTCTATGATGATATAGAACTGATACAAACTAATAAATATAATTATATATGAAACTGGTATCTTTTAGACGGAAACAGATGCATTTTGCATGTTCATAGTAGTTGTGTTACAAAATTTTGGTGAAAGATAAAATAACTGAAAAAAAATTTCAATCAATTTTTATATGACTGTAAATATTTTAACGCAAATATTTTTTCTATCATTTTTTTATTGGTTTTCAAAACTTTTTGGTTTTATATAGAATTTTTTTACGAGTTGCTTTTTTTACAATTTTTTTTGTCTGACTATTTATCTAATCATGTATATATCTATAAATCCATATTATGTTTATTAAATACTCTTTTGTGCATGCTTTACAATGTAGTTTAAAACCTTCACAGCTGCTGGCGACTTTTCAAACTGAGTTGCTTTATTGCTGCCATAGTTTTAGTGGTTAAAAAAAATGTTAATAAGTAATTTTTTTAACATCTACATTTTTTACAATAACTTACACTATTTGAAATAATTATAACTGAAATACTTAGTACAATAGTACTTATTAGGGTTCTTGCTTCCGATCTGGGCGTTCTGAGTTCAACGTTTGGCCTGTTTGAATTAAAAAAAGTTTTTCCATCAGCTTATTACCATTGCAATATTCCTAGATAAGCTTCTGTGTTAATCAGTCGCAATAGTGCAGAGATAAAAATTCTAAACTCGATACACGTTGAGGAAATAAGTGCAACAATGAAAATTTTGGTTTTAAAATACAAAATAATCGAGACAGAGACGGTGCAAGGGTTAGAGCGCTTGTTATCTGTGCTTGTAATTGAAGATTGATTCCTGACCAACGATCAGTCGCAAGTAATTTTCCAGAGACAGCAAAAACGACAAAAAAAAGGTGACAACCTTATTTCGTTGAGATATTTGGTTTGGTCAAGTTAATACACTAAAAGAGTAACATTTCTACCGTCAAACCATCGAAACAACCTCGAACATGAAAATTAAATAATTTCATATAAGTCAAATTTTATAGTTATCGTATATTTTCATTAATTTGAAAGCTGTAGAACGTTCATATTTCTGGCAATAAAGCCTTCGACTGCGCACAGCTGCCATATTTCTAGTCTACTCAACAGCTGAGTACTGCTAATCAATCTGGTGTCGCAGCGCTCACACACTTGCCTTCATAGACAGTGTCCTAAATGACGTCTTGCGCATTGTCACTGGTTGCCTGCATCCCACTCTAACGGACCACCTACTCATACTTTCAGGCATCCATGCAGCTGAGCTTTGCCGACTAGCAGCGACGCTTTTCCTGGCTTACCGTAGATATCTGGACCCTGACCATATGCTGGATGGTCTTCTAATGTTTTCTCAGATGCTCGTATCCATGCAGCTGAGCTTTGCTGACTAGGAGCGACATTTTTCCTGGCTTACCGTAGATCTCTGGACCCTAACCATATGCTGGATGGTCTTCTAATTTTTTCTCAGATGCTCGTCAAGAGAGACTAAGATATAGACGTCCGTTTTTGCCAGCTGCGCGGAGCCTATTAAACAACCTTGCTAGACTTGGCATTCGCGCTTCTCAGTGGACGAATTACAGGTGGAACACGGAGTACTGCGAGATTATAATCAGGCTCTGAGTTATCATAGCCATAACCAGTGTCAGGTCTGTTGGAATGGGCTTGCCCCGAACGACTTGGGTTAAGCACAATTGTCTGCGAACCAGTGTTAGACGATTCCATTTGTTCATGCACAATTGGGGTCTCGCTCAGTCACCAAAAGGCATGTGCGGCGCCTCTAAACAAACCGCAAACTACATCCTAATAACGTGCCTTATTGTCACAGATTTTACCTTGAAATCCAAGAGGACCAGTTGAACAAGGTAACCCTAATACCTGCGCTAATGTAAAGCTGCGTCTATTTTTTATCTATTTTGGCTCAAGAAGTAGTTTTTCTGCAAGACTGAAGCTTTTTTACATTTGGCTTCAACTAAGATTAAATTGGTTTGTTTAAAAACTTCTCTCCGCAGATAGACAGAGACTACAGTTTCTAACTAGAAAGAATGTATTACAAAGTCCACACAGCTAACGATTGACGACTCTTCTTCCCGCCTTGCCAAACTTCAAAGCGGCTTCAGGACTACAACTTCAATTCGTCCGATACACAATTAATTCTACATGTATCTCTACAGAATTAATCTCCAAAATGCTAACGCAAAACAATTCAAACACTTGTTAACCACTTGACAATGGATTTTTAAAAGCATTTCTATGTCCTGCTAGCGGGGTTTTTTCACAAAAACAAAGTTTGATACAGAGTGAAATACCACAACAATCGCATTGGTATACAGTTTCCTTTCTTCTGCCCTTTTTATAACACACTGCAGACCGTTTAAACGAATAGGCGTGTATATATATATATATATATACGTCATCCGCTTATAGATCTACATTGAAATTTGCGTTTACATACGTCAAGTGGTTCAACAATACTGTAACAACTGGGCTCACTGCCCTCGAATCTATGCACTGGAATAATCACTGGAAACTCTGCGCTTGAATCAACACTGGAATCTTGGCTTTTTTTTTAAAACCAAACGCCCGCTTATATAGAACGTGATGCTTCATTCGAGTACAGAGCGCTATCTCATGCTCGAATCTTCTGCGATCCGGTGCAATAAAGTTAACACTCGGTCATCGTAAAGCGTCTGCAGAGAACAGCCAACCGGAGAATTGCCACAAAAGCGCATTACGTCATTAACTGTCTGGCATAAAAAAGAAACATTCAAAGCAATCGTAAAACAGCTTGCAAATAAATTTTAGTCAGATAATGGGGGAGTTTTACCGACTATACGATTATTATTTGGCTATGAGAATATTATGTTACAATAAATTTAAAATTATTTTAAAACAGAAAATAAGCGATGGTTTTGTACAATTAAAATTATTGCAGATATAGTCTGACACATGTACATCTGGTACCACATGCTTATGGTTAAGCTCAATATAAGCTCAATTGATTAATTTAAACTTTAGTTTGGTGCAGATCGAAATTATGAAAAAATAACATTTGTTTTTAAGATTGTTGTTTTGTGCAGATAGAAATTGAAACATAATTGCAACTCTCCTTACAAAACAATGAATGAAGCTGGATGCTCTAAGACAGGTTTGAAGCATTTTGTTTTAAAATTGATGCTTCTCTTGTGTATGTCGGCAGCGTGGTCGAGTGGTTAAAAAGGCCGTGCTAATGATCAATATGGTGTCGGTTCGAAACTTACTCGGGCCATTCTGTTGTGTCCTTAGAAAAGTTACTTTACGGTACTTTCCCCTGCTTGGTGGTCTTGGCAAGCAGTTCTAAATTAAAGTCATATCTCTATCTAATTACAAGCGGACAGCAATATCTTGCCATCTTCGGAAGCAGGTCGGGGTAATTGTTTACCCTATGTATTAGCGCCTCCGTCACTTTCGTGCGAGACAACAGGATAAATTTAGAGATAAAATAAATAAAAAATAAAATTGTTTACAATATAGATGTACACTTAACTCAGTAAAAGACCTCTAGAAATATTTATTATGATGATGTCATTTTGTATAGAGATTATATTAGTATAACAATTTTGTATTTAAATATTTTGGCTTAGATGTAATCTGGCACTCAAAACTTTCAAATTGTAAACTCTAAAAAATTTTAAGATACGATAAAAGCAAAATGGTTTTTTTAAAACTTTTGTAATACTGCAAAACTTTAAGCTGCAACTGCAAGACTTGTAAATCTATTTATCTAAATTACTAGTTTCCAACCTGGGGATGGGAAGCCCGAGTGGTTTGTTTTGCTTTTCTGGGGGTCGCGAGAACTTTTCATAAATTGTATATAACGTAAAATATTTCGGTAAAAAAATATCGTTATGTATTGCTTTAAAACATTTTAAAATTTATTTATTTATTAATGATTAATTTATGACCTTGATAATTTGACCACCAGACAAAAATCCTACTTTAAACTTGTTTTGAAATTACTTATAAACATTACAATATAATTAGCTTATTAGTTCGTCATTGTAATTACGTATCCAAGGAGATAGGCTAGACACTATTTTACTGAGAGGTGTAAGAAAACAAACGTGAAAACAGGAAGCAAATCGTTTAGTACGGACAAGCAAAAAGGAGCAATAAAAAAATCATAGCAAGGAACAGTTTCTTTGCGGCCTTGAGACTTGTGCTGGTACAAATAAGCTGATCAGCCTAATGCGTGGGTAGGGTTGACCTAGGTATATAAAAACTACGGGTGGGTAGGGGGAGGCAAGCTATGTTTGGCTAAAAGTCCGCAGGCAGGTATGGACGGGTCAAATAAATTGTGATAAAAAAGATAAAATGTTTTTGTATTATTGTATGAGTTTTCGTTTTAAATTCCGCATAAATATTTCTTAAAATTTAATTTTTAGAATTTTCGTATTTTTGAGAGTGTTACTCAAAGCTGAAAACAATTCAAATTCGGCACAGGCTGGTTGGTCGAAATTAGTAGTGGTATGGGCTGCAAAGTAATGGTTCGCGTAGGCTTTTAGGGCAGTCTATTACTATACAGCTGATTAAACTAAGAGACTTAACCAATTTTACCAATTTGATACAGTGGTACTGTACCTACAATTCTGACAGAGAGTTACCTACGGTTTTGACACAGTGTTAAGTAGGGTTTTTCCGCGCGGCGACAGGATCATGTAACGTCCCAGGAGCAGAGTTGTTGATGCGACCACCGCATACTCATTGTACGTTCTGGAATAAAAATGAATATATTAAATGGTTTGGTGTTAAGGAAACTTAAAAATCACTGCATTACACCGATTCTATACAATAATGATACCGCGTTCGATACCTGACATCGCCTGAAGTGTTTACACAAAATACCTATTGGATGTCGATTTACTACATTTTTTGACAGATATACATCTACTACGCTTACAGTTAAACCAAAAAGTTTAAAAAAGATCTTTGAATAGAACAAATTTAGTAGCAATTTTACGAACTGATAAATTGATTTTTTAAAAAGCTATTTCTGAACTCATAATCTATTTAAAAGAATTTTTTTATTATACAAGCAAGCAATTCAACGAATAGGCCAAAAAGAAACAAAAAGCAGAGCAATATTTCATCCATATCTAAAGCGTATTTAAATCTAAATTGCAGAATTAAAAAGGTTCTCAAAACACAATTGACTTTTGTTGTAAGTTTAGAATTAAAACTTCATCGAGCTATACAAACGATGATTTAATATTAATAAAACATAGAACCATACTGTGGTTTTCAATTATTAATTTTGACGCTTTGATTACAACTTGACACATTTTCAAACTAACGATAATGTATCTTTTTTAAACGAACCCAAGTATACAAAGCAAATGTACAAAACTTTTTTCTTTACGCTTTTTATTAGCACGTGACTTTTCATTAATTTATTTATTCGCCCGTGACGAATCTCACTACCTGTGACAAAAGGCAAACATCACTGAAAGAAAAGAAACAATGGTGGGGTAATAAAGAATGTTGATTGATCTACTAATTTAATTTATTATGTACCAGGGGACAAAACTTTTATCAATTTTAAGATTGGGGTCAGAGTTTTGGATAAGTAAATTTTCTTTAATTAATAATTTTCGCCAATGATTTACAGTTGAAAAACACTTACTTTATTTAAGTCAATGTCAGGATTATCCAAAATATGTTTAGTCACATCTGTTTTCTGATTGTTTGAATTGGGATTATGATCCTTGAGTTTGTAGCCAGATTCTCTTTCAGTTTGTCCAATATAGTTTTGCATTTGATTTTGTAGATAACATTATAATAATTAATTGTTTCTGGCTTGTCTTAATATTTAAAATATTTACGAATGTCGAATGTTTTCTCAATACAGTAACCTCCCGCTTAAGTACGCACCCGTTTAAGTACGCATCCCAGAAAAGTACGCAAAAATTCCTCAAAAAACTTTGGTTCAACTTTTTTTATTTCAAACGAAAATTTACACGCAGTAACAAACTGCAGCATGATGAAATATACAGTGCAGTAATGTGTAGTATTTATTCATTGCTCATCATGTCGTGCAAAGTTAGCTGGCGCATGTTTTCCATCCTCTTTTGCTTGACTCGCAATGTCACCTGCCTCAGTTTTTGTTGAAAGCTCTCAAATGTGGTTTTTATCTTATCATAATCATCCCCTGCTTCTTCCTGCAAGACTGGACACAGCAACTGATCTTCAACCTCGAGAACTTTGCTATAAAGCTGATTAAAGCCATGAAATACAACACTATTGGTGACAATTTCACCGTCACAAGCATTGCTTGGCCAGCCTCATCGTCAGTGTCAGCACCTTCACCAGATTGCACTGCCGCCAATGCCGCGTTTACGTCATCCAACAGAGCCTCTGAATATTCTTCATTCTTCTCGTCGTCGATGTGCATAAATTTGTCAAGCTCGTCATTGTCAATTGCAATATCTAAAGCCCTAAAGCTAAGTAACAATTCGGGTACGAAGTTGGGCTCTTCATCAACTCCTCCTGCCATTGGAGTTAGCAGTTGGGCCTTGTTGAAGGAGTTTCTTATTGTTGTGTCTGATATGAATTCCCATGCTTGCTTTACATAGTGAGCGGCATCCAGTAAATGAGCAGGCTTACCGTAAGCAACACCCGCAGCCCCACGTGGTAATCTTTTACCTTGCTCTGTTTTGTGGATTCGAACACTCTCATCAAGATCACAAAAATCTAGAACATCCTTAAGGTACAAATATTTGTATCTCTTCTTCAATGCTGCAATAATACCCATGTCGCATGGCTGTTTCCAGCTGGTGCAGTTGGGTGGAAAGAATTCCACCTTAACATTACCCCGCTCAAAGCCTGCAAAATGACCTGGAGCATTGTCCATTAGCAAGAGAACAGGGCGCCCTGTTCTCTTTTTTACTTCAGGATAAAAAACTTCATTGAACCATTTCCAGCATGTGTCAACATCCATCCATGCTTTACCCTGACTAAAATATTTGATAGGCCATTGTCGCTGTTTGATGCAGGCTGGAGATTTCGGTTTCCCAATCATTGTGCAAGGAACTTTGTGCGTTCCTGTGGCGTTAGTACAAACAACGAGAGACAAGCGCTCTTTAGCTTTCTTCTTTCCTCTAGTTGTACTGAGGTCTTCGAATGGCATAAGCAGAGTATACCGTGGTAGAAGTCAAAAGAACAACCCTGTTTCGTCCATGTTTTACACATTTTCAGGATTATACCTTGAAATTGTAGCATACAAATCGTCCAATGCGGCCAGAAGCTTTGGATCTTCTTTGTCTACTTCTGCCCCTTCACCATGAAGGAGAATTTGTTGCAATCCTCGACGTTTTCTAAATCGGCTAAGCCACTGCCATGAGGCTTTAAAGTCGCCTTCTGGTATCGATAATTCTTGAGCAATTCGCTTTGCTTTTACAATGACCAATGAGGGAGGGACGGGAAGCTTTGCACGCCTCATGCTATCAATCCAAACATAAAGAATATCTTCTAACTCAGAAAACCGACCAATAGATGCTCGTAAGGTTTTTCTCTTTCCTTCCTCAGACATTAAAGCCGAACGCTTTTGAATGCCTTCTTGGTTTTTCATTATCTTACGAATGGCACCTTCACTTACGTCATACTCTCTTGCAAGACTTCTTTTACTTGGAGCAGATGGCACACTTAACTTAGCAATAACCTCCAACCTCTGGGATTCACTTAAACGTTTACCTTTACTTGACATGATGGGAACAACGAAACTGTAGTGTACGTAATTGTACACTATGCAGTAGGCTACAAGCAAAACAAAAAAATAGCAGGTTATTATAAACTGAAATTGTTTGAAAAGACTAACTGTTGATCAATCAGATCGAAAAAATGTAGACAGCACTTCTGCCTGATTCTATTTCTTAACCTGTAGTCGTAGCTTGCTCTAGTGATAACCTTAGAGTTTAACCAGTCAATTAGCTTATTCACCACTATCAACTATTTTACTAATGCTATTTTACTGGTGCTACAATCTACTAGATCGTGATCTAAAAAACAAAACATAACAAAAAACAGCGCAGTTACTGTAAGAAAATAATAAACAAAACAACATATACACTGCAGCCTTCTAGCACTTATCAGCTATCTTCGCTGTCACTATTAAGCAGATCAAACTCTAACTTTGTGAATAAGAAAAAACGCACGAGGTAATAACACAAGTTTGACGTTGTTACGTCATAATATAAAAACTTGGAAAACAAAAATACGGGCCATAAGCTTAGCACGGCTATCGCCTACACTAACAAAACAATGATCGAGAAAACAAAGAAGTCTTTGACGTAATAAATGCCGAGTTTGTGCTGTACTGTATACTGTAATGGTTACACGCATGACTGCATAATGGTTACACGCATTTACCGATGTACTGGCCGTGCACACATACTGTACGTGCAATAGGGCACAAAACTGTTAAGTACGCACCTCCCGCATAAGTACGCAAAGCCACCTCAAGATCAAGTTGCGTACTTAAGCGGGAGGTTACTGTAAAAATAAATTTAAAATTGGGTATCGCTTTTTTTAAAAAGACGATTTCTTTGGTTATTTGATTAGACGTAGTATGCAGTGGTTGGCACGGTATTTCTTAAAAGTACCGCGGTACCAGTACTTGGTACCTTTGTAAAATAGTACCGAATTACCGGTGCGGTACGAAAAAACTTCCGCGGTACCAGTACTTGGTACTTTTGAATAATTCGATTTAATGGTAATGACTAAAATTTTGTCATACATTGGATTTCATTTGGCATTTAAAAACTGTATTTAACAAAACGAAAACAACATCCTACGTATCCAACTGTTGACTTTCAAAAATTGATTATGCTTTGGATGTAAGAAACGTGCAGTAAATATACTTTTAACTTAATTTGTTGGATAAATTATGGCTTGGATATATGAAGGCCTAATAAATACGTTGTCTTCAGCTTTGTTTTTTATGTTAAAAAAGTTTGTCAGGAATCCTACTAATTTCCATGTAACCTATTACAGTGGTTTAGTCAGAGTTTCCCAAACTTTTCGGGCCAAGGTCCTCTATTTGCAAGTCTTTTTAATTATGGACCCCAATCTTACGTCACATCAATTTTTTATCCAAGCAACGAGGAAAGATAAAATAAACCCAAAAATAAATAATACAAAATCCGTTAAAAAATAAATGCTTATAAACAGGTATACCATATTTTTGTAGAAGTAAACCGGGACGCTCGTTTATAGACAAAAATTTGTTCCTAAAAAAAGTGTCTCTATAAAAAAAAAGATCTTCACTTCGAATCTGTCTCCAATTTGCAACTAGACATTAACAAATGCATTGTTAATATAGGCCTAATAGTACTACATGATAGAGTATTTGTGACAATGACATTTCAGACTGTAGTGGCGCATCCAGGAATTTGTTAAAGGGGAGCTAAGAGATATACTTGTATTGGAATAACATTTATTTAGGTATCATAAAAATTTTTTCTTGGTTCGGAGGGTTCGTTTCCTAGCTCGCTCCCTTATTTTTCAATCATACTATACTAAGATTAAGTCCTATGATTTCTGATATACAATATTTAGCGCCTTCGGCGCTAAAGATTTGAGATAACTGCACGCAAAAATGCTACTTTTTCCAAAGCTACAACTACTTTTTTTTCTCAATAATCACTATATGCACGATTATTACTCTTTTTTGCATAACTGGCGCGGTGACCATGTACAATTTTTTTGTATATGTTATAACGTATATAGTTTAGTTGCCGTCTTCCTATTTGCTACCTTTGCTCTATTTTGTTTTCAATTATAATTAGTTGTTCTTGTGGATGCAAATAAAACATACTCTGCCATATTATAATACCTTACCATACAACGTCTAGGTCTTTCTATAAAACAATTTCTTTTTCTATTCAAAAAGCTGTGGAAATTAGACTAGCGTTTTTGTTCCATTATCTCGTTTTTAACTTATAAATAACGTCGACTTGAACACTGAAGGCAGCCTGCTGTGTTTTTAAGGAAAAATTCCAAGTTTTATTTATTGTACCACAATGATTTTAATATATCGATTATTTTCTTTTGATCGTTTTAAAGGAATAGCTAAACTTATTTCTGTTTTTGCTACATTCTGGATATGCAGACGTATATAGGAAAACAGAATTAGGAGAAATTTTTGGCTTTAATTAAAATACAAACATATTTCAAATGTCTCGCAAACCATTCGCCTAGGTTTCATCTTGTTTTGTATTTCAAGCTTATATCTGTAACATGATTCATTGATAACTTATTACAAATAAAACTGCTATATGTCTTTTATTTGCAAATTTATTCAAGACTTAATTAAGAAAGTCATACCGTACACCAATGGTTCTCAAACTGTTTATACAGTACTTTTCTGCGAAGGCGCGCCTTTTAAAGCAATCAATATATTTCGTCGCAGTTTCTGGTGGAATTGTGCAATTTAGTTTTGTGAGTGACATTTTTGCCCCCGGCGCTCAAAATCTGAATTCGATTACTTGAATGAGCAAATTTCACACAGAGTTACCTACGGTTTTCCAGAGCGGCGATAGGACCACGTAACGGTCCAGGCGCAGAGTTATTGATATGACCACCGCAAACGCATTGCTTATTCTGGAATAGAAATGAATATATTAAGTGGTTTGGTGTTAAGGGAATTTAGAAATTACTTTTTTACACCGATTCTATGCTACAGTAACACCGTGTTCAATGCCTTATATCGCTTAAAGCGTTTACATAGAATATCCTGCTTATCGATTTAGCAGAATTTATCACAGATACAAATGTACGCCTACCGTTAAACCAAAAAGCTTGAAAAAAATTTTCAAACAAAAGAAACTTAATAACATTTTTAAAAACAAACGAATTGACTTAAAGCAATATTTCTAAACTCATAATACATCTAAAATAACTTCTCTTTTATTTCAAAAGCAAGCAATTTGATGCAATGGGCAAAACAAAAACGAAAAACAGAATAGTATTTCAGCTATATCTAAAGTGTTTTTACACTTGAGTTGCAACATTAAAAAGGTTCAAAAAATCAAATTGACTTTTGTTATCAATTTGGAATCAAAAACTCATCGAGCTATACAAACTATAACTCGATATTGATTTAGATTTAGATTTTTTTAGGGACCAGACGTTTTACGTGGAATAAAGCTTCGATTGATGACAGCAAATCAGATTCTGGTAAAAAAATTAGTTAATCTAAAGATTATTCTAAAGTCTAAAACTTGAAAGGTGAAAAGCTGACTATAATTTTAAACTTTACAATATTAAAGAAAAATGAAAACAGAATGAAAAAAAGAGTTTTTCAAAATTCTTCCTCTGATTGAATTATTTATTTAGGGAAAAAGTGAGGCAATGCAAATCACTAAACATTTTAAATACTCGTACTCTATATTGTTAGTAATTTAATCATTTTTGACATATTTTCATGATTTAAAAAATTTTTATTATAGTTCAAGCTTGAGTTTTCAGCTCGACACAGATATTTTTATATAACTCAATGCATTTTTAATCAAATTCAAGCTCGAATTTGAGTTTGAGTTCTTCGTTTTCAATCTTATGGGAGAAGTTCGAGTTCGGTAATTTTCTATCGAGTTCAGATTAAATTTAAGTTTAGGAAAATGTCGCGTTTTCATGCTCAACCACAATAGTGAAATAACTTTAATTATATTTAGTTTAAACTTGTTAGAAATACATATTTACTGTATGCATGCTGTGGAAACCAAAAACTTGGTTAGATATTGATGGCAAGCTACGCTTACACTTAATTTAGTTAAATGTAAACAAATAACGCGTTGACTGCCGCGTGACATGCCGGCGGGTCAAGCTGCATTTGTAATATATTGCAAAAAAAGCACATCGGCAGTCAATGTGTTAAATTAGATCCCTGTTTTACTGAATAATTCAAAAGTAAAATATTACATTTTGGGTTGTCAATCAGTAAAAATATAAAAAGTAGAAAACTACAGCTACAAAATGCATTAAAAGTATAATTAGTAATAAAAGTGGATGTTTAAGGTCTACCAGTAAGCTTACAATAGGTAGCTCACCAGTTAAACAAAGAACAAAAAAACGTCAAAATAAATTTGGCCACTCAATAACAAGAAATAAGAAAACGTGAAAAACTCAAATTAAATAATTGTCACTTATGCAATAAAAGATTCCAAAATTAACTACTGAGAAAATTAAACAATCATCAGTTTCAACAACATTGCACCAAGCGGTTGCAGCTAATTTTTTTATATTTGAGAATCCATACCCCGATGGCCAAAACACAATTTTTTCAAGCAGATATTGTATCAAACAGAAACAATAGATAATAATCATTTTGAACCAAAGGTAGAAAAAGTAATCTATTTGTTATAAAACAGTGATTTTTAATTTACTTTTTTGTTAGCATCCCTTTGCAATCACCAACTTGTTTTTGTATCCCCTCTAGAATAGCTAAATATTAATATTGTTCTCATGTAAAGAAAAAAGGGTTTAGTTTGACTCCTCTTCTTTTTTAACGACTATACGCGCAATTTCCTTCCACAATCTTCGAAACGTTTGCTTATATTGACAATTTGGCATTGTTGCACTCTTTTAAAGACTTAAAGGAGTTGAGGGAGACTTAAAATTAAAATATGTCTACTCTTTCAGCGTATTTCCAGACTTTTAGACTAAAGCTCAATCTTTTAAAAATGATGACAGCAGCTTATTACTTAATCGACCGCGATATAAGCTAAAAGTTTATAAAAAGGAAGTCCAATCTTTTTCAGTTAAGGGCCATTGTAGCTCATCAAAAATATTCCGGTAAATAAAGTAAATAAAACAACGCAACCGAATTTTAAACATAAACAATATTTTTGATCCTGAAGAAGATTTTTATTTTCAAACTGAATTGCATTTTCAAAAACACAATTATCGTATTTATTTTACGTCACTTCAAAAAATACCGGTTGATCCACTTAAAATATTTACGCGGAGTAAATATGGATCGCGGGCTACGATTTGAATGCTCCTGGTTTATAACAACCATCCATTCTGTCCAGTCCCGATCCATTTTAGAAAAAAAGCTATAAAAATTGCTCGCCTTCCTTTATTATCTGGTGGCTCGAGTTTGAATTCCAATTCGAGTTAAAGTTTAAGTTTGCGTCCCTGCTGGAAATATTAAAATTTTTCCTTTTTCTCGTAAAAGCTTGTCTTTATTTTATGTTCAAAAACATTGAATGATTGATGAATCGGGAAAATACGGTTTTGTGGAAATTGGGTTTGGAAAAAAATGGTCTTGTCTTTAGAAAACAAAACTACAGTATGTGAAAACACTGCCTCAAAAAACTATTTATTGATCTAGGACCGATATTAATCAAGTGTTATGAAACAAAACATGCATTGCTGTGACGCAAGCTGATTTCCAGAAAGCTATAGTCTTGCATGTAACATACTGTATACTGGTATAAAAATAGTATTTCTATTGGTTTCAAAATTTTTTTCATCAAGCATTCCACTTTCAAAACAACTTTGATTTTATACTAGAAGTAAAATTGTAACCAGTAGTTTTTATGGAAACTTTTGACGTGAATATCGGAGGTCCTGTCGGAGGTCCTGACAGAGGTCCTGACGGAGGTCCAACGAAGGTCGCACCTCCGCGGAACGGTGGTGCTCCATCTAGCAGTAAAGTAAAATTAACACAGCTTTTTAACTAGTGCTTGCTCACAAGTGATTTGAACTAAATCTTTACATTTTTTTTGTAAATTTAAAGCAAAAACGTCCTATAGCTTATTGTTAATATGCGTCATCACTTCTACTTTACATAATTTCACGATTACGTAGTGCAGGTATTTACAATATTAACCTACTTAGAAGAAGAAAAAAACCTTAATTGAAAACTTTTACTCAATACTTCAACTCGGTGTATACAATAGAGCACAAAAAACTTTCAAGTTTGAACCTTTTATTTAAAAGTCAGAAAAATACAACCGATTCATTTCTCACTAAATAAAGAGTGATCATTCAAGTCGTGCATTAAAGAGTTCTTGCTGTTATCACAAAAAGAGGCAAGAAATTGACTGATTTCACAAAGTCTCTTCTTTTCGGTATCACTTGCATTTTTAAGTCAAATGCATTCAAATGTGACAAGAGATCTCTTCATTGTTTTCACATAGGTAAGAGGAGAATATAAGTTGATATATTTGTAATATATCTTCATTCCGTCTGCCAATATTTCCTTTTGGGTTTTTTAAACATAGCACGAACCGAACACTCGTTAGGGTCGATTTTAGCAAAAAAAATCATGTGAATTTTACAAATTTCTTTGCTGTTTTGCTTTTCAAATAATAGTAGGCACGTTTGAAAAGGTAGTAATTTCAATAACACTTCCACGTAACCGCAGATGATCGAAATATTGTTGTGGGTTTTCCACTTCAACAAAGAAAGAAATTCTTCCCAATTCACTGTCTGCTTGAGGTTTCTTTTTGTATTTTCGCTTGGACTTTACTGCAAAAAACACATTTCGAACTGAAGTTTCATTGTTTGCTGGAGAAGAAAGCGATAACTTGACCCTCTTTAACTTTATTCACCATTCGCAGACATCAGTGCAGTGTAAGGTGCAAAACTGACTATTTCGACTCTGACAAATAATTATAAGGAATTTTTTCTTGTGCAACGATTGCTCAATAGCAACTCTAACTTTTTTCTTCAATTAATAGCTGTGCACTTTAAACGTTTTGACAAGCCTGAACACGCCCACAGATGTCAAAAATTTGTAAAATGTTTTTAACAAACAAGTGCTTTTTATGACTAATATAAATAGTAATGTTTTACTTTGTTTCCAATTATTCCTTTAAAAAATGGATACACTCTACGTTTAGAAATACGTATTATTATAGTTACTCGAGTGTTTTTGTTTGAAATAATAAAAAGTATGATTTTAAAAATTTGAAAAAATGCTTCAAGTCTTTTGAAAACATGATTCAAATTTTAAAATTTATTCGTAAAAACTTGCCTTATAGATTTAATTCACAGCTAATGTCTCGACTTGTTTTGCAACGTTTATTGAGAAATATAATTTTTGACCAATCTTTGAGAAAATGTGTTAATGCTTTTTAAAACTATGTAATTAACATTGTTATAATTATACGTAAAAGACTATGTAGTCTTTTTAGATAAATATTTGCCGAACTGTAGCCATCAGAAAACTTTTCAAAAATTTTACATAAACCAACTATGTTATAAAAACAGTAAAATTCGCTACAAAAGGTAGTTCAGATAATTTGTGCTTGTTTGTAAATTACAACTTTTATCTGATACTTTACCTAAAGACATAATTTTACGTATAAATCTTGATATAAGAAAGTTTTACGTGTTAAACTTTTTGGTTTAAAAAGACGATAAGACAAGAGAATAATTTATTGAAATGTACGGTGCAGTTAAAATTACACCTTTACTCCAATACGCCTGCACTTTTTAAAAATCAGAATCGTATTTTTAGAATAACAAAGCATCATTTTTTAAAACAAGAATCAAGTTTACTGACGCATATGCTGAAACCAAAGTGGGTGCACTATGTATTTTTGTCATCAGACATGATACCGAGAAGTTTGTCTGATATAAACTAGATGTTGAAAATTGTTTGAAAAACGTTTTGTTTTGCTGATTTTTGAGGTATAACGTTCTGTTATAAAATTTATGATCCTAATTTTTTATCACAAAATTAATTCAATAGGTCACAAGCTGAAAAAAAAATTGTTGGAAAAGCGATATTGTTTTGCAAATCGACTGATTTTTTGTTTTTCGATCAAGAAGGTTTCAACTTTTAAAAATCTTTGCAATGTTCGTAATGTTTACTGTTTTTCTTTTGCAGCGAAACGTAAAATTAGATGTAAAATTGCGTGTTAAACCAATGCAATCTTAGACATAATTTAGTTTTGCAAAGTGTAGATTTTGAAATAATTAAACGATTTTCTTAACAAATAGTTTTTTTATTAAAAGTTGTAACCACTATTTCTTGTTTTCAAAGTCTCAAAATTTTAAAAGCTTTAAGCTTTGTTAAAGAATAACTTCATGACTTGAACAAAATTTTTACTTGAGAAAACCACAATCAAATCGCTTTAAGGTTAGAAAAACTTGAAGAATTTGTGTCAATCATTCTGCAACAAAAAAAATATTTAAGTTTTTTTCTATCAACAGGTCAGGTGGTTTAAAAATTGTGACAGATGCAATAGTTTTTATGAGACGAGCCTAAATAGTCTTGATTCGTTAGTTTTCTGGCGGCATTTTTCAAAAATATTCTTCGAATAAAAAACGCCTTTACTTTGTTTGGTGAAGAGATAGTTTAAAAACAGATTAACCGATATTAAGAAAAAACTGTATTGCTTTTTCTCAAAACTCTGCAGCTGACGACGTTCTGTTGTGGCTATGCAGATACGTAAAATAGCAAAAAAAGAATTCTAGAATAAAACAAAATTTTTAGGTTTCTGACAGTTTTTGTGTTTGAAGATTCTAAAACTAGTGTTTGGTCTAAAATTTTCAAAATATGAAACGGTAAGTTTACAATTGTAAACTTTTTTTGAATTATAAGCAACAAAAACTTTTTAATTTTATCGTTTACTTGCAAACACTATCCACCGTTGACGTTTCAACTATTCATTTTTATTATTCAGAAATGTTTTCAAGGTTTTTTTACTTGAATATTTTACAGCCTCAATTAAAAGCTGCAGAGTGTGAGTCTTTGATTGTCAAATAATTGAACGATTTAAATTTTTTACAGAGTAGTTTTAAGAACTTGACCAAAATGTCAGTGTGAAAAATGTAAAAACTTATTTTCATGTATATACTTTTTTTATAGTTAACAATAGCAAAAACACGGGAATAAAAACAAGGTTAAAAGCCCTACAGACTGTTTCACCCATAAAAGGGATCATCAGGGGTATCTTATTCAAATAGAAATCTTAAGTCCCACAACGGCAAACCAGAATTTAAACCCTGTAACTGCAGGTATAAACCGTCATGCCCATTGAATGGCAACTGCCGAGACAAAGCAATCGTTTACCAAGCAACTGTACACATCTTCTGCAGAAACACTTCCCTCCTTCAAACAGGCTGCATAAAATTTGCAACAAGAATGTGGTAAAACTCAGCTACAGCTGTTCCCCCAATATGGCAGACATCCTCTCAGCTCACAACAAGAAGCTCCTTAAGTCCCACAACGGCAAACCAGAATTTAAACCCTGTAACTGCAGGTATAAACCGTCATGCCCATTGAATGGCAACTGCCGAGACAAAGCAATCGTTTACCAAGCAACTGTACATCTCATACGGTGTTACTTTTTTTATAGGATATATTTTCTTTTATAGGATCACTGTCAAACATTTTTGAAAAAAAAAAGGGTGCCATAACACTTTAAATTATTCCGTTTTATTAGAAGCATATCCTTCTTGATACGTTTCATTTGTGTACTACATTTTGCGTTTCTCACTCGAAAAACTTGTCTTTTAAAGTGACTTTTTTAAAAAATTTGATTATTACTTTGTTTATCTGCATGAAGTTGAAGCTGCTTTCCTTCTTTTTTGTTTGTTGTCAGATTGCAAGCCATTAACTAAGATATCTAAAAAGTTAGAATTAATTTTAAGAAATTTAGTCCTGTGGTTCAGGAGGATAAATATAGAGATAAAATGAAACAAAATGAAAATATAGTATGACAGAAAGTTTTAAAAAATTCTAGCTCGTATTACATAAAAGGTAAATTTTAAACTTTGAATTATTAAGTTTTCTTTAAAAACAAATCGTTTGTTGTTAACTTTATGCAAACATTTCCAAAAATTCATATAACCTATTTTTAGATACGATAAACTTTTGCAACAGATTACTAAGGGCAAGATCTCCCGGTTAATAGATGGATCAAGAATTGAACACAGGACCTTTAAATCTCATGTTCGCAAAAAATCAAGATTTGAATACAAATTTTTAGTCTCAAGGTTGTACATTATAAATATTAAATTAATTAGAAAAACTGCTAAACCTTTTTGAAGAAATTAATAAAATAATAAACTTGTCCTTACATTTGATTTGAAACGCGTATCAGAGAAGACGTAACATTTTTATAGATTGTAGGTTTTTGCTACGACTTCCAAATTACGTTATTTTTTTAAAAAATTTTGATTTATTTTAAAAATAATAAAGGTTTTTAAGGTTTCTTTCAACACGTTGTTTTGTTAACATAAAAAAATACCTGAACTTCATTGCATTGTTAGAATAAGACCTCAGGCATTTCACTGATGTGTCTTTGTGCTGTTATGACTACGTCTGTTCTGAAAAACTTCTAAACATATACTTTCACTGTTGAACTTTTTGAGTTAAAACAAGACCTCTACTACATGACTTAAAATTTTATGTTTTTCTGATAAAAGTTAATAATAATATACTGTATAGCATTTTTCTGGGAAAGAAAATACACCAGATTGTCTGCAATTAGAAGAAAGAGTTTTTTTAACTAAAGGACAAAATTCGGTTTTAGATTTTTAAAAAAACTTTAAAAAAATTAATTTAATTAATTAATAAACTTGTCCTTTTACTTGAATACAACTATATTTCAGAAAAGATAACTCCAATGACTAGCATTAAAAAAATCAAAATCATAGATAAGTGCAACTTAGTTGTTCTGAGTGAGGATCGAACTCACACATAAATTAACAACTTTGTTGACCAAGAATAAAACTTAGCTTGAATTAGCCAGATCTTAGGGTTAATTTATTTGAATAACACGCTTTACAATAAAATCGTAAAAATTGAACAAATATATCTTAGGTTTTAAATTAAAATCAAGAATTTAAACTTGTTTGTCTTTGTTAAAATCACTGGTTAGAAATTTAATTATCGTTTTTTTAGAGACATGTCTTTCAGGATAATTGCCTATGAACTTGTTAACAAATCGTTGGTTAGAAAGTTAATTCCGGTTTAAAAATATGTGCTTCTACTTATTTTTACAAGACTCGTTTGCCTTTGCTACAACCGCTGGTTCGAAAGCTAATTGTTTTTACTAACATGTTTTTCAAGGTAACTCTTTATACTTGTTTTTGAACTTTTTATAAGACTCTATATTAGTTACAAAATTGTCAGAAAGTTAACTGTTGTTTTTAGTGACGTGTCTTTCCCGATCATTGTTTATACTTGTGAACTTGATAAAAATCATTCATTAGAAAGTTGTTTTAAAATAACGGATTATAGTTTCACAAGACTTTGAACTCGTTTGACTTTCAATAGGTAAAACTTTGTTAGAAATTTAGTTGTTTGTAGTGACTTGTCTTTCCAGATCGTTGTTTATACTTGTGAACTTGATAAAATCATTATTTAAAAAGTTGTTTAAAAATAACAGATTGAAGTTTTATAAGACTTTGAACTCATTTGACTTTCAATAAGTAAAAACATTTGTCAGAAAGTTAACTGTTGTTAGTGACGTGTCTTTCCAGATAATTTTCTATACTTGTTTGATAAAAAATCACTGGTTAGAAATTTAATTATTGTTTTTAGAGACATGTTTTTCAGGATAATTGCTTATAAACTTGTCAAAAAATCATTGGTTAGAAAGCTAATTCCGGTTTAAAAATATATGTTTCTACTTATTTTTCCAAGACTTTGTTTGTCTTTGTTACAAAGCTAATTGTTTTTACTAACATGTTTTTCAAGGTAACTCTTTGTTTTTGAACTTTTTTATACGACTCTAAATTAGTTATAAAATTGTTAGAAAGTTCATTGTTGTTTTTTAGCAACGTGTCTTGAAACATAATTAAATCTTTTATAAAATTTTGAAAAAAAAACATCTGTTAGAAAGCTGCTTTTACAACATGTTTAAAGTTAAATAATCCCTTGACAGGTTGAGTATAAGGTTAATCGTCATACTAGTATGTCTTGGTCCATTTCTTTGACTGCTTTTCAAATATATTATCTAACATACTTCAATCGAAAATTAATTGATCAACTCAGATTAGTTAAAATTTAGATTTCATTGAACAATAACTAAATATTTGATTCATTACATTCAAGGATCAAACCTGTTTCTAGATGAAATTAAGTAATCAAACTTGATTAACTAATTTCATCTAGATCTTTAACCACTGATAGATGATGCTAAGACGTAATTCAAATATAACTTTGATCTTTATCAAATATATTGATTACAGTCTTCCACTTTTCACTAGATTTAACCTCCTTGGATTTAGCCTCTTGGATTTAGCTTCCGCCGCCTTGGATCCGCTAGATGGAGCACCACCGTTCCGCGGAGGTGCGACCGCCGTTGGACCTCCGTCAGGACCTCCGCAGAACCTCCGATATTCACGTCAAAAGTTTTCATATAAACTACTGTAACAGTCCTTTATTTAGTTTTGTAGTGATGTTGTATTCCTTTGTGCTCAGTGGTTAAAAGTGTGCTAAAGTTTGCAGCACCATGAGCTGTTGTAATTCTTTGTTATAATTTGAGAGCATTTTAGATGCACCTGTGGCGGTTTTGGTTATAGGGTGGATATATAGGTTTATTATATTATATTGCTATACACTACTACCACTCACTTAATACATCGATTAAAAGTTCAAGGAATTAATTCTTTTAGTTTCTTCAAGTACTTCCAGCAGTTTCACCTTTTATTCAGTTTTATTACAGATTAATCCGTTTAGCGATTAACCACGTTAACAGTTAATTTCCCAAAAATACTAGCAAGCCAAAATCAAAGTTCAGTGACCAAAAAGTAACAGAATTATAGCAATCTTATCTCAAAACTCCTTTTCCGCTTGCTCAACACATCGCCAGTTACAGTAATCATTACAAAGCCCAAAAATTAAAAAAACGATTTCTTTATTTCCCTTCTGACTTAACTCGTTGCCATTTAAAACGATAATAATAAAAAAAACGCTTCTTACTTTTTTGGCACGTTTTATCAGACAAAGCTCAATTGTGACGTAGCTTTACGAGCTACACACCCATTGCTTTGTAATTATATAAAATAGATGTTTGATGTTTAGTGATAGGTTTAAAAAAATTTCACAAACCCATTTGTGTTTTTGTGGTCCAGAGTTTGGGTGTATGTCGCCCCCGAAAAGCAACCATCTGATTATCCAATTTGTGAGTAAACAAAAAAGATTTGTTTTTTTCCTTTATTGAAATTCGAAATCACACTTTTTGTCTTTTATTTTGAAAATAGTTTTGATTCGTGGCTATATACTTGTTTCTGTCAATAAAATTGACCTCTTTTATGTAAGTGCTATAACTCAATTCTCCATTTAAAAACTGTTTTCTCATTTTGGCGTAACCTTAAAATTGCAAAATATGTTAGTAAATACAAGATTCACTATTAAGAAAAACGAAAAAAAAGGAAATACCATGAACCTTTGGAAATGCAATATACTCTCCCCTATCAATTGAATTGAACGACAACTTACAAAAAAAGAACCAAAACAGAACAATACCGCAAAAAAATTGTACTATGAAACCAATTTTGTCATTCAGGATTATAAACGTTTAAGATTTTAACATTTCCAATTCTGATTTTCAGGATTTTGAATGGCACCGTTTCAAGACATTATAAATTTTAATTAGTAAAAATTTTTACTGATTAGTCTCTACATTTTCAGTAACTTATCTTGCACTACTTATTTAGCATTTATATTACTGTACAATTCATATTTCAAGTTATACGCTTTTTGGTGCATCAATTTCTTTCTTTTCAATAAAAATTTTATAACCTGGTTTAATTAAAACCATTTAAATAATCTTTCAACAATTACTTTTAACTACATTCTCAAAAACAAAATTTAAAACTGCAACTAGAATGAAAAACTGTTTCTTCGATACAAACAATTTAAAACAACATATTTGAAAAAGTTATAGAACTTTAAATGTTGATTTAATTTGTTTCTATTCATGCATTGGCAATTTGTTAAACTTTTACCTTTTTCTTACTTTTCTTTTCCCGTTCAGAAAATAAGAAAAAACTAGTATAGATCATTGCAACAAATAATTTGATAACTTTTTAGTTTTAAAAGTTAATTTTACAATAGGTAACTCACTTCTAAACAAAAAAATTTAATAAGGGATAAAATTATAAAGCAATCAGACACAAAAACTACAGTATATTCAGCAAACAATAGAAAACAATGCGAATTATTCTTATCGTCCTATTTTACTACATGTTAGTTTTTGCTAAAGTTATTTTATCTCTTTTAGCTTTACTTTAAAGATTTTTTGATCAGCTTTTAAATTCTATTTTTTATATCTATAAGATTAGTTTGATTTTAAATCAAAAACTAAGAAAGTTAAAATGAATAAAAAGATACAATATGAGGTTTTTCAGCAATTTTAAACCAACAGTTTGCCCAATTTTTTTTGCTTTTATACTTTTTGCGGTCACCTTTCACACAATCAATCCACCCACCAAAACTCTAACTTGGATTTTTTTATGAGACTATTGAATTTTTTAAAACACAGTTGTAATGTGTCTGAACAAAATATTCAAATAACATCTTACAATTACAAATCAATATTTCAATATAAATTGTGTTCTGAATTTTCAATTAAAAATCTGTTCACGTCCTTTTAGGCTTGCATACTTATGATGTATGTATTAAATTTTTTTCATATTTTCCTTTAAAAATGTTTTTCAGGTTTTGTAGAAAATTCTAAATTTTTAGTTTAAAATGTCTGCAAAATCAATAACAAGGATGAATTGGTACAGAAACTAAAAGAAATTTAGCAAAATGGGAAAAAAACTGCCCCAAACAATCTGCCAAAATATTCCACAAGTTAGGTTAGCTTTATTATAAACAAACTTCAGACATGCATAAGTTAATTTAAAGTGCTGCTCTTTACAATGCCGCTATTGCAAGATCACCTGGTAATGTTGATGCAATTAAATATGATATGAAACAAAATTGTAAATAGATTTTAGAATTAGCTAAATGTCAAAAACTTGAATGCTAATTTAATAACAACTTCAAAACAAGTCAAACAAGAAATTGAAAAAATGAGATTGAAAGTTGAAAATTCTTTAGATTGTTTTTGATAAATCCTAGGAATATGACAAAGAAGTGTATACATGCTTTGTAGACCTTAAAAAAGCGTATGATTATGTCCCAAGGGACAAGCTGTGGGCAGTACTACTGGAGTATGACATGAGAGGTCAGCTATTAGCTCTTGTCAAATCGTTGTACAAACAGTCAGAAGTCTGTGTTCGTTAGAATGGCATTCATTATTCAATAATTTTTTATTCTTAATCAATATTAAACTGTTGAACACAAAAATTATAAATTTAAAAAGATCAAGAAAAGGAAGAAGCAGCACAACGTCAGACGTTAAAACATGCATTAGATAATCAGAAAGTAAAAGTATAAAACAGTTGAAAGCATGGCCGCAACACCTTAATTAGATAAAAATATAAGAAATGAGAAAAAAAAGAATATATAATAATAATATTATCAAACAAATTGAGAGATTGAATAACCAGTGCATGACTAGTCTGCGTAATGATTATGGGTGGCACAGTTAGCCAAGATGGGAATTTAGCTCAACTGAGCAAGATGAGTAAAGAAGAAACACCCATAAAAAGAAACCTCACCAGGTCCGGAAACTTTTTCTTAAATAAAAATTCTTGAATTCTTGCATGAAAACAAAACCTTTTAATGTCAGTGTTGGACTACGACAGGGCTGCGTTCTTTCTTCTTTTCTGTTCATCATATACATGGAAAAGATAGACAGAGACAATTCCTCCAGTAGTGGTGTCACATTTGGTGAGTGCAATGTTCGGTCCATGCTGTTTGTAAATGACTTTGCATTGTTAAGCTCAAACAAAAGTGATCTCCAATATGCACTTGATCGGTTTCCTGATGCATGCTTGGATGCAACAAGTAAAAGTTCTCGGCAGCGTGGTCGAATGGTTAAAGCGCCGTGCTCATCATCAACATGGTCTCGGTTTAAAACTTACTCCCGATATTATGTTGTGTCGTTGGGAAAGACACTTTACGCGACTTTCCCTTGCTTGGTGGTCTTGACAAGCAGTTCTAAATTTCAATCATATCCCTATTAACTTACAAGCGGACAGCAATACCTTGGCATCTCCAGAAGCAGGTTTCGGTAATTGCCTACCCTATGTATTAGCGCCTCCATCGCTTTCCTGCGAGTTACGAGGATAAATATAGAGATAAAATAAAATAAGAAAAAAATTGGAATGAAAACTAGTACGGATAAAACTGAGATCATGTGTTTGTCAAGGCACCTGTCCACCGTTCTTTCCAAACAAATGGTGTAACTTTTCAGCAGACGGAGAAGTTTAAGTATCTTGGATTCACATTTTCGAGTGATGACAGACAGGACAATAAACTGGAGACACGTATTGGAAAAACAAGTGCAGTAATGAGCCAGCTTTACCAATCAGTTGTACTAAAACGATAACCTTGTACAAAAGTAAAGCTTTTTGTGTTTAGATATGGTTTTTTTCCTATTCTCACCTATGTTCATGAGTGTTGCGTAATGACCAAAAGAGTATGATCCCGAGTACAGGCGGCCGAAATGTTTTTTTTTAAAAACGTCAGAGGTTAATCACTACTTGACAAGGTTAAAAGCACTGACATTCGTCAATCTCTCAACATCGAACCGCTAAACTCCACATGGAACGATCTCAACCGCGCTAGTATGGCCATGTGACACGAATATCCTGTGAGCGAACAGCAAAGCAACTAATGAATGCTCTTCCAGTGGCAAAAGGCCTACTTTACTTTCGAAAGCAATTTGATTTTTTTTCAAAGGCATTTTAGTTTCAAATTTTAATTTCAAAAACATTTTACTTTCAAAACAATTTTGATTTTGTGCTGGAAGTAAAGTTGTAACAGTCCTTTTATTCAGCTTTTTTTGTTCTTTTCCTTTATTGAGATTTAAAATAACACTATTTTTCCTTTATTTTAAAATAGTTTTGAATCATGGCTTAATCTTTTTTCTCACAATAAAACTAATTACATTTTTTGTACTGTATAACCCAATTCTTCATTTCAAAAAAACAGTCTTCTCATTTTTGTGCAACCATAAAATTGTAAAATGTGTACTAGTAAGAGTAACTATCAAAAAAAAAAGAAAAACAATAAAGAAAGAAAAAAAATGGCGTAAACATTTGCAAAGACAATAGACCTGCAACTACGTATCAAATGAACTGAACTGAAACTTACAAAAAACAAAAAAATAATTTGGGAGAAAAATGCGTATTATAAAACAAAGTAGTAATGAGGCCGTTTACCAAATCGAACTGTTATTTGTTATTATAACAAAATTAAATCAGTGTGAGAAAACTTGTAATGGTAGTACCAATATTAAATGTCATTATCAGATAGAAATATTTATTAAAATTGTGTTTTTCATTTATTAATTTTTCATTATAATAAGATTTTACTGATTAGGCTCCACTTTTTAAGTAACTTATCCAATACTACTTACCTAGCATTTACATTTCAATTTGCATTTATAGATAAGTGTCTTTTTAATGCATGTTTGTTAAGTCTTATCTTCTTTCTAAATACTGCCATGGTTGGTAAAAAATAGTAATTATTAATTTCAAATTTCACTGACATTATTTTGAAGTTGGAGCTTATGGAAGCGTGCCCGAAAGGGAAAGAAGGACTGTATTTATGTCAAACGCGATCGACACGGTTAAGGTTCAAAACTTTCTCGCATCATTCTGTTGTATCATGGAAAAGACCTTTTACGGCACTTTTCTTTACTAGATATTCTTAGCAAGCAGTTCTGATTTCATTTATTTCTTAATATAAAAAACAAAAAACAAATAATAAACTTCAACCGGACAGCAATCTTTTGGCTTGTCCAAAAACATTTATTGCTTGAGGAAAGGTGCCTTTAAATATAACACCTCTGACTGGCGACTCAGGGGGATAAATAAAAAACAAAAATAAAATATCAACTTTGAATAAATTTCCTTCTGATTATTGATTTTGTTTTTAAATTAAGTAAGTAAATGCAATTTTCAACTGAATTTATTATTGGTAACAATTATGACTTACAAAAACCGTATCAAACTTTGTGCATTAAATACGCAAAAATTTTCATTTTCTTTATTGTACCTTAACACAGTTGGCAACTTTAGCTAGAAGTGCTAAAAGTGTTAGGTTTACATTCTAAATGCTATTAAATGCAATGATAAAATGGCTACAATCGTCGACTAAAACAAAAATATTGAAAATAATTTTTTTCGATTAAAAATTTCTTAACTTGGTTTAATTAAAACCATTTAAATGACCTTTCGACGATCACACCCACTAAATTAACAAAAATAAATTTAAAACTGCAACTAAAATGATTAACTGTTACTTTGATACAAACAATTTTAGACAACAGATTTTAAAAACACAATTGAGCTTTAAATCTTGATTTAAGTTTTATCTATTGATGCATTAGCTATTTGTTCAACTTTCATCTTTTTCTAGCTTTTTGTTTTCTTTTTTCGTTTAGCAAATTAGAAGAAAATTAGTATTGATTTTCGCAACAAATATTCTGAGAAAATTTTAATTTTAAAGTTTATTTTTACCACAAAATGTGATAAAATTTGAAAACAACCAGACAGTTTTATATATTATATTTTATTTATTCGTCTCTAACTTAATTCTTCTGACTTGCAGGAAAGCGACCGAGGCGCTAATACATAGGGTAGGCGATTACCCCGACATGTTTCCGGAGATGCCAAGATATTGCTGCTTGTAATTTAATAGAGATGTGACTTTTATTTAGAACTGCTTGCCAAGACCACGAAGCAATAACAACAAAGAAACTATATTCAGTAAACAATACAAAACAGTGCGAACTTTTCTTATCGTCTTATTTTACTATATGTTACTTTTCGTTAAAGCTATTTCATCTCATTCGCGTTACTTCACGAAGTTTTATTAATCTGCTAATAAATTTGCTCTTTTTTGAGTATTTACAAGGTTAGTTTTATTTCAAACCAAACACTAACTAAGTTAAGAACTCATTAAAAATTACGTATCGTAAAAATTTTTTTTGGCGATTTTAAACCAACAATTTCGTCAATTTTTTTCCATGTATAAGTTGTTTATTTTTAAAGTCAACTTTCACACTACCAATGCACCCACTAAGAATGTCTAATTTTGACTTTGTTATGCTACGAGTGGATTTTTAAAACATGGTTTAATGTGTCTAAAAATTATACGATGCTGGACAAAACATTTAAATAACATCTTTTACAAAAAAATTAAATTTTAAATAAATTACAGTCGTGTGCAAAACTTTAAGACCCACCTGCAAAAATTCCTTTTTTTTTTTCTTTCCAGCATTGTGATGTCACTTGGCTTGTTTAAGATTGCACATTCTTATTGCATCAGTTTAACTTGACAATTTTAGCAATACAATACTCAGTGCGTGCTTGGTTAAAAAACATTAGGGCTGTTTCTTTAATGTTTTTATAGTTTTGAGAGTCAAAAAATGGGCAAAAAACCAAGTTTATCTAAAACTAAGAGAGCCCGAATTGTTATTTTGCTTGAAGAAGAGTTTTCTCAAAGGAAGATTTGCAAAAAAGTGTCCTGCAGCACAGTGGCTTTTTATCAAGCAATTGCTAGATTTCAAAATTTTCGTCTTTACCATGACAAGAAAAAGAGTGAAAGTGCAAAAAAAACAAGCTCTCTTGATAACAATTGAATTCGGCAAATAGCTGTTTGGTCTCCAATCAGTTGCTGCGAGAAAACAAGCGCGGAATTGCTTCTTAAAGACACAGACGTTTATCGTATAAACATTAGGCCTAGTAGGCGTCTCGTTCATAATTTCAACCCGAAAGCATTTAAACCTGAAAAAAGCTCGCTTAACCCGAGCCATGAAAGCGAAGAGGTTGGCCTTTGCCAAACAATATGAAGATTAGGATAAAGCAAGGCCTGTTGGAACACAATTTAATGGTTGCTACACACAAGCTGCGGTAAAAAATCCTACCGGTGTCATGATCTGGGGAATATTTCCAGTAATAGCACAGCTGGACTTTTCTTTTTATCAATCGGAACAACAATGAACAGCGTAAGATACCGCAAAATGTTGGAAGACTAGCTCAATATTTACATGGCTATGCATGTGTTACGGCAAGTTTTGCTTGCGTTTCGAACCACTTTCTTTTATTTATAATTCTTTCGTTATTAGTAAACCTTCTGTTTGCTTTAATTGATTCTTTCTTTTCTGCGTCGCATTCTTTGTCACATAATTATCTTCAAGCAACGTTTTTATTCTTATTATTATGGATCGTTTTTTGTAAACTACTGAGAATTATCGATAGAGAAGAGTTGATTTGTGAGTGAATATTTGTTTAAAAAAGTAGAAGATTGTTATGACGTATACTGTTCGGAATTCATTTGTTATAGCTGTAGAAGTATATTTCGATTCGTATTATATACGTATTATATATCGTATTATATAAACGTTTCGTATTATACAGGGTATCCAGAAAGTTTCGCCCGATTTTATATTAATAACAATTGTAAGTTTAAATAAATTTTATTGTATGATAAATGAGAACTACAAGCACAATAAGAACTATTAATAAACAAAGAAACCTGGGAATATTACTTATTTATCTGTTTACAGGTTAAGTGTGTGTTAAGGTTATTTTTAATTTTTTGTCCAGGAATATGGCTTTTAGACTTAATCAAAATCAAAGAATTGCTGCGATTCGACATTATTATCAATGTGGCTCAAATGCAACTGAAGCAAGTCGTACTATTCCTGACATTCGCAGAGTTATTGCTGACAAAATTGCCACAATTGATATGGAACTATGCCAAAAGGTTTGTCACAGTGTTGCTGCACGATTGGTTTCCTGTATTGAACACAGCGGGGAACAATTTGAACAGTCTGAATGACCTATTTGAACATTGTTGTAACCTTACTTCTTTCCTTTTGATTATTCTCTTGTCTTTGTTTATTAATAGTTCATATTGTGCTTGTAGTTCTCATTTATCATACAATAAAATTTATTTAAACTTACAATTGTTATTAATATAAAATCGGGCGAAACTTTCTGGACACCCTGTATTTGATAAATCAACTTTCCTTTTTTGGTGGGCATTTTAAACGGATCACTATTGACTACAACAGCATGAATGCAAAATGTTCATGCAAGACATTACTCCCTGTCACCGTTCAAAGTTAGTTGCTGATTTTCTTAAGACGAAAAATATCAAAATGTTGGATTGGCCTGGTAGCACCCCAGATCTCAATCCAATTGAGAATTTGTGGGCAATACTTAAAGACAAAGTGATTGATGAACATCTCACAAGTGCTTAAGATCTTAAAATGGCAATAAACCGCATATGGACGCAAACAATTACTGCTGAATACTACAAATGGTGCATATCATGCCTTGTTGTCTGCAAGCTGTTATGAAGAACAAAGGTCGGCACACCAAATATTAGATTCATACACAAAAACTGGCTAATTTAACTCACATTTAAGTTGATATCCTTTTTTTTTACATTCAGTGTTATTTTCAATGTATGGCTATTTTATTACTTTAAATAAACCAACTACAACATAAATAGCACAAAATTAGTTTATTGTATATTTTAGAAAAAAATGTTAGGTAGTCTTAAACTTTTGCACACGACTAAACTATTTTGCTCTGAATTTTTAATTGAAAATCTGTGCACAATTCTTTGCGCTCTTACACGCTTGCCTGTAATGTTTTATGTATTAATTTTTTTCCATTTTTCATTTTAAAACTGTTTTTCAGGTTTTGTAGAAAATTCCAAATTTTCGGTTGAAGATATCCGAAAAATCAATAACGAAGAAAAATTGGTGCGGCAATTAAAAGGTGTTTGCCGACATGGAAAAGAAATCTACCCAAAAAAATCTGCCAAAATATTCCACAAGTTAGGTCAACTTTATTGTAAACACACTCAAGACAAGATTAAGTTAATTCAAAGTGCTGCTCTTTACAATGCCGCTATTGCAAGATCACCAAATAATATTGATGTAATTGAAAATGATTTGAAACAACTTTGTAATCAGGTTTTAAGATTAGCTGATGCCAAAAACTGGAATGCTAATTTAATATCAGCTTCAAAACAAATCAAACAAGAGATTGAACAAATGAGATTAAAAGTTGACAAAAAACTTCATATCATGGAAAATATAAAAACAAAAATTAAAGCTGATGTAATTCGAACGTACTTTGAATCAAACAAAATAAAATCAATAAAAAACAATCAAAGGGAAATAGCTAAAGACTATACGAAGATAATGGCCAACTTAGCAAAATATTGTGAAAACATTATGGGTGTGGCCCCTTGCAAATTTGCTCTTGTTGGATTGGGATCACTTGCAAGAAAAGAAATCACTCCTTATTCCGACTTTGAGCATATTATTGTGCTAGAAGAAATGTCAAACAAAATAGCATTTAATCAAAACGTGTTAAACTACTTTAGATGGTTCTCAGTAATATTTCAAATCATATTGATCAATCTTCAAGAAACAATATTGCCCAGTGTTGTCGTTGAAGGTTTAAACAGTCCAAATGATGACTGGTTTTTTGATGGAATCACGAAACGTGGAATTAGCTTTGATGGGATGTTGCCTCACGCATGCAAGTTTCCTCTTGGACGACAACAACACACAGAAAATAAACAATGGACAACTGAACTTATCAAACCAATTAATGAAATGTTAAAGTATCTCACAACTGAAGAAAATATAAAAAATGGTTACCATTTGAAAGACATTCTTACTAAAGTCTGTTATGTTTATGGAAACGAGGCAGTCTTCAAAGAATTTCAGGAATCAATTTTCAACATACTAGACAATCAAGACAAAGAAGAAAAAATAAAAGAAATCAAAGAGCAAATTATAGATGACCTTGAAAGTTTTACAGTAAGCTCAAACATTTTTAATCTAAAGTCAAGCACATCAATAAACATCAAAGCACTGTTTTACCGAAGCATAACTTTGTTTGTAACAGCTCTGGGACGAATTCACAATATTCGTGCTTCGTCGTGCTTTGACATAATTGAAAAACTTGAAGCTGAAAAAAAAATAAGTGAATACGCCAAACACAAGTTAAAGCTTGCAGTTGCAATAGCTTGTGAAGTTAGATTAAAATGGTACATGAAATGTAAACGTCAAACCGATAAAATTAAGAGCGAATTAAAAAATGAAACAGCATGTAAGCTGCTTCTAAATTTAGTTGGAAAACCAAATATATTTACGTTTTTTCAAACAGTATATGCACTGCATTGTGATATTTCAAAACAATTGGTTTTAAAAAAAAAACATTTCTACACTAAGCCAAACTTACTTACCTGTCATTTACATTTAGTTTTTGGTAAAATAAATGACATAAAATCTATAAAAATTGATAAAGAAAAAGAAAATTCGAATACTTTAAACTATCTGAAAAACTTTGACGAAGTTATGAAACAATTTGAAACTGATACAAAATCAAACAATAAGTTTACAAATTTTGATACAAATGAGAGTTTACCTATAATATTGCACTATATCGGAGGCTGTTTATTTGACATGAATAAACACGATGAAGCATTGGAATATTTACAACAATCAATGAAAATTAAAGAACAAGTGTCGTTGGATCTTAATACAGATGAGAGTTTTGCTGCAACATTGCACAATATCGGACGCTGTTTATTCTACATGAATAAACACGATGAGGCATTGGAATATTTACAACGAGCAAGGAAAATTAAAGAACAAGTGTCGTTGGATCTTAATACAGATGAGAGTTTTGCTATAACATTGCACACAATCGGAAGCTGTTTATTTGACATGAATAAACACGATGAGGCATTGGAATATTTACAACGAGCAAGGAAAATTAAAGAACAAGTGTCGTTGGATCTTAATACAGATGAGAGTTTTGCTGCAACATTGCACAATATCGGACGCTGTTTATTCTACATGAATAAACACGATGAGGCATTGGAATATTTACAACGAGCAAGGAAAATTCAAGAACAAGTGTCGTTGGATCTTAATACAGATAAGAGTTTTGCTATAACATTACACACAATCGGAAGCTGTTTATTTGACATGAATAAACACGATGAAGCATTGGAATATTTACAACGAGCAAGGAAAATTAAAGAACAAGTGTCGTTGGATCTTAATACAGATGAGAGTTTTGCTGCAACATTGCACAATATCGGACGCTGTTTATTCTACATGAATAAACACGATGAGGCATTGGAATATTTACAACGAGCAAGGAAAATTAAAGAACAAGTGTCGTTGGATCTTAATACAAATGAGAGTTTTGCTATAACATTGCACACAATCGGAAGCTGTTTATTGTACATGAATAAACACGATGAGGCATTGGAATATTTACAACGAGCAAGGAAAATTCAAGCACAAGTGTCGTTGGATCTTAATACAGATGAGAGTTTTGCTATAACATTGCACAATATCGGACGCTGTTTATTCTACATGAATAAACACGATGAGGCATTGGAATATTTACAACGAGCAAGGAAAATTCAAGAACAAGTGTCGTTGGATCTTAATACAGATGAGAGTTTTGCTATAACATTACACACAATCGGAAGCTGTTTATTTGACATGAATAAACACGATGAGGCATTGGAATATTTACAACGAGCAAGGAAAATTAAAGAACAAGTGTCGTTGGATCTTAATACAGATGAGAGTTTTGCTATAACATTGCACAATATCGGACGCTGTTTATTCTACATGAATAAACACGATGAGGGATTGGAATATTTACAACGAGCAAGAAAAATTCAAGAACAAGTGTCGTTGGATCTTAATACAGATGAGAGTTTTGCTATAACATTATACACAATCGGAAGCTGTTTATTGTACATGAATAAACACGATGAGGCATTGGAATATTTACAACGAGCAAGGAAAATTAAAGAACAAGTGTCGTTGGATCTTAATACAGATAAGAGTTTTGCTATAACATTGCACACAATCGGACGCTGTTTATTGGACATGAATAAAATTAATAAGGCGTTGAAATATTTACAACGAGCAAGGAAAATTCAAGAACAAGTGTCGTTGGATCTTAATACAGATGAGAGTTTTGCTATAACATTGCACAATATCGGACGCTGTTTATTGGACATGAACAAACACGATGAGGCATTGGAATATTTACAACGAGCAAGGAAAATTCAAAAACAAGTGTCGTTGGATCTTAATACAGATGAGAGTTTTGCTATAACATTGCACGAAATCGGACGCTGTTTATTCTACATGAATAAACACGATGAGGCATTGGAATATTTACAACAATCAATGAAAATTAAAGAACAAGTGTCGTTGGATCTTAACCCATATTAACCCAAGGGTAGAACTAAAAAACTAAAAACTAAAAACTTTGATAGGCTGTACAATTCTATGGCACAACTTAAAACAGTGTTTGTAAAGATATTTTACAACTTTTATATATCTCAAAGCTATTCATAATCTAAAATGATAAAAAAAACAGTTATTTTTGTTAGAAAATGCATTTGAAATAATGACTACAAATGACTACAAATGTAGTCATTGGGATAGTTCGGGTTAATACAGATGAGAGTTTTGCTATAACATTGCACACAATCGGACGCTTTTTATTGTACATGAATAAACACGATGAGGCATTGGAATATTTAAAACGAGCAAGGAAAATTCAAGAACAAGTGTCGTTAAATCCTAATACAGATAAGAATTTGCTATAACATTGCATACAATCGGAAGCTGTTTATTGGACATGAATAAACACGATGAGGCATTGGAATATTTACAACGAGCAAGGAAAATTCAAGAACAAGTGTCGTTAAATCCGAATACAGATAAGAATTTTGCTATAACATTGCATACAATCGGAAGCTGTTTATTTGACATGAATAAACACGATGAGGTATTGGAATATTTACAACGAGCAAGGAAAATTCAAGAACAAGTGTCGTTGGATCTTAATACAGATAAGAGTTTTGCTTCAACATTGCACACAATCGGAAGCTGTTTATTGGACGTAAATAAACACCATGAGGCATTGGAATATTTACAACGAGCAAGGAAAATTCAAGAACAAGTGTCGTTGCATTTTAATACAGATAAGAGTTTTCCTATAACATTGCACAATCGGATTCGGTTTATTGAACATAAATAAACAAGATGAGGCATTGGAATATTTACAACGAGCAAGGAAAATTAAAGAACAAGTGTCGTTAGATCTTAATACAGATAAGCGTTTTGCTGTAATATTGCATACAATCGAATGCTGTTTATTGGACATGAATAAACACGATGAGGCATTGGAATATTTACAACGAGCAAGGAAAATTAAAGAACAAGTGTTGTTGGATTTTAATACAAATCAGAGTTTTGCTTCAACATTGCACAATATCAGATGCTGTTTATTAAACATTAATAAACACGATGAGGCATTGGAATATTTACAACGAGCAAGGAAAATTAAAGAACAAGTGTCGTTGGATCTTAATACAGATAAGAGTTTTACTAAAACTTTGCACACAATCGGATGCTTTTTATTGTGCATGAATAAACACGATGAGGCATTGGAATATTTACAACGAGCAAGGAAAATTAAAGAACAAGTGTCGTTATATCTTAATATAGATGAGAGTTTTGCTATAACATTGCACGTAATCGATAAGAGTTAAAATGAAAGTTAAAGAAGTATTTAAATTTTGTCCCTCGCCCAAAAAAAATTATCCGGCGCCCCCGATTGTAGTATTTCTTCTTTTTTTACTTGCCAGCTTCTAGTCCATGTTGAGATAGACTGGAACCATTATTTCCTTAAAGATTGATTTACCAAGTGATTGTTTATAAAATAAGATAATGCACTTTAGTATATTGTAATTTAAAGTATGTTTTTTTTTTATTAATTTTTAGATTGATTAATGTAGGTCATCTTGACTCAATTTTATTTTAACAGCAATTCTTAGAAATTGTGTTGGAAAATAACCAGGTAACTGTTGCTTTGTAATAATTCATTAATATGTTAAAAAGGTTTTTTGTTGTGCTCATAGGAACCTTTTATTTGCCGCGGTTGTGAATAACTGCCGTGAATCTGTGCATTGTATTCGTCGTGTTTTAAAACAACAATAAATATCTGAGTTGTCCAATGAAAATTGCCGCGAACACAAGAAAGTTTACCGGACTGTAAGCATGCGTTTCGGATTTTTTCTTTTGAGATAAGCCGGGGTTTGCATGTTCCCTCACTACAATATCTTACAATATTAGAAGGCAGATCTAATCAATTGCATTGAAAAAATTAATGTTGATCAAAGTTTAGATGGACAACTAAGTGTGGGAAGTAGTTCTGCTTGAAACCAGTGGCTGTTTGCATATTGATACTGCAGATCTAAGCACCCCCAAACATCTGTGTAACAGTTCTAAATATTATCTATCAGAAATGCTTAAAAAATTAATAAATAACTTTTAATTTTTTCCCATTTTATTAAATTTAAGTTCGTCGTCGTCGTTTGAAGAGGTATCCACTCCAGGCCAGACACAAACAGGACTGGGGCCGAAGGTTTATCCCTCCAGACTGCTGCACGGCCTGAATCAGATGCTGGCAGTGATGTTATTAAGCCAGCATCGAGTTTCGTCATCCAAAACCGTCAGACCTCGTGCTCCATGTGGTGGCCGATGTATAGGGAACGCTGTTAGTACATGGTCTGCGGTTTGCTCAGAGGCACCACACTCGCAATTTGGTGAAGGAACAAGACCCCATTTGTGCATGGACAAATGGAATCGCTCCATTCAGAAGAGTGTCGCTCCCATTCGGCGAAGCTCAGCTGGCTGGATGCCTGAGAGTACAGGTAGGTGGTCCGTTGGAGTGGGACGCAGGCATCCAGTAACTATGCGCAAGGCGTCGTTCAAGACACTGTCGATGAGGCGAGTGTGAGCACTGCAACACCAGACTGGCGCACAGTACTCAGCTGTTGAGTAGACTAGAGACAAGGTGGCTATACATAGTGTTTTAGCACCAGCACCCCATCCCGAGCCCACGAGTCGCCTCAGCAGTGTGACGCGCGATGATAGTTTTTTGCGCAATGCCACTAAATGGTGACGAAACGTGAGCGATCTGTCCAGTTTTACCCCAAGGTAAGTAGGGGTTGGGCAGAACGGTAAAAGTCCACCGTTGTTGTAGACCTTTAGCTCACGTTTGACCACTCGGTTATTTAAGTGAAAGGCTGCCATCACCGTCTTAGTGACTGAGCTTCAACCTCCAAGTCTGGAGATACGCTGAAAGTGTAGATATGTCTTGGCTTAAGGTCCCCTCCAAATCCTTCCAGTTTCCAGAAGAGTGCAACAATGCTAAGTCATCACTATAAGCAAACTTTCTGGAAATCATAGAAGAAAGATCGTACGTATAGATGTTAAATAGGAGGTGAGCCAAGACCGATCCCTGAGGAACGCCGTTTTTAAGACGGCGTAGCCTGCTTTGCTTGGTGTCACCGTAGTAAAGGTGAAACTTCAATTTCGTTCAATCTCCTTGATCATTCTGACCATGTGCTTATCCGGAAGTAGTCTCAGCAGCTTGCAGGTAAGGCCACGGTGCTACACAGTGTCATAAGCAGCTGTTAGATTGACAAATACGGCACCGGCCTTCTTTTTAGCCTCAAAAGAATCCTCGATGTTTTGGGTTAGCAGAACAACTTAATCTTCGGTTGACTTCCCGCGTCGGAACCCAGCCTGCTCTTTAGGGAGCAGTGGATTGATTAACGATTCGACGCGGGCGTAGATAAGCCTCTCGAGGATCTTGTAGGGGACACAGAGCAGAGATATCGGTCGATAACGCTTTGGGTCCCCCACGGGCTTTCCTGGTTTTGGGATCGCGACCACAAGCGCCCTTCTCCAGATTTTGGAAATTTTGAATCGGCGCAAATAGGAAGAAAGGAACTCACGTAACCAAGACTTCAAAGCAGCTCCAGCATGGAGTATAAGCTCGGGGAAGATGGAAATGGAATCAGGTCGATGTTGTGACCTGGGGAACTTCTCAAGGACACGTCTATCCGGTAAGGACTGTTTGGACCTATGCTGGCGAAAGCTAGATCTGGATTGGTACCAGTGTTCCAGCGGCCGAAATAAAAACTGGCAGCGTCCTTAGCATATATAGGAGGGCAAAACAATTAATACTTGCCCATCCAGCCAAGCACTCATCGTCCGGACTGTTGTCATCGTAACCTCAGTCAGCATGACGACAGTTAAAATCGCCAGCGTAAAGACATGGGTGAGGAAACACTGGGAGATCCAGGGTTCGCAATCGCGTTGGCGGTGGTTTGTAGACGTTGATTATTTTATAGCCATCAACGTCCACACACAACCACTCGATCTCCGATGTCGGTGGAGATTGGTCCAAAAGCGTGTAAATCAGTCGCTCATGGACAAACGTGGCAAGGCCATGCTTAATTCCTGCTTAAAGAAGACCCAGCTAGTTGGTAGTTTGTTAGTAATAGGTCTTCGGAACTTGTTGGCAATGTGCCTTGAAAAGGGCAGTTTTATCCTAGCATTGCCCCGTCCTGAAAAGGACGTTTGTTGATTAGCAGACCCACACTGAACATCGGAGTGGGTGGATACCCTTCCGTTTTGGTAGGTTCGGTTTCGGTCTGTCATTTTTAAAATCAATAAACAAACTTACTCACGGCCCAGGCTGCATGAAAGCACCTACCATCTGGGCCAAAATTTAAGTTAACATAACATAATTGAATTTAAGTTTTTTTCCGTTTGCTAAAAAAATTTTTTTTATTTTGAATTTGAAACTACTAAAGCTGTTTTAAATTCAGGTCAAAAATTTCATGCAAAGTGACGCAAAATCATGCGTTTTATAAACATTTGACCAATTAACTTGAAGTACGTTTGAGCTGCAATAAAAGTAGCTCCACTCAATTTGATAATAATAGACTTGACTAGTACATTTCACTTTGCTTTTTGGGATAACGTTTTTTATTTTAAATGTTTAGTTAGCAGAAGGTTGTAATATCATTTAAATTAACACAAGTTATGTTTTAAACATGGCAGATTGGCATGGTTTGAAAAAAATCTTGCTTACAATTTTAAAAATAATTTTAAACAAGCTTAAAATAAATCAAAACATAATAGTGAGAAAAACTGTTGATAAATTTATGATTTCAGAATTTTAAAATCTGACTTTAGTAGAGAAAAGGTTATAATCGATACGACTCGTAGGTTCGATGATGATATATAATTGAAACATATTTGGTTATGTGGATGCAAACAAACATTTTTGGCTCCTCAATATAATTTGATAGTTGCATAAACACATGTAGGAGAAAGTCAGATAATCCGGACCCCGAGGAAATATGGACCTCTTCTGATTTTTCGAATATGAAAAAGTTTTAGAGAAAACAGCTTACAATGTTGAAAACTACATCAAAAAAATGTTTTAGCAAAATTAAATTTTATCATTATTTGTTTGAATTTTCCAAAAATATTATTTTTGTTTGGTTGATCTTATTTGTTAACTTTCTTATTTTCAACTTTTTTCCCTTTTATTTTTTTTGAATTTTTTTAAATTGTTGTTTTGTTTAAAGAAAAAAATGTTTCCCATTACGAAAGAATCAATTTTTTTAAAGCGTAAGCAAAAATTATAATATGTACGTCTAAGTTATGCACGTCTAAGTCGTCTAAGTCGGCAGCGTGGTCGAGTGGTTAAAGGACCGGGCTGATGATCAACATGGTCTCGGTTCAAAACCCACTTGCTTCATTCTGTTGTGTTCTTGGGAAAGAAACTTTACGGCACTTTCCCCTGCTTGGTGGTCTTGGCAAGCAGTTCTAAATTACAGTTATATCTCTATTAAATTACAAGCGGACAGCAATATCTTGGTATCTCCGGAAGCAGGTCTGGGTAATTGCCTACCCTATGCATTGCGCCTCCGTCGCTTTCCTGCGAATCAGGAGGATAAATATAGAGATAAAATAAAAGATAAAAACAACAAAGTTGTTTGTAACACGGACCCTTATTTATCGATTAATCAATTTTTATTGGCAAAATTCAAATTGCATTGGACTATTTCATTAATCTGGTTTTCTAACTTATGCTTATCAGGCAAATTTTTTGTACTATTTAATTCACATTGTTATTATATTTACTAGCCTATCTAGGTCAGGAATTAAAAAAAATTAGTTTATGTGTAAAAGTGAATAAATAAGTTAAAATATAGAGTTAATACAAAAATTAATGCTCGCATTAGAATTTTGATGTAATCTATAATAATTTTTAATTTAACTTAAGAATTCCAAGTTAAATAATAAATTTTTTAATAGTTTTAAGTTGACCATGGTAATAGCTAAAAATGTTTGTTAATTACTGTTACTTTATAAAGCTAAGAAGCAAAAATGTCACTACATGCTGGAAAAAAAGAACTAAGAAGTTTAAATTTAAATGGTCTTCTGAGCTAATGCCACTTGCAATTTCTGACATTCAGCAAAGCAAATTAAGCAAAAAAATCTAATGCATATTATGGTGTGCCTAAAACAAATTATTTTCTATTTTAACTGGGCTGTTTTTGGCTGGGAAAAATTTGGCTCATGAAAAATTTAAGTCTGTATCAAGAAATTTGGTTAATGAAATTTGGTATAAGAAAAATTTTCTGATAAAAAATTCAACCCTGTCTTCCAATAATTTTAAAACTAGGGAAAGTAGGCGTTAGATTTTTCCCTACAATTATGATCTCGACCAAAATTTATTCCAATAAATTTTCTAAAGTATTGATTTAAACAAAGGCCACGGCCTACTAAAGATACGGCCTTATACGTCACATTTTCCGCACTGTTGCTAACAGGGCTATTTGCTATTTCTAATAATACGGTTTACTGTGGTTTCAAAGCTAAACAACTGCGTTTAAAAATGTCTAAACAAACTAAATAGCATCCCTAAGTGATTTTTCAATTTTTATCGGCTAAAAATCAGCAGCATTTATTTTGCCGTCAAACATCATTAAACACAGCATACATATAAGAATTAAATCATATATTTTACGGATCGAAATCAAAAATAAGAGCTCGAAATCAATGTATTCAATGGAACAACTCCATATTATAAACTCAATAGAACAACACCATTTTGCTGCATAAAATTAATTTTGTCAGATTTTTTATTATTTTGTACATGCGTAGTGCGTGCCTTGTGTTCTTGATAATAGTTGATCTTGATAGTTGATCTTAATAGTTGATCTTGATTGTCTTTGTTTCACTTTGGTAATGGCGAGCAGCATTTTGTCTTTAATTCAAAGTCTACTGCTATCCTTCTTCTTCAGCAAAACAAGGAGAAAAAACCCTGCCTTATAGAGGAAGTGCTAGGAAGTTGTAACAACTTGTTTATTGCCATTTGTGGTAGCCCAGAAAAAGCAATCAACAAATGAGACCAAAATTTGTTGATTGAAAAATTGTCATAAACAACTTCAATAACGATTTTCTTGAAGTTCGATCAATTTTTTACGAAAAGAATCTTCATCATCTTTAGTTGCTAGAAATGGCTTGAAAGTCCACTTTCTTTTCTTTATCACTGACGTACTTAATTTTTAGTATAAACTTAAGATAAAAATCTGAAAAAAAAGGGAGAAATCTGAAGCAATTAAATATGTCAGACTGTTTAATAACACTATTAATACATAAGAAACTACTTTAATTCTAACTGCTGATAAGTCCCAACATATCGTCGCAGTACTCCCTGGGAGTATTGAGGCAAATTTTAAGAACCCCTACTTTACAATCAAACAGCAAATGTTATTGATAATATGTTTACATCGAAAACTTATAAAAATGATATAACAGTACATTTTTTATGTAATTGCTTTGTTCATCCAGATTGAGTAACTTCTTGGCTCAATAGCAAATTGATTTAGTAAGTTAACCAATTTTACTTTAGCTTTGCCCTCTGTCTTTTTTAAAAACCTACAATCGTATCTTTTAGAACAGAATCATTAGCAATTCGTTGTTTGTTGTTATAAAAAACATCTACAATCATCTTTATAATAGATAGCATTGCTGAAGTGGAATATTCAATACACAAAAATTGGAGCAAGGCAAATATTGAAGCAACACATGAATTGCACCATTGCGAGCAGGCAAAAAACACTGCTTTTGGATGAATTCGTTGTATAAGTCTAATAATGCAAAACCTTTGTTTACTAAATCAGCAAGAGAAGTAGATGGTACAGTTATACCACCACGAGATAAATTATTGAAGTATGATACATCAGTGCTTTCATCAGTTAAACGGCATAATGTGCAAATAAGTTTTTTTTTAGGTTTTTAGCAATGTACCCAGCAATGGTAAAATAAACTTCTGCCGATTCAGAAGTAAGCTCTAAACTTTTAATATCACAAGCAGCTTTTTCAAGTTCAGCGATGAATCTGTCTGGTGCAATTGATGGTTTTAAAATATCTTCTTCCCAAAATATTTACACTTTCTTTGCACAATGACTTAAATAACAATGTCCTTTCACTCTAAATCACTTCTCGTAAACTTACTAAAAAGTTGCCCTCACTCAATTGACGATATTGTGAAAATTGTTTCTCAAGAGGGTCAGTTTGAAATCTTGCCAGTATTATAAAGTCATAACCTTCTTCAAATAAGTCTTTAATTAATTGTGCTTGACTTTGCAGAGTTTGAATGAGAGCATTAAATGTTTGCTTTGACAAAGTAAGACAACTTGCTGATTGGGACCAAGTTTCCAGCCAATTTGAAAATGCAATCAAAAACTCTACTTCACCATCACTTCTTACTAAACACCCTTTGCTAATTTATTAACAGAAAACCTTGTTTTGGAATTTACAACAGTCTACCACACATTAACAAGCTGCAGAAAACTCGAAGCATCTTTTCAATTGGGAAGGTAACATTTAGCAGCAGCTATGGTTGACTCTTCAAAAATGTCAAGAGCTAACCTAATATTTTGTTTATTATTGTAGGGATACAAAGCTTTAAAAGTTAACTTGGGTGCTTTTCGTAACTTAGCATCCAGTTTGGCATCACTTTCACAAATTGTTTTCAAATCATCCCAAATAATATAGCCATTTTGAGAAACTATACTGGTAAGTTCACCAATTTTAAACGAAAAAGCAGGAAATACAAATTTTTTTGCGTTAAGCAAGTTGTTTCTAATGTTTTTCACAATGTGCACATTATCAAAAAAGATAAGTTTTGTTGGTATTTTGCTGGTATTTAAAAATAATGGATTGTCAGAATCATGCATTTTTTGCAAGATATTAAAAGCACTTAGGTTACTGGTATGATTGTTAGTAACAATAGCACGAACACTGAAACCAATGAATTTGGAGATACACGTGCATGTTATTATTGATTTTAATTGCTTCCTGAACAACTGAAAGCCACTTTTTTCATTAAAAAAATTTTGTAATAAATAATAAAATCTTTAGTTTACCCAAATTTTTTTTACAATTGTTTTTTTACGAAATTTTTAACCCAAATGAAAACCACTTTTTTCATTAAAAAAATTTGTAATAAACAATAACATAAATAACCCGGTGGTGCATTTTTTTCAGTAAGAGCATTAAAAGATTTAATGATATCCTCTTTTTCAAAATTACCTAGTTCATCTTTTTGGAATAATCTAATTTGGGGGCTTTACGAATTATAGAAGCACATGGAAGAACAGATGGACGTTTTAATGCTTTTTCCTTATGAATGGTAGGAACAAATAGAAGTTCCCACTTTAACTTGTTTTGTTGCTTCTTCCTTTTTCTAACCCCGTCTTTAACAACACACAAACTTCTCAACATTTTGTTATTTTGTTTATGTGGCGGTGCAGAAATAAAAGAAAACAACTGAACTGAACTGAACTTTTTTTTTCAGCCATCTTTAATTAATTAATCTTTAAAATGTTTTGCACAAATGATTGAATGTCTGCTAGGTTTCCAATTTTTACAATTAACAAATTTTATCCACTATGCAAGTATTAATAAATCTAGCTTTTCAAACGGAAATGAAAAGCCACTTACTTTGTGGGATTGACTACTATAACCTGACTTACAACCAAATACAACACAGGCATTTATCATGTTTATTAATTTGCTTGCTCAGATATCTTTCAAAAGAAAACTAACTTATAATAATTAAAAACATTAAATATAGATAAACATTAGAAGGTAACTAAATTTAAAATAAACAATAACATAAAACTAAAAAAAATCCATTAAGATAAATTCTATACAAAACTACCAATAAAAAAAAATTATAGAACTAGAAAAATGAAATGTTAGCATTATTTCTATGTAGCTTTTTATCCATTTAAACCATATTCTTGATGCATATCATAGCAAGCAGAATGGTTTTAAATGGAAGTTTAATTCTCCAATTACATGTATTGCTAAAAAATAAGTAGATATAAATAGGAAGTTTTGGGCATTGAAGAAATACTAATTATATTATTCAAGACGACCAAAATAAAATTCAAAAAAATTTCTTATAAAAGATTCTTATTTTAACCTTGACATACACTTTTATTTTATTTAAATACACTCTTTAACTAAAGCTATACTAGTAAAAGTAAATTGCTTTTAACTAGCATTTTACTTTACAAAACATAAAAAAATTTTTTATGAAATATAATAAAAAGCCCAACTACAACACTCACCTGAACATCTTATTAAGCTGCTTGGTAAAATATTTAAAAAATAAAGGTTTAAAATATTAATTTTAATTTCAAACAATTTTTATTCTTCATTTAACGCTAGAACTGAATTTAGTTAAGGTTGCATGTCTTTTCTAGTCAATTAAAATTACCTCTATTTTAGTTTAATTATCTCGTCTTATCACTTATTGATTAGCGCTTATTTATTTTACATATGGTATTTTAGTCTCAATCAAATTTAATTTCAGTACCGTATGGTATGTATACAGTAGATTAACTGTAAATGTTCAAGTTGTACTTGTTTACATGATTGAGCAATCGGCTTTTTCTAGTTTTTAGCCCTGTTAGCAAAAGTGCGGAAAATGTGACATATCCGGCCGGATACTAAGTAGGCCGTGCAAAGGCCCATGGCCGTAACTATTGCTGTTGCAGCCCGTGCAACGCGCCGGGGCCCCAGCACGAGGAGGCCCCGTATTGCTACTTTTTATTGTAAAATATTTTTGTTAAAAGCCCAAGTAAACTTATTATTATTAAATGTCATATTTCATAAATAATTTTCACTTATACTCAACCATCTAACTTATTTGAAGTATTTCTTAATATATTTAAAGTTTCCATTGTGACGTATTCATTTTAAATGTGACGTAGTCATCACATAATCGGTAAAGTAACTGTCTGGCTGGCCTGTATCGTTGTAAAATAATTAATTTAAAATATATAGTATCTTTTCGAAGTTGCTAATTTTTTCTGGTAAATTTTGCCTGCTTTATAAAAATAAGTAAATTCGTAATTTGTGCTGTGAAAGTCAGCGTATTGTTGTGTTACTGTTTTGCCTGTGTGACAGGAGTTATAGTTTTAAGGGTTAGTGGGTCCTAACGCCTTAGTTTGTGAGAAAAGTGATTAATCTATTTGAATAATCTACGTAGATTTCTTTTGGCTATCTGGACGTTAGACGTAATTCTATTAGTCAGTGATCAGATTTGTGATTTCTGTTAATAAACTTCTTTCGTTAAAAGAAGTTGTGATTTCAGTGATTTAAAAGTCAGGTTTGAGCTTTCTATTTGAATCCTTTTTGCTAGACATACCGTTTGAGACGAGTTTGTTACATTAAAATTTTCTAACCATTGTCTAAATTTTATTAAACTTTTTAGGTTTTGAGTAACAACATTGTAAAACTTTACTTGACTACAATTTAATATAAAAAATATTATCAAAGTGGAACACAAAAGAGACAAGCTAAGAGGAGAAAAATAGTTGAGGCAGCCAGAAACTCTCAGTCACTGAGTTTGTGGCTATCACGACCAGAAACATCCAAAGCGGATGAGCAAGACGTCAGCATTCGTGAGACAGAATATACTCCCCAACTTGTTGACATTAACAGTTTCAACAATAGTACAAATGAAAAAAATTTTGATACTACTAAAGATAGATCAGATGCAAGCTAGAATGATGATTTTCCCACCATTATTGTAAACTCAGAAATCAAGAAAGCAATTATTGCAGCAGCAAACAACCTGAAGAAACTTACCCTAAAGATCCGCTCCAAAGCAATTGTTTATTTTTAACAAATTATTGCCATTATGTGACACAAGCAAGTCTAAAACTACAAAGAAATTGGTTATGTTATTTATCAAGTATGGACCGTGTTTACTGCCAGCCCTACTGGTTATTTTTTCATAAAAATTTCTCTGCAGGGACTTCTTACTCACTTCAAAACCTTGGGTACGACAGGTTTAAATGACTAGAGGCATTTATTTCCGCAAATTTGAAGTCATGAAAGCTCCACACATCATGCGGAGGCGTGTGTCATATATGAGCAATGGAGAAACACGGGACAATAGAAGAAGCGTTGCACGAGTCTTTGCTGGAAAAAACAAACTTTTGGCCAAATGTTTTGTAAAGATGAATGAATGTTACGTTGATGTTAACAAAGTGCAACTTTCCTTTTCGAGAATCCAGTGAAGAACTTTCGAAGAATAACAAGAGCAACTTCCTCTCTATCATACAGCTTCTTGCCAAATACGATACTGTTTTAAACAAACTTTTACAACTAACCAAAGATTCTCCAAAATATTTATGTCCTTTAATACAAAATGAACTAATATCAGTACTAGCTAAAGAAGTTCTCCGTGATATAAAAAGCCAACTACAAGTTAAGCGCTTTTTTTGCCATTATTCTTGATACCACTCAGATGTCAGCAAAAAAGACCAGTTAAGTGAAGTATTTCATTACGTCAAAATCCATTACCACGATGATGGAACGCCATCAAAACTAAAAGTTGTTCAAGCGTTTACATCATTTATCAAATTTGAGGATTCATCTGCTATTAGATTGCACAAACTGATAACAAATTCCATTCAGCAGAAAGGGCTTGACATAAAAAACTGCCGCGGACAAGGAAATGATGGCGCTGTAGCGATAAGCGGGAAGTACTCCGGCTTGCATAAGAAGATCCAAGATGTGGCTTGCTTACTACGTGCATTGTGCTTCGCATAATTTAAATTTTATTTTAAAAGATGTCGTGGAAGCCCTGACTAAGACCCGTCAATTTTATGACACCATTGAGTTGGTATACAATTTTTTTTGGACATAGTATTGTGCGGTGGCAAAAGCTTCAAAATGTCCATAATCGTTATTGCTCAAATCCTACATTAAAAGCGTTAAATCCAACTCGGTGGTCTGGTTGATATGATGCTGTCTATGCTTTGAAGGAAAGATTTTGTGACGTTATAAAATGATTGGCTCACATAATACTTATCAGCACGAAGCCAAAAGGAAGAGATAAAGCTATGGCAATAAAGAAACCGATAGAAAACTTTGACTTTGTCTGCAAGCTTGTTGTGCAATGCAAGATTTTGCAGATCGTCAACATTCCTTCGAAAGCTATGCGGCATAAAACAATTAACTTAATTTTTGCCCATAAATTTTTGCAAACTGCTGCTGAAAACATTGCTCAACTCAGAAGGAGTTTTGACGCAGTACTAAACAAAGCTTCCATTATTGCTTCTACATGAGGTTTGCCAAGACAGTTTTTAAACAAATGAGCAAAGAAAATAAAATCCTACTTCGATGAAATATCCGAAGGAATAACGTTAAGCGATCCAAAGAAGACATTTTGTGTAGCTGTGTTTCTTCAAATGATGGACATACTTTCTTACCAACTAATTAATTACTTTGAAGAATGAAGTCAGTGGTGACGTCACATTGTAACTTTACTTTGAAGAAATGAAGTTTTGGAACCAAGTTTTCTATTAAATGCTACTCATCAGGATCTTGAGGTTAAAGCAGGAAAATTTTCCAACAATTTTTCTGATAACGTCTCTCCATTGTTTTCTAGCTAAATGCTCTCCATCAAGACGTTTTTTAGATAAAAGATTGCCCACTTAAAATCTGCTAAAGAAATGGCTTCTTTTTCGATTTTTAAAAATGCATCACTTGCCACAACTTGTCTTGACATTTGTACGGCATACATGATGTATATGACAATACGTGTAACAGCTGCTACGGCAGAGAGGTCTATTTCTAAACTCAAACTGTTCAAAAACTTTCTTTGAACCTCCATGTCTCAAAAGAGACGTAGTGGTTTGGCTCTGCTATCGATAAAAATTGAATGAACTAAAAGTTTAGATTTTAACAAAGTTATTCAGCAGTTCGCTAGGGAAAAAGCAAGACGGAAAAATTTCTAGCTTCCAACCACCAGCAAGTAAATTACGGTAGCCTACTTAATTGGCCTCGACGTATTGTGTTTTATTAGTTTGTGTCTTTTGTGGTGATGTAAGTGTACTATAGATTAATTTTTTGTGGGTTAAACAATTTATCCGCATTGCATAGCACATCTTCATTTTGCTGAAAATCGTTAATGGTGCTCACAAAGTACCTTGCCTCGAAAGGTTACACATAATTTTTTTTTATCATTATAAAACGATTTTGGTTTGTGTCGTTTCTTTGAATAAACTTTTATTGAACAATCGAAAAATTGATGTTGCAGCCTGCCCCCACGAAATCCTTGCTATGCCATTATTTCGATTTGAATATACTGCAATCACAAAAATTATGTTGAACCGTGCAACCTTGGTGAAATTTTGTTCCAATAATAGCCTTTCATTTTCAGGCACAGTAAACTTAGCTCTAGCCCTTTTTACATGTTCAGCTCAATGATTTTTTGACTGATTATTTCAATTGAAAAAACTTTCTATCGTTGAGTTGTCAATAATTCCTGTGTTGAGAAAAGTAACTCAATTGAATATTAAGTACAGAAAAAAATGGGAGCCCCAACAATAGATGTTTGCACCGAGCCACCACCTGCTGAAGTTACGACCTTGATATCATATAACAAATTACAAAACAAAAACTCTTTATATCAAAAAACCATGATCAGTTAAAAAAATTTAAAAAATAACTTAACATAAAATGAATAAAAACTAAAATATAAATTTAAATTTATTTTGTTATAACTGCATCAGCAAATGAATGCAATTGGCACTCGCCCTATAGTGTGCACGAAGTCGCACGAAAAAAAGCAGAGTTTCGCATCCTGGTAGTTTAGGTATCCGTGGATCAGGGGTTTCAAACTCAAATAGTTTTGTGGGCCAAACCAAAAATTGTAAATTATCTGAGGGTCACAATACACAATACAAGATCAATATTGTAATATGTTAATTCATTTCATCTAATATTTAATCTTTAGTAAGGCTTTAAAAGCCTATTTTATTGACATCTAAAATATAACACATTATAAATAAAAACATTACAACACACAATAATACTATGTCTTTGTTACAATAGAAAATGTCTTTCTGAAAACCCATTCGAATAACAATCATGACAACAATTAGTATGAATTGAAAAGCGTGCTTAAACGAATAATAAATTGAATTGATCGGAACAATTGCCGAGTTCAAAACTCCTAACATCCACCCCAAAAAAATTATTGAAAACACTACAAAAAATAATTAATAATATACAATAATGAATAACAGAAATTATTGAAAACACTACAAAAAATAATCAATAATATACAGGATCGCCGTAACGTTCAATAGGATGACGAACTCGCGACGAGCGACGTAACTGCATTTTATTTTTATGAGTTTTTGGTTGGTCCTGATTTACATCGTTTTCGACTTCGTGATTACTGTCAGATTGATTTAAAGAAATATTAACTTTATCTTGCAAATCATTGCTAACAGTTTCGTTTTGTTCATGCAAGGAAGGTTCTGTTGCCGCATCATAGTTGTTGACATGGTTTTCTTCCCTGAATGTGATAGCCTTTGGAGCCAAATCTCGAAGAGAAACCAGGATTTCTCTACCATCTTCTAAGCTTACGTAGGCATACTGCGGATTAGCTTCTAATAGTTCGGCTTCTTCCACTAGTAAATCAGACTTATCGTTTCGATTATGATTCTTTACATATATGGGTCCCGGCTTTACCTAAGATGGCAACGATACACCATTAAATGATTTTCTACCATAGCAAAACATACGTTCGTGGGAGTGCAATTTGTAGCAGTGCATAATAATGAACGAATAGAATGTAACACAATAAGTAAAACATACTCCCAGTGCGTAAGCGATAGTTTATTTTGCACGTAAAGCCAAAACGATGGTTTTCCAAATAATACCGTTATAACGTTCGACTTGTCCATTGCTTCTAGGATTATACCTGGTAGTCCTTCTAGTAGAAACACCCAAGCTGTGCAACCACGATTTAAATTGGTAAGACATAAAATTAGTCCCCTGGTCAGTATGTACATAGCTTGGCAAACCGAACATACAAAATAAATCGGTAAGTTTTTCTATAATGGTTGACGCTTTTAAGTTTTTGATGAATATGCAAAAGGAAAACGCGAATATTCATCAATAATTACGAGCATATATTTGTTCCCTGAAGTGGCCGGGAGCGGCCCTTTAAAATCAAGACGAATTCTCTCAAACGGCTTGGTTGCTTTGATTAAATTAAAGTTGTTTTTTGGTTTTAAAAATTTAACTTTAACTTCACTGCAGTCGGTGCATGCTTTCACGACATTTTTTATATCATCAAAAGAAAAAGGCAAATTTTTTATTTTAACGTAATGAAACAATCTGGTTATGCCTGGGTGCACAATGCTTTGTGTAAATCGTCCAAAGTTTTTTGCGAAGGGAGCGATATTGATGCCGCAGCGGCTCTAGAAAAAGTTTCGGGCGCACAATTAAGGTTACCTGGTCGATATATGGTTGTAAAGTCATACGGAGCAAGTTCTAAGCGCCATCGTTGAATTTTATTGTTTTTATTTTTGAAGGATGCTTTAAGTCAAGCATAAATGAAACGCTGAGTTGGTCAGTGACCAGATTAAAATGCTTCCCAATAAGCAAATGCTTCCATTTTCGTAGAGCTTCAACGATACCGTATATTTCTTTCTCTACAGAAGAATGCTTTTGTTCAGTACTAGAGAGAGTCCTTGCATGAAATGCCACTGGCTTGTTGTTTTGATTCAGAGTAGCAGCAATAGCAAAATCCGAAGCATCGGTTTCGACTGTGAATGGTAAATCTTCGTCAATAGGTTGTAAAGTAGCTTGAGACAGTTTGTTTTTCATTGCGTGAAAAGCGTTTAATGCATCTTTTGATAATGGAAACGAATCAGTTTGAACAAGCGGTCGTATAAGAGCAAAATAATTAGGAACCCATTTTGAGTAATAACTAAACAAACCTAAGATTCGCTGCAGTTCTTTCTTTGTTGTAGGTTGTTATATATCATTTAACCCATTTATGCCGAAGGTTAGAATAATTGCTTGTACAATGGAAAAATTGATAAAATGGCTTCATTGAGACACAATTAGAACATTTATACAGTTTATTCAAGAAAATCAGTTGGAAATAAAAAAATATAAGGTGTCCTACATATAGGACGCCAGGCAATACGGAACAAAATGGCACAAAATTGATCAAGCTTTACAACAGAAAAACTTTACTACATATCTACTTTGTGTGGAAGTTTTTGAAGCACTTGACGTGTAATCCTTTATCACACTTTTCACACCTGGTTGTAGTCTTCTGGTGACAGTGCGCACAGCGCGTCTGCTTGTCTTGAGGAATGACCCAATGATTGACCTTGTCGAACTGTAGCTCTGTTTCTATAGCAGAAGGACGGCCTTTGCAACCTGGCTGTGGAGGTCTTGCGTAGTGTTCAAGATAATAAGACACAACTCGTCTACGAAACGCTAGCAGATCGAGCTTCTCGGCATCTTTATTCCTTCTATGCAGAAGTCACGCATTGTTCATGGAAACATCGATGAGATATGACACAATGGACGAGTACCATTTTTTACCTCTTATTGCCACTCTGTACTTCGATATGTTCTCATCCATTCTATCTACACCACCCATTGACTTGTTGTAGAATTTTACAATTGCTGGCTGCTCTACTTGGATCCGTTGCCTTGTCTGCCTTGAAAAGCGGGTCGTCTGGGTTTGGGGGTGAATTCCAACAGCATTTGAACATAGAGATACCACACTGTTGTCATTCCATCGACAGACTATGATATTATCTTTTTCGTCGACTCTGAAATCATGGAAGCCTCGTGGTTTTTTCTTTATCTCTTTGACATCAATAAGAGGACACTTGTCGGTTCTATTTTCTCTGACTGTGCCTGTTCCTTTCAGCCCCATATCTTTCAAGGCTGACAAAAGCCTCACACTAGTGAAGAAATTGTCAAATACCAGGTGATATGGAAGAAGTTTCTTCTTCTGCAGTGCCTTTCCAAATTTGACCACTAAGTTGCCTCCTATTCCAAGATCATTACCTATTTCTCCATCAGCTTCTTCAGACTTTTCTTGATATATTTCAAACCATGCAAGATAACCATTCACGGTTGTTCCACTCCATACTTTATATCCGAATCGGATGGGCTTGCCCCTAATGAATTGTTTACAGCCGTGCTTGCCAAAGTATTCACACATAGACTCGTCAAAACTTTATACTTCTTCAACAGGAGCGTGCTTCATGAAATTTTCATTCAATTTCAGTAGGAGAGGACGGAGCTTAGCTAGCTTGTCAGACTGTGACAGCGTATGATTATCCGCAAAATGCAGATTTGTGAAAATTGATTCAAATCTATCTCTTCTTATAGCAGAAGACACCATATCGTGGCGCGTATCACGTCCAGTTTCCCAAAACAGTCTACGTCTCGGATATGAGACATAGCCACTGATCAGGAGGACACCAAAAACTACTTTCATCTCTTCTCTTGTGACTCTGAGCTCTCTATTTTTCTGAGATGCGTACCTGTTGGTTTCGTGAACAATAATGTCAAACAAATCATCATCAAAAAACAGTTCAAAAAATTCTACCGGTGTGAGACTGCCCCCATAGAGATCTTCTACATCTGCATGCATCCATTCCGGCATTCCGCACTCAATATCATGCTTTTTCCAACATCTTTGCTTAGGTAGCTTCTTGGTTCTTTTCTTAGGTGGTCCTTGATTCTCATTTTCAATGTGTGACTCAGGAAAACCATTTGAATCAACTACTGCAGCCCTAAGCATGCTTCCTGGTAAGTTATTCATATTTCCTGATTCTTCATCCCAAGATTCTTCATCAGTGAGTATTTCTGTAGCATTGTCAGGAGGCTCGATGTAATTTATATTGTCTGGTTCTTCACCATTGTCGATTCGGTCAAGTAGCTCAGCAATCCTTGCCCGTCTTGACGCAGGCTGGCCATAGAATTTATCTACCGTACAGGAACTGAAAAATAGAAATTCGAGAAACATTGTAAAATTTATCTCCTAGTGAATAACTTCAAAACAGAGACCTCGTGAGTTTATGAACTAAACTCTGAATTAGTCTAATTTCGGCAGTGTGTTGAAATTGCGAGTTAGACATTTTAGATAGCAACCTATTATCTGACAACACAATATTCCACACAATGTACCTATGTTTGGCCTCTGCAACTAAACCCTGATAGCAAATAGTATATCTATGTATCAATATACATGAAAAAATATTTACATTGCAATATAAAGCAAAGAAATTCAGCAGGTTTCTTGCTATAAATGGATGTACTGAACAAAGCTGTCTGTGTCAACTAGGTTCGTTCAATGCCTAGCGACCTACATGTAGGACACCATTGTTTAGCATTTCCTCACGCCTCACGTGTTGAATATTTTGATATTTTCTCTATACTTATCTAATAACAGGCTATTATACTATAAGAATATGCACCTCATGACATAAAACAGTTATTCTAACATTTGGCATAACTTACCTTTTGGATGGCTCCATGCTTTTTCAGGTAAACTAAAGAATGTACAGTATTTGAGCGCTCCTGTATGACAACCTCTACGTGCAATGTCTAATCTGCAACTGAAACTCGTTTTGGGAAAGAGTACTGAATGATTTACAATTAACAACAATTCGTTTTTTAGCTTTCTATCATCTGTAATCAACAAAAAACTTTTTATGGTTAGCTGACCTATATGTAGGACGCCAGGCATAAATGGGTTAAAGCTGCGACGCGCTCGGGATCGGGTTTAATTACACCATTTCCAACTAGATGTCCCAAAAGTTTGATTTGAGTACAATTATAGAGGCATTTTTCTTCATTGAATGTAAAGTTATCTTTTATGGCCGCCTCCTTCAATGCTTTCAAATTCTCATCATGGGATTTTTGGTCCATTCCTCCTGCAGTTATGTTATCTAAATAAACATTGACGTACTTTAAATCATGGCGTTTAATGAATTGGTTCATCACTCGCTGGAAAGCTGGGACGACATCATTGAGTCCAAACGGCATTACTTTCCATTGATACAATTCCGATCCTGATTGAAAAGCGGTTTATGGACGGTCTTTCGGTCGAATTTGAATCTGATGATACGCTGATTTTAAGTCAAGCGTACTAATATATTTTCATTTTGCAACTTGGTTTACGATTGACGATGTGCTAGGTAAAGGATATGCGTCTAAATGCGTGAAAAATTGATGGTTTGGCTGTAGTCAATGCACATTTGCTTCTTCTTTCCATTGTCGACCACAAGAGGCTGTGTCCTCCAAGGGGAGTTACTTGGCTTGATCCGGTTTTCTTGCAGAAGTCTTGCGGTTTCTGCTTTTATAATTGCAATATCAACGGATGAAAATTTTCTCGTTCTTATTGCTATAGGTTTACATCGCTCCGACAGGTTATCGCCAAACAATTGTGGGTAAGGTACATTGGCAACAGACATAATAGTTGAAACAAAAAGTTCTGTTAATTTACTTGAAATTTAAACGTTACCCTTTTATGTTGTTGCAAACGGTCGTCCCCAATTGTAATATTTCACATTAAAAACTCAATAAACAAAAATGAGTAAAAAAAACACAAATATACAATATTTTACATTAAAAACTCAATAAGCAAAAATGAGTAGTGAATATAAATGAAATCGACCTTACGTAAAGTCAAATTTTTTTAGCCACTTAGCTGGCAGCTTATACCATCAACAAGCCCTTGATTTTAGATTTAAATTCATCAATAGATATCAATTTTAGTGTTTTTTGCAACTTTTCATCAATGACACTTGACCGTATTGACTAGTTAACTGTAATAAATGGAGAAAACTTTTTATATGACCAAGCGTTGAAATTGGGGTTTTTCCATAGATTTTAGATTTGAGAAATGAACAACTCCCCTCATTCAACTGTTTTATCCATAAATCTGATTTTACTTTGATCAATTTTGCATGATATTACCTACATCAGTATATTAATTTTTTTATTTAACTTTGAGTGTCCAGTTTAATTTATTCAAACGATATTGTAACATCTGTTAGAAAAGCAAGAATGCATTGAAAAGTAGAATCAGCCCGCAAAGAAAAATTTTTTTTTCTAAATAGTTGACTGTTTTAAATGCCAAACCCATCACTTCCTTCATTTTTAAACTTTTACTGCAAAGTGCTTCTTGATGTAAGATGCAATATACACTGACAAAGTTGATTTATTTGCTTTCAATTGAGTTGTTTTTCACCAATTCAACTAAGCCTACATTGCTGGAACAAATAGCCGGTGCACCGTCAATAGCAAATGTACTATACAAGTCTATTTCACGTCAAGCCATGTTAGTCAATGCAGCTTTTCAGGGATGAAAATATATCACGTCCAGTTGTAGTTCCTTCTATTGATATTAAATCCAGAAATTCTTTCGTTATATTTAAACAGCAATTTATACTCCTGATAAACACGGTATTTATAGAAACTGGACTAAACGATTTAAATCGTCGATACGATCCCGCTGTGGCCGGCAAAAATAGAATACAAATGTGAACACCTAGGTTTTGTTCAGTGTATAGTTATTACCGGATTAGTTGACGCATTTAATCTAAGTCTAATTCAATAGTTTGCAGTGGGTCGTCTTAGGTCAGACGCCCACTGGTGTAGAGTCGCGTTAAGGTGCGCTGCGGCTTCTACAGTAGTAAAGAAGGAAAGTACCGGCATTGCAGTAAAAAAACAATCAGAAATCAGTACTAATCAAGAAAAAAATTTTGAAAGTTTATTTTTGAAGAAATCATATCAAAAAGTACCTTGCACCTTCTTGTAAATTTTCTACGCCACTGTGTCCCCCCCGCTTCTGGCGCCCCTGACTTTGCCATTCAAAAATTTCAGCAGAGTTACGTTTACTATGTATTATATCAAGAAGACAGCAGCAAATTTCACATTATATAAAGTTATTCTGATGCTATGCTTACTTTTGTTTTAATAAAAATTTTTTTATCAATTTATTGCGTTTTTCACAATTTTTTCAGACATTAAAAAGATTACCGGTCAGCCGAATTTTTTTGACATATTACCTGTCTGCAGGCTTAAGAAGGTTGAGAATCACTGCTTTAAAGTTCTTCTGATCTGCAAATAATTGTTTTTCCACATTGACAACTAAATCTGTAATTCGGCATGCACTTGTATTAGGTGACAAACTTATGCCTTCAAACAATTATTTTTGATGAGAAAATACGAGAACATAATATTTCGCTTGCCTTTATAAACAAGCCTTCTGTAAAAAACGTGCTGATTTGGCCATCATTTCACAAATAGCAAAACTGGCTTTCACAGCATTTTTGTTGGTCTAATTAATTTCATAAAAAAAATTTCGCTGTTTGCTCGGTGATAACTTTAGCTTCTCTAATTTTTTTATTTTCTAATATTGCTCTTTTACCGATCATATTTATTTCCTGCATTGTTTGCCGCATGTTACACTCTTTCAAAAGAGCTTTTTTTGGCGGAAAAATAAGACATTGATTTATTTCGCCAAGTGCAATGAAAAAGAATAAATCCTCCCAATTTTTTTGCGAAACTCTTCATTCACCTGCAAATTTCCTTTTTTCTTGAAAATGAAGATATTTTATAACAAAAAACTTTAGCTTTTAAAATAAAAGTATTTACTCAAATTGCCATTTGGTTTCGATTTTGCAAAGAAAAATAAAGTATTTGCTCTTAAACTTCAAAATTTAACTTAATAACTTCAATTGAGATTAACTTCCTCGATGACTGGCTATTGTTTCTAAAAAGGCTCAGGATCAAAAACAAAGAAAAAAAACAAAAGAGAAGGCGAGCTGGGTGTTTGGGCCATTGACGTGACAATTATCGTAGTCTGGGCACGAATAAAAAAAGAAAAACAAGTGACGCAATACAACGTCATACTGCTGCATAGCATTTTAGTAAAGGTTTGACTCAAGAAACCGCCGACGAGCTTTGCTATTCTGTATTTTGCATTTAATCAATATTGCGCAAAAATTTAAAGACTTGCACGTTCGCACATTCTTGCACGTTCGGGAGTTAGACAAATTACTTGTATAAACAACGGCAGTTTAAAAAACTAAATAAAATAGAAACTACGCTCTAATTTTTTTTTACCTATTTTTAAATAGCCTGCTTTATAATTATGATAAAATTGTTACAAAAGGAGTAAACCCAATAAAAACCAAACCTCTAAATGACGTTCTAAAGTTGGAAACGGTGTTTAAGTTGCTTTAGGTACGGTTTTGAACCAAGTCAAAATCATTTTGCAAAATATACTAAATACAGAATTTTTTTGTCATGTAACACGTGTGCTGGAGTCAGAGAGGCCATATTTTATGCTGACTTCGATTGCGGTTTTTGATAAATTACGAGTAATTAGTTGATGACCATGTAAATTGACCAAGCAGAAAACAAGCGCAAATACAATGAGCTTTATTCTGAAACAGAAGCAATTTTGGACACTTATATCAAAGTACCCACAAAAATTTGGTTTTTGCTTCAAATGGCGGCCATATATGTGATAAGAAAATTCTTCACTAAAAAATCAGGTAGAATTCTGCTTTTGTTCTTAAAAATCTAATGCAAACTAAAACAGTGCCTTTGTTTTAATCTAGGCCTCATTAAAAATTTAGATAGGTTATATTTTAAAAATTACAAACCTTTGTTTTATGGTATGGGCAGCGTCCTGGGCCCCCTGTCAGTGTCAACGTCAACCTCATTTTTTGGTAAAAGTGTGACTTCAATCAAGTTTGCTAAGTTGGACTTTCATATTTTTGGGTGAATTCAGAATCGTTTTTTACATGTTTTGGTGTTGGAGTATTTGTTTAGATAAGATAGAGGCGAATTTTGAAAATCAATTGTAGTTGCAAAATATTTTTTTCGAATTCACAACCCCTATTAAAAATATGTATTTTCAAATCAAAAAGTAGTTGGACTTATAAAAAATTGCACAAACATTTATTGTCAATGAATGATGTAGTTTAAACAGTTTTACAAAATTTAAAATGTTTCTACTGCGTATTTTTAGCTTGTAACTCTATCAAAACAAACTTTTCTTTCTCTAAAATTTGGCTAAATAATCAGCTTTTTAGCCACAACTTTAAAAAAACATTGTTCTTTAATCTTTCCGACAAACAAGTCAAAAATTTTAAACACACAAAAAAAAAGCTTCCGACTTTAGTCAATTTTTTTTCAAACTAGTCTTAGGTCTACGAAAAACTTAACGAAATCCGACTACTTTTAATCATAATCATTTATCATAAGCATGATGGATGGAAATAATCGATGCGTGGTAGCAACCGCTTGTGTTACTTTCCACGGATAACAATGCAGCTGGCCAACAATGCTATGTAGGACTTGCAAGAGTCCTGTAAAGGTATCCTGTCGAAACTCGCACGAATTTGGCTACGGGCACTGCAGTGGCCCCAAATGAGCTTACCCCATGGGTTTCATGTGGTTCCACCCATTATGTTCAATGATCCATTTTGGAAAAAATTAACAAGGTAAACTTATTAGCATCTTTTTCTTTCAGAATACAACTCACTTTTTTTATATGTATTGGTACCTGTGTGGTAAGCTCTTATGTTATATTTGCGCACTGATCTGAATTGTTCCGAAATGTTACTACTGTCTAAATATTTAATGGTCAGTTCCCAAAAAATGTGGTTCTGCTCAAATTTATTAGATCTTGTCCAGTCAATCCTCGACTCCCGGCCCGTACGATGAGCCGTAAAATGTTTTTTCAACGGACACAACAAAATGACGTGTAGGTCTTAAACCGAGACTATCTTGATCACATTTGCCGTCAATACGACACTCTTAACCATTCTGCCACGCTGCCAACAATGTTTCTAAATATAGGCTTTGTACGGCAACCAATTTTGTCTAGTTTTATTAAAGAACACCAAAAAACATTTCAATCAATCCTCAAAATAATAAATGATTGACATTACTCTTATTTTAACTTATGATGGTAAAAATTTATATTATTTAAAATTCTTTTCTTTTTTGGCGTTTTGTGGACTTCGATAATTAAATAAAGATCATCTGTTTATTTGTTTCACCATTTAGATTTCATTACACTAAATCAGTGTTTTTTAACCTTTTTAGTGGAGCGGAACCCCAATGAAACATTCCAGAGGCTTGAGGAGCCCCTGTGAGGTAATTTGATTGTCTTATGCCAGGGTGGTCCAACTTCTGCACTCTTGTGGGCCACTTTTCATAATTATTCGAGTCTGCGGGCCGTAACCGGCTAAAAACACCTATTTTCGTCCCAAAATCAGGGTGTTCTCTAAAAAAAAAAGTCTTCACTTGGAATCGGTCTCTGAAATTATTAATACAAACTGTACAAAATTACATTTATTCTCGTAAAAATTTCAATGAAAAACTTGAGCCTAATGTTTCTTGCAAAACTCTTTAAAATTGGGTCGTGTTTTTGATAGACACACACGAAGTTCATCTTCCACAGACAACTTGCGGAACCCCTGAACTGTTCTGACGGAACCCTGGGGTTCCGCGGAACCCCGGTTGAAAACCACTGCACTAAATATTCGTTTAAACTCTGCTGAATTGCATGAAATTAAAAATAGTTGTTGCTTTCAAAGTTTTTCTCCCAAGATCTTGGAAATTTACACTTTAGACCAATTTTTTTTTAATTTACACATTTACACTTACAGGAAAAGCCCTTTACACCAATTTTATTTGCTTATTGTTGAATTATGTTTATTTGTAAATTCCAAAGAAAGTTTTCTTGTTAACATCAGAATTTGGCTACTGGGTTAAAGCACTTTACATCAATTTCTGTTGTAAATCGTATTTATAAAAACTCTACATTACTTTCTTACGAACGTTTTAGCCGAATACGGCGAATTACCTATTTGATGTATGTTGAGACGGCTTAACACGTTGAAGCTATCTGCATCGGATGCGGTACACACTTTGTATTTAATGTACAGCCGCATTTGTATGGCGGCAGTCAACGTGGGTGTTTAAGGGTTAAAAGTGATGATATTTTATTACGAAAAAACATCCTTTTAAAACAATGAAGATTGAAAATAGCTTTTCTCAACGATCAAAGTGTAAATTTGAAATATAGGCTACACAAATGTTAGAAACTTTCCAATTTTTTTTTTTTATCTAGGTATTTATCTTCCTGACTTGCAGGAAAGCAACAGAGGCGTTAAAGCTCGTATATAGAACAAGCAGTTACTTTGACCTGCTTCCAGAGATGCCAAAATAATGCTGTCAGGTTAAAAATTTTATTTGTTTTTTAGTTTTTATTTAGTGATATGTACAAAAAATCTTTTTGCTAAAACCACCAAGCAGAGGGAAATGCTTTAAGTGTCCTTCCCAAGAACAGAATGACGCAAGTAGGATTTGAACAGCGAAAATGTTGTTTTTTGTGTTCTTTGGAAATACACTTTATGGAATCAACGCATATGAGCTGCGCACCGTCCGGACATATCTAAAACAAGCAGATAATTAACGTAAAGAATCTTAAGTTGTTCTTAATAACCGGAATGCCTTCCTAAATCGATTTATTTATTTGTTATTATTGTTTCATAAAGTTTTCTAACAGCGAAAAATAAAACATAGACGATTTTGAGATGTTTAAAACTTCAAAATAATTTCATCTGGTCAAAACAATTTTTTTCGGAGATATAGCAGGATGTTGATGAAAATAAAGCTTGCTTAATCTTTTCCAAAAAATGCTTCTTAAAACGTTTTGGTTGCTTATCACAAGAGAAAACAAAGAATGGCCGCAAAGATATCTTACCAAAACCAAAGTAATTTTAAATACAGTAATTTGATTAAAAGTGTTTGTTTTATAGCAAATCAAATACATTTTATTTCTATTAGAATGTAGTTCTTTTTAGTTTCTTGCTAATTTTTGTTAGAACTTTTGCAAAACACCAAAGTTGTCGCTGCAAATTTTTCTTTCGAGTAAGTGTTTTAGCATGAAGTAGGTTTAATTTTCTTGTCTAGAATTAAAATAGATTTTACTCGTTTTCTGCTTGCATAGGAATATTAATCAAATTCTTTTAAAAATGATAAGATATATTTCCATGTGAAAACAAAATAAGATCTTCCCTCCAAAATAATTTGCGCCCCTTCCCAATTTTTTTTTGGCGTCACAGTAATATTTCAATGACATACTGCTTTAAATTGAGCTTATGATTGGTTAGTTGCAATTTTCTCTCGCATTAAAAAGTGTTTCACCATTGTGTTCCACCACGGCACGCTTGGACCAGAAGAAAGACTTCTTTTCTTGGTCATCATCGTGACGGTTTGTTATCCTGTAAATTTTCCAAGTTTTGCATGCGCGTACAAAACCTAACTGAGAGACAATTAATGACCAAAATAGGAAAGGGCTTTACTTTTAAGGGGAAATAAATTGAAGTTTTTTAGCTTTTTGGTCCCTTTTTTAAAAAAACATAATTTTTTCCGCGGCACGCCGCTGCGGTCGCGATCGCGGGGCACAACCGCAAAAGATCACGAGACCAAATTTTAGAGCTGCAGCTAAATTTCTGCTCAAAATCTAATTTCAGTTTTTCCCATACTGAGTTTGCTCACCTTTCTCAGTTAAGCTAAATTTCTATCTTCGGCTGGCTATGCCACCCATTCACATTGCGCAGACTCGTCGTGCACTGGTAAACATTCTTTAACTTGTTTGACTATTTTTTCGTAATATTATTTGTACTGTTTTTCCTTTTTCACTTATTTCTTATATTTTACCTAATCAAGGTGTTGCGGCCATGCTTTCTATGGTAGTGTTTCTGCACTTTTTTATTTATCTTTAGCATGTTTTAATGTTTGACATTGTTCTGGTTTTGCTTTTCTTGATCTTTTTGTTCTTATGACTTTTTTGTGGTATTTACTCTATTTAACAATAATCAAAAATAAAAATATATGAATAAATAAATGAACTTTATTTAGGGGATTCTTGCACTACTCACACTTATTTTCTTAACTTATTCATGATTTAATCAATTTATTCCAAATTATTTTCCCAGAAAACCGCAAACTTATAAATGTTTCAGAATTAGAGAATGAAACCGCAAATCATTCAAAAAAATATTATCTAATATAACCAATGTAATTTAAATTTATACATTTAATAATCTTAATAAGCATTACACTAATCGTCGATAAACAGTTTATTTGCTTGATTACAAGACAATTAATGTGTTCGTCAAGTTTAATTTGATAAGACTTTTAGCTTTATTTACTTATTTTAGAAATCACAGCAAAAACGCAAGTAAATTATGTATTAAAGAGAAGCGGCCTCAAATTATATAAAATAATCTACTATTTTTTTTCTGTAGTCAAATAAGAGAGGATGACAATTTTAAACCACTTTAGGATTAAATAAAGTAAATACGCCTTTGATTTTACCTCAATTATTACACAGCTCTTCGAAAGCTTTTTGTAAAGCTGCTTTAGCCCGGAATTTTTCGTTAATGAGTCTCTTTGTTTGATATTATGAAATAAACAAAATCACGCCTACCTACTATTCATTCCTAATTGCTTTAATAAGATCTACCGCTTATACTATAAAAGAACCGACATAAAGTGCATTTTCAAAGTAAACGAAAAGTGTGATCATGAGATTTATTGCGACAATTCTTTTTTGTTTATTTATTTTCAAGACTGAGTCAATTCCATTAAAACGTAAGTAATCATAGTTTCTATTTTTTATATGCATTAACTCATAAATTTTCATGCCAGTTTGCAAATGAAGAAATTAAGGGATTTCTATGGGAAGAGTTTTTTTAAATTAAAGTTTACTTTGAAAAATAGATGAAAACAAGTTGCACTTCTTTTTTAAGCTACAGAATTTTTGTTTATTTATTTTTTCTTATTTTTTAAACTGAATAGGATTTGAACCCACAATTAGGATCGTTTGTAGCACATTCAAATATCTCGTTATGTCGTAAGTAGCTATGGAAACATGTTGTAATATTTGTACAGTAAAACACGCAATAAGGTGACAAATAACATATTCCACTTTGGAAGTAAAAATTAGAGTTGTTTATTTGTTGTTTCGAAGAAAAGCATTCATTAATTTATTTCTTAAACAAGTTTTTTTAGCAGAAGATGAACCGCAAAAGTGCAAGCTGAATAAGTATATCAATAATGCAAATATGATAAAGGAAATTTGTGAAAGACAATTGTTAAATTAATTTTTACTTATCCGTTGTAAAAAAAAAACTCTTTGAAATAGTGAAAAAGTAAAAAAAGATTATTTTCATTTACCTTAGTAATCTTTTCAAAAAATAGTCATGAAATTTTTTCCTACTTTCAAAAACTGAGCACGGTACAATATGAATTAAAAAATCGATAAAATTAAAAAATAACACCGAAAAAAACTGCAAGTCTAAGTTCTTCAATAGAATTTCACGGTTCATGAATGAAAAGATTTTAAATATTTCCTTTTTACTGTAATGTTTAAAAACGTTTTAAAAAAATTGTCGGAGAAAATAGTAAAAACATATGTTTTACTTTACTTTTTTCTTGTTATATGTGTTCATTTGGGCCAAACAATAAGTTCAGCTTTAAACTAGACCAGTTTTTGCAATGTTTTGCCCGTAAAAAATTAAAAACAAACTTCTTAGCATTTTAAGCAAAGCATTGTCATTTTATTTTTACCGTGCTTTACTTAATAAGTTCTTTTTCAGTTCAATAACAATCATTACCAAAACTCAGCCTTTAAAAAAGTTAATTGAAAAACCCAAATCAACATCGATACAAAAAAAGAAAAAGCATTTGAGCTTAGTGTAGATTAAATTTTACTTTAAAAGATTTTATTGCTTTAGTTGGTTGTGGAATTAAGCGTTTCAGCAATGGACATTGTAAAACTAGTAAATCCTTTGAGCAATCTGGACCCGGCACTTGTTACTGTGATTCTGGATTTAAACAGAGCAAAAAGGGCTTTGTCTTTTGTTATTTCGGAAAATGGTTTGGAATAACTCCCTCTTGTGTCTCTGTAGAGAGTAAGTTTATTTAAAATATTTTTTGAATTTATAATTTGCCAGGAACTTCTAAATCCTTTTTTGTATGTAGCTAAACATATTTTTTGGAATATAGAGCATTATTCAAAATTTATTTGATCCTTTATTTAACACAAACAGCTTTAAAACTTTTATATTACGGATAGAAATTTTGCGATTGAGTATTTTTAAAAACTTATAAAAATAGATTCTAATAAGGCCTTCTATTTTAAATCAAATTGCCAATATTGATTTTTTTATGATATTTTTCTATTTTTCACTTACACTTACTAAAGAGTTTTATTGATATATTGTTGTTTTGGCAAAGTTATTTAAACTAGAGTCATCATGTTCCCCCCCGGCCTCATTTGAACACGGAACCTTTAAACCGATCAAACCCAGTTTTGCGATGGGGGATGCAATATGGTTCGAATGTGACCCCCCTTACAACTTAGTTGGGGTAGATGATCTCATTTGCCAAAGCGGAGGAAAATGGTCCGCCGAATTCCCGGTGTGCAAACGTGAGTTTTTCTGCTTTGAAAAGAAATCGATTTATCTAATCTGTTTTCTCCTCCATTGTTTTGTATTAAACAATTGTCGAATCAGCAGCATTTTCAGTCATTCATAGTTTTAATGCGTTTTGTTAACACAGCATTTTTTTATTTTAAAATTGAAAGTATTTATGCTAAACATTTTGGCACACCGAAAGTTGTTGTCCAAATAAATCATAATACAGTAAATTTGACAAAGCTTAAATGTATCTTCCCAACAATTGAAAAAATTTGTGAATTAATTTTCTGTAAATAAAAACATTTTTGTTTTTACTTCTGGCTCGAAAACCTTTTCTTAGGAAAGGAGTCAATGGTGCAAATCTTAGAGTTTAGTTCGTTGTGAATTTACACAAATTGAGAAGCTTCAGGATAATTGTTAAAAGTTGTATGAAGTGGATTACTGCGGCTATCGCTGTGAGTAATGATAGCATGGACAATTTAAAGTTTTCATAACACAAATCTCACATCTTACTACAACAAAAAAATATAAAGGAACAGAAGAGTAAAATAAAAACTTCTTGAAAAACCAGTTTGTTGCGCACCAAATTAATGATATAAGTCCCCTGACAAACATTGTATTATAGCTGCTAAAATTTGCTTTGATTGAGAGAGCCTTTTCAGCAAAAATCTGCTTTTTTTCTAAAATTTTGATCGTTTTTACCATCATTCGACAAATAATTAAGATAATCACTGGTTGCTTTATTGTAATTTTTTTATGATTTAAGCCATTTATGCAATATTGAGCGCAATATTTTACAGAATAGATAAAATTGCGAGTTTTAAATATTAATATAAAGTACATCAACATACTTTTTAACGAATGCCTGGTTAAAAAAATTAATTCGTTTGCTAATATTGGTTTTACATTTTCGTGAAGCACCTACTTGTAATGCCCAAACATTTTTAAAAATGTTGAATTTCAACCAATCAAATCAAGCCACAATCAAGGGGCATGTTGTGGTTTGAATGCAATGATGACTATAAGTTGAAAAGTGAAAACAATATTTCTTGTGGCTGTGGCGCTGATGACCAATAGTCCAAAAATTTTCTTGCTTTTTGAAATTAAAAAAGTCTGTATAATTAATGTAAACACTGTTACCAGGGATATTACTTATTTCAAAATTCATTAATTCTTCTGGTACAATCAGAGGCAAGTTAAACTTTAACAAATACAACAAGAGGCGTAATATATTTTTTAAAGAAAAACCTACAACACAACGTTTTATCCGTTTCATCGGGCGGATTTCTTCAGTTAAAAACTACACACAATGCACAACGTATTTAAAACCAAAAAAACAAAAGTAATAAACACAGTGGTGAGAGGCGAACCATACACAACAATTTAACAACTTTGTGCAAAAGAACTAAAATTAACTTGTTGAAAACCCACATTCGTTATGAGATTTTTATATGACTCTATATTTTAGGAAAAGCATTCCAATCTTTATCAATAATCGAAAGTTTTGTATTATTGATATACAATGGTTCTAAAAGTTTTCGTTTATCATAATCAGTATTACATGTAAAATTCAACATTTCAAAATTTACAAAATCGATCCTATGTTCATATTTAAAACAATGCTTAACCAATCCAGTTTTTTTATTCAAACCATCTTCTTTCAATTTGGCCAAATTAATCGGTTTCAAATCACGTTTATGATCAAACAAGCGAGTGTTAAAGCATCTGCCCGTTTCACCAATATATACACCAGAACAATCTTTACAAGGAATTTTATAAACTCCACCAAGATTATATATCGCATCCACAGAGTCTTTTAGTTGAGGTAAAATATTTCCAATTGTTTTATGAGGGTAAGTGTAAACATAATATTGAATTTTCTTAAAATTTTAGACAACTCATTAGTAAGATCCTCAATAAATGGTAAACCGACATAACTGTATATCTTTACTTATATGATCGCTTTTATTCACTTTTTTATGCTTACTTTCTTTTTTAATCTTATTTACGAGTTAGCAATTTGGATAACCAATTTGGATAACCAATTTGGATAATCATTATTACGTAAAGCATTGCAAGTACATAAAACTTTTTTGGTCTTATCTCGATAAAATTAATCAGTAATTGATTTAGAATTATCCCGAAACAATAGTGCTTTAACCAAACCATATTTTTGAGAGAAATTATGACAAAAATTAAAAGTTAAATATCTAATCGTATGTGTGGACTTACACATAAGCCGGACGGATTTATCGCAAGGGTATAAAAACTCTTTATAGAACAAACAAAAGATAAAAATTTATTCAAAAATAAAGTTTAAGAAGCCATAGAATAAATATATAAATTTAAAAAATAAAGCATGAAAAAAGCAAATGTTGTTTGTTTTTTAAATAATAAAATTTTTGTAAAAAGCCAGAATTTCTGGACATTAAATTTCAAGATACTAGTCACGGTATGATCTGCATCTTAACAGTTCGCCTTCATATGGCGACGTGCAAAAAGGTTGCGCTTGCATAATTTTATCAGAAAGCAGATGAAATTGCGTATTTTACGTAGTTACAGATCCAGTCTGCTATCCTCCGGATAACTTCCCAAACGGAAAACTGGATCCTGCTCGACCTTATTATGAGAAACGAGACGGACTTTGGTTTGATTGTGACAAAAATTACGTTTTAAAAGGGGAAAGAGACCTTTATTGCGAAGAAAACGGAAAATGGTCACATGAATTTCCTACTTGTGAAGGTAAAACAAATTATTAACTTTAAATTGTTGAAATGGCGGTGACTAATCTAAGAAATAAATAATTAACAAAATACATGTTTTTGTAAAAGAAAAATTGAAATATTCAACTTTATATTCTACTAAATATTTTAGTACATGATCTTCCTTTGAGAAAATAGATTAGCATTAAGGTTAGTTCAGTCATTGAATCCGGTATTGTAGCGTACTCGAATTTCATTTTTAAATATGAAATTTTGTTTTGTTTCATAAAATTTTGCATGCATTTTCTTAAAGCCTATTATTAATTCGCAAAAAGTTGATAAAAATTTGCAAAACTATTGTGATTCGATGCCACTGACTAACGATTACATTGTTTATATCCTCAAATGATTCAATTCCGGAACAAAACTTAAAAAAAACAAAAATTTGAAAAAAAAGAACTTCTCCTATTGCATAAGTATGTTTTATCAATGCTTTTCATGACGTATCTGGAAAGAACTCTTCATTTTTCCTAGGAGCATCAAAACTGTTTACTATTGATCCAAATCATGACGTATATAAACAGTTGCATAGGTTTAAAGTTTGATTTGTTTACATCAGAAGCTCCGACCTGCCCCAAAATTGACCCTCCTGCCAACGGGTCCCTTCGACCAATAAAAGACGTTTACCAAGATAGCGATGACGTCATCTTCTCCTGTTTCCCTGGTTATGAGATAAAAGGTTGGAAAGAACTTCTTTGCCTTGATGGGACTTGGGTTGCGGACCCTCCGACGTGCGAAGGTGAATTCCTTAGAAATAAAGTTAAAACCTAAGAGACCACCATTAAACTTAATCTAGATCGAATTAATTCGAAGTGACCTTTTAGGTCACGGGGCGGCGAGATTTTTCTTTGGATATTCGCCAAACTTTTGGAAGAAAATTGAAATCACTTTTATTGATCACAGAATCAAAATATTTACACCAAATGTGAAGAGTGGAGCAAACATGTTCGAAACGTTTCGAAAGCTTTAAAGAACATCTTACATTAATTTTTTCCAATTTTCCGCATTAGAAGCAACTTAATTCACTTTCTCACTCTTTATATATTTTAATGCCCACTCACATTTGAAAAACATAGAAATATGTTTTCTTCAACTTTCTTTATGTGGGTCAAAATACAATACATGGATTTCTTTTGTGTCCGTAAAATTTTTCATTTTTTGAATTAAAAAAAATTTTTAAGTTATTGAAGAAATCTTTGGCAAATTTCAAAATAAATAAGATTAAATGAAAAATTGTAGTTTTTCGACTTCATAATACAAATGTTTAGATTTTACCTCTTGATTTTTAAAACTATGAAAATAAAACAAATAAAGCATTGTATTTTTTCAAACTTATAGCCTTAGCAATTATGACCCCTAAATTTTTCACATCACCCAAGAAAGAGGAACAATGACATATTTACTATTTCGCACGTAGTTGCTCATATTTGTGCTTTTAGTTAGACGCATCGCCCGCTTCTCATTCTGCATTGTATGGCGCTCTTAAAAATAAGGAATGAAAATATTGAGAGACGAAAGTTGCTTTTGATGAGTTTACAAAAAATACAGTTTGCGTAATAATATTACCATCCACCGATGAAAATATTTATTCAAAAAACGTTAACTGCAAGCTGTACTCTGAAATTTGTCAGAAAGTTTAAGTATTTATAATTGTGATCAGTGCATTGCTGCTAACTGTTTATTAAAAACTTTATACAAAAATTATTTATTTTACAGCAATCAAACCAGTTGGATGTCAAAAGCCTGCAGAGCCACATAATGGATATATTACTCCCAATCAAAAAATCTACAAGGTTGGGCAGAAAGCATGGTATAAATGCAACAAGGGATATTTGGTAAAAAACAAAAATGCTCCAAAAGATATTGTTTGTAAAAAAGATGGGTCTTGGACAGCTCCACCAATCGAATGTAAAAAAGACAAAACTTTACTTTATATTCTGGCTAGTCTGTTGGGTAAATAAACCCAAAGCAATTTTCTGTCCAAAGAAAGCAAGCCTTTTATTCCTATTTTATTTGACTTGAACAAGCAAAAATTGAAATAGCTTGCTTGAGATGAAACTATTAACTTTTTCGCTTTTAATTTGATATGAAATGCTTTTAATTGTCAAATGTTTGATATGAAATAAAGGAACATTTTGAGTTGTATCTTGTTTGAAACAGTCTCAGTGAGATCGCTTTATTTGTCACACCTACGTAATTGATTCGGCAATTAACGATTTAAACATCTAGACGTTGTAACTATTTTCTTAATAATATTACATCATTTAATATAAAACAGCTAAAAAACTTATGAAAGTTACAGTATTAATCTTATCAATACTTTGTTTCACTATTCTAAAAAGCAAAATATACAAAAAAAGACAAATCATGAAGTTAAAGCTGTACTGTGATAACTTTGATAAGATTTACAGGTACCTAACTAAATCATTTCGTCCAAAAACTTTTTGTTTCTTTATGAAAACTACATTTTGTATGTTTTATTGCAAAATTTTGAATAAAAGTTTCATTATTGTTACTTAAAAAGAATCTTAAAGCACAACTTACCAAACAGAAACGATGTTGATCATTCGCTATTATATTGGATACGCTATCATACAAATTTGTTATCAAGTAGGATCGGATATCATATAAAATCCGCAATCAAATAAAATCCGATATCATGAAGAGTCTGGTATTACATAAGATTCGTTATCACAGAGGGCCTCCGATCGTATAAAATATGCAGCTGATAAGCTATTGTATACTATCCGTTATCATATATAATTTGCTCTCAAGTAGGATCACTTTTGACACATTAAATATTAAGTGATTTTCTAATAATGTAAACGATTTTAATATTTAATACTGATCATCTATATTAAAGCGTCCTCAAATCTAAGAAACAAATTTGTTACGTCATGCATAGGTAGAACAATTTTTTAACGCATGAGAATGGCAATTTCACTATGAAAAGAATAACTTTCTCCTTAAACCAAAAGATTCCGCCAAACTTCAACAATAAAAAAAATAAAAAATAAGTAAAATAATGGCTAGCTCATTTTTGGCTCAAAGTTAAAAATTGTTATTAGTAATAAAAAAATTTCTTGCAGCCTTCTATTTTCCAGTTATCGGAAGAAAATATGAGAAAGGAACAAAGTTAAGTTATCCTATAAAAAAAAAAAGAAAAAGTTTAGTGCAAATTTTATTTGTTAAAATTGATCCAAAATTCTTATCTGAAAAAAAGCAAAGTTTTAAAAGAAATTTAATAGTAAGCCAATTATTGCTTTTTTAAAGAAATAAAACATGGATGCGGGAAGGGAGACATAGATGGGAGAGAGGAGATAAAATGAGACAATGGGAAGAGGGATCAATTAAAAGAAAAGCGGCATGAGACAATGTAAATTTGTAATCAAAACAGCAAAAACCCTAATCTGAACATTTTAAATTTAGTAGCCATTAAAGAATAATTTTTCGATAACTGATGAAATTAGGCAAAATATCCATACATAAAACAATAATAATCATGGTAGGCTTTGTATTACACACATTCATTTTTAAGACAATCAGACAAAAGATGAGAAAAAAACTTTTAAAAATTAATTATTAATTCTATAGTGAAAACAAAAATATTTTTTTAATTTAATCATTTAACTTTAGCACACAATTGTTTTATACAGTATTATAAAATTAAATCAATCTTAGCTTTAGACCCAGCCTACTATTCTTAATCGCAGTCTAGTTTTGTGATGTTTTTTAAAAGGAGCATCGTTAACGTTTTAGACAAGCAGCATTATCAAAAAGAGTTAGTATCGTAAATAATTCTGAGATAAAATGCTTGCGTCGTGATTAGCGTGTTCAAGCTTCCTCGGCTCATGCCTATGTTGTCAATCCTGATCTTCTTGTTTCTCTTTTTCTCTTTTCTTCTTCTCTTCTTCCCATAGAGTTTGTTGTCTGAAATTTTGTGCGACGGCATTTCTGTGTGCCACGGTCGCTGATTTGTATATTCGGTCATGTTCACTATTTATATAGTGACGTGGCTGTATCACTCAGAAGACAAGCTACGAAATTATGTATAACGTGATAGCACTACTCTGGATAAGAGACGTTGTTTTTATAACAATTAATTAAAAAATTTATTAAATTCTATTTGAATAAGGCTTGTTATACTATGTTAGGGTTAGTTTCCAAAGAAAAAACCCTAATCCTAACTTCTGGAATTTCTTTGTATTTTCTTTAAAATGTTTATAAAAAATTTATTACCCTTTTGAAATTCACGTGAAAAGTAGAAAACAATTATAATGAGAGCAACGTATTTATGAAACAAATCATATCTTTACTTGTAATTTTTCTAAATATTTTTTAGATTTAAAATTTTTGTTTTTTCTAAATTTGCTTAGCGCCATTAACAAACTCAATAAGTTTAAAGCCTTCGATACAAAAAGACTGTGGTCTGAACTCACGACACTCAATAATAAAAATTAGCGGTGTTGCATACCCCCTGTCTAAAAGATTAAATTCAGTTTAACAAAAACTGATACAACTTTATCTTAATTGGTAAAAAATTCGAGAAATATAGATTGTAAAATTTTTAACATATTTCTTGTCTGCAAATTTTTAAAAAAGACAACATCAGATAAGTTGTATCAATCGAAGTTGCACAAAATGAAAGGTGAAGTTTGAACTGATGCGCAATTTGCACTAAAATTGGCCCCAAATTATGCTGGGAGAGCTGCAAATAAATAATTGGACAATGTTGAGTAAAAAACGAATCAAAAGCGCATATTTTGACGTCATAGTGATGAAGGCTATATAACTTGATAACAGCCTGCTGCGAAAGGCTATTTATGATCACATTTTGCTTGTATCGTGTCAGGAGAAAAAAGACTTTTAATATCTACTGTCTGCTTGATCGTTTGCTGTGTTGCTTCGTTTGGTCTATATCCAAAAGATAATAAGAGATTAGGGCAATATTTCATGCATCAGAGTCATAAGTTGGGCCCGTTCTTCGGGTCAAATACTGGTTTCGAATTGAGGCTCAAGTTTTCTTATTATTTAGGGTTCATTCAATCCTGAATTTTGTAATATCTGACAACATGTTGTGTTTATTTAAATATAAACGCATAGCATAATGTATAAGTAACGTAATTTAAACCAAAATATACAAAAATAGGTACAGATAAATTATTTTATTGTTTTTATTTGGTTGATGTGCATTTTACGTTGCATACATACAGATTTTATTCAATTTGATTAAATAAATCTTTGAATATTCCGGCTTTAAACCATTTTCGGGTTTAATCCAATGTAGGTCTCACATTTGAAGGTACTGACATCATACTAATACATCAAAGCCCTTAGTTTACTTTAAAACGTGTGCATTTAATTTTACCTCCGCAAGTCATGCGGCCCTTAAAATCAAACGTCCAACTATCGGAACTTTATTTTATTAAATTATCGTTTTGTGCATTAGGTTCACAGAATTTTGATGTTGTAATGATACTCTGACTCGCTTGCAGTTGGCATTATAACTCAGCGTGATAAAACTTTGACCAGCTAGCCGAACGCAATGTCGCTGCTCAGTTTATCTGAATAGTTTCTGTAGTGCCCTCAAAAAAGCATTTAACGACAAATTCTTCAATGGAGCCATGCTGCTTAACACAATGGTGACTCTGCTTATAACTGAAAACACAACAAAGACAAAAATAGAAACCTGATGTGAAACGAATATCAAAACATAGGGGGACGTACATTAATATTATTGTTGATAGTAGACCTAATTAATAATTTTCTTATTTAAATCAACGTTTTGTTTTTTTATTCTCAGTGTGGAAATGTAAACATCCTGAAAAAGTTCAAAACGGGATTTTCTGGCCCCGAAGACGCCCCTACACCAATGGTATGACAATAAGTTATTATTGTAGGCGTGGCTTTCAACGTTGTCGTCGTCGTCGTTTGAAGGGTATCCACTCCAGGTCAGAAACAAACAGGACTGGGGCCGAGGGTTTATCCTTTTACTACTCCAGACTGCTGCACTGCCTAAATCAGATGCTGGCAGTGGTGTTATTGAGCCAGCATCGAGTTTCGTCATCCAAAACTGTCAATTGGGTGCCCGTAAAAGGCGCTGTTTGCTTGGAAAGTGGAGCAACCAGGGGGCAGTGTGTGTTTTTCCTCTTGGAAAGCAAAATGGTGATTGGAAATCAAAATTAAACTATTTGTTTAGCATATGGAAGAAATATTAAAGCAATTACTAAACATCCCGTGTCACAAATTCTTATTTATTTTGCATTTTTTCGGATTTCTCGCTTCTCGGAGAACAGCAGGAGCAAAAATTTGATAAGGTTGATCAATCAATTATCATTATAGTCTCAATTTATCTGGTTTACAAGACAACGTCGGTGGCGTTAAACAAATCAACCGCTAAGCGATTATCCAGATTTCAATTTGAAGGGGTCTAATATTTTACTCTTTTCTAAGTTTTATAAAGTAATATAATCAAAGTTTTGAACTTCGTGCTAAAACCACCAAGCAAAGAAAATATCATAAAGCGTCTCTCACCAAGTACACAAAAAATAACGTGAATGGGGTTCGAACCACGGTTCCGAATTCCACGATCTCGAAGAAACTTTCCGTAAAATCCCGGGTTAGTTTGTTTTTAAATATAAAATTTGATAGCTATACTAATTTGGAATAATAGAAAATCAAATGTTATTTTTAGAGATCACTAGGTTTTTGAGACGAAAAGAAATCAGAGACAGTGTCAGAATGACGGTCTCTTTTTTTGGTCTTTAACATAAATTTGTGACGAATTTCTTTTCCATATCCGTGAGGTGTAGAAAATCATGATTCAGGCAAAAGTCAATAAAATTTGGGAAAAATTGCATTGCTCCCCAAAATCTTTACAGCTGGTTCATCTATGCCGAGAATCATATTAAATAACTATAACTGTTGATAAATCATTAGCCAATAATAGTAAATTGTTGATTGCTAAGAATGTAATAATGATTAAAAACTTTTAAAAAAGATTTTAATCTTATTTTATATTTAGCGATTCGATTTCTTTTTTGATAATTGCGACATATTTTTGGTTAAATTTATTTATTCTGCTTTCTATCACTTCTGATACTGTAATCTTTTTTATTTTTAAAATATTTTCTGAGTCTTTCCGTAGCGGTAGTAATCATATAGCAGCATACAACTTTTAGGGGCTACTTTTTGAATTTTCTACTAATTAAACTTATGTTTATAGAAGCTAATACCACTCAATAGTTTATTTTTGAAGAAAAGCAATAAAATTTTTAAAATGCGCAAAGACTCAAATAAACATTTAAACTTGAAGAAGTGCACAGTAACTCAGGAAAGCTTGTGCCATTAATAAAAACTAAGTCAACTTTAGTGCACAATTTTTTGTTTTTTCTGTTCATTAATTACGTCAGTGTCACTTATCTTCTACTTCAATTGCTACCCTAAAGTGGTTCAAGATGAGCTTTAGTGAACAAAAATGTCTTTTCCTTTGAAAAAATGACATTTTAAAAAAATTCTGTCTGAATGGCAGTAAAAGTTCAATGAAATCCCGTCTTGAAGTGGTTAAATGGCAGTTCCATCTGTAACACAAAAGCCATAGTTATTATTATAAACTTAATAGCTGCATCATTAGGCAAAAAGCAACAATTAGCCATTTTTAAGTAGCAAAGCAAAAAACAATTTCCTCAATACGATCGCTTACATGAAAGTCAAATTTACCGAAATGAATCGAACTTTTGAAGTGTTTTTATATAAAAACTCTGAAGTGCAACAGTTAACATCTAAAACGTTTAATTACATTGGAACAAATCCCCCCTTGAAAATAGAAAATTTCCCCCTATAGGAGAATTCCCCCCCCCCCCCCGGTTGAGCACCCCAGCACTAAAGGTCATATAGCTAAAGCTAGTTTAATTTTATATTAAATGTTGCTTTGTTACTTTTTATTATTTCATGCTTCAATACCTAAGCCAAAGTTTTTGTATGGTGGCGGTTTTAGGTGACAAACTGGATTTTTATTATTTCATTTGTTGTTCATTATTGTTGTTGTACAATATCTCTTTTCGTTTCCAAAAACTTTATAATTCTCTTGTAAAATTTGAAAGAAACTTTTCTTGTTAACAAAAACATTAGTTACCAGGGTAAAGCACTTACATCAATTTCTCTTGTGCAGCGTTTTTATAAGGACTCTATATCACATTCTTACATAAAACATTTGTATGGCATTGTGTTCTGCCCACATCGATTTGCTGCTTTCTGTGAATTAACCGCGGTCACCATTGAAGGTAAGCAGCTGTGTCCGGCGGGTTAGCTCAGTGGTAACATCCGCGACTCACGTGCAGAGCGACCTGGTTCGATTCTCCGTAACGTCGACTGAGTGATACCCGTTGTGTCCTTCGGAAAGGCACTTCACGAACATTCCGAGAAATGTGGTCAAGCTGCTTACCTTCAATGGTGACCGCGGTTAATTCACAGAAAGCAGCAAATCGGTGTGGGTGGAACACAACGCCATACGAATGTTTTGTTTTGTTTATCACATTCTTACAAATTTCTAATATAAGATAGTCGTTAGAGCGTGCTGTTCCTCTTAATACCAAGCTTATTTTATTTTATTTTTTTTATTTCTTTTTTATCTCTATATTTATCCTCCTGACTCGCAGGAAAGTGACGGAGGCGCTATACATAGGGTAAGCATTTTCCTGTGTTTAGTTCCGCGCGTTCTAAAAACACTCAAAATCCGTCCAGATATATTATGAGTCTAGCATCGTTGCACTTGGTTTATTTATGCAATTATAAACAAAAAACAAGGAGAAGTACACCTTGCTGAAAGAAATTTATCTTTTTAAAATAACCAATGTAATTTGAATTTATACATTTAATCTTAATAAGCACTCAAAAAAGCTTACATTAATTTCCTATAAACAGTTTATTTGCGTGATTATAAGACCACCAATATGTTCGTCATGTTTAATTTGTTAAGACTTTAAGCTTAATCTACTTATTGTAGTAATTACAGGAAAACCACTGCAAATTAAGCATTACGGAGAAGCCGTCCCAAGTAATAGTGGAAAATAGTATTTTATTCTTGTCGTCAAATAAGTGAAGATGACGATTTTAAACCACTTTAGGATTGAATGAACCAAATTGGCCTTTCATTTTTACATCAATTATTATGTAGGATTTTGAAAGCTTTTTGTAAAAGTGCTTTAATACGGGATTTTTCGTTAATGAATATCATTGTTTGCTATTATAATATAAACAAAAATTACGCCTACCTACTATTCATTCCTGATTGCTTTAATAAGATCTATGGCTACTATAAAAAAAACCGACATTGAGCCGACTTTCAGAGTAAATGAAAAGTGACCATGAAATTTATTGCGACAATTTTTTTTTGTTCATTTATTTTTAAGACTGAGTCATTATTTGTTTTCAAGACTCCATTCAAATGTAAGTAATTGTAATTTCTATTTTTTTAAATGCATTACCTCACAAATCTTGAAGTCAATATGCAAGTAAAAAAAATCGAAGGGTTTCTATAGGAAGAGTTTTTTTTTAATTAAAATTCACTGCAAAAGGTGAATGAAAACAAGTTCCGCTGTTTTTCTAATTTACCAAATTTCTGTCTATTTTTTTATTTCTTTAAATTTGAACCAGATTCGATCACTTTTAGAGCCATCTACAGCACATTTAAATATCGCGTTATGCCGTAGCACATATAGAAACGTGTATAATATTTGCAAAGAAAAACACGCCATAAAGTGACAAACAACATACAGAATCTCCCATTATTCGCGGGGGTTACGTTCCTTCCCCTCCCGCAAATCCCGAAAATCCGCAAATTATTGATGCAGTTTTAAAATACCTATACCAAATTAAAAATCTTGTCATAGCCCGTGGATTGCAAAAAGATCTTTACTTTGAATTTGACTCAATTTTCTCAATTTTGATTTCAAAAACTTAGTGGTTTTTAAAAAAATCTTCACTTTGAATCTGACTCAGGCTTCTCAATTTTTGTCTCAAACAAGTAGTACTGATCTTTAAAAAAAGATCTTCTCCAGGCATGCGGCTCTTCAAAATTTTGAAGTGAGTCCGAGTCCCGGGTCCGCATGCCTGTCTAATACTAGAAATTGCTTATTTGACTTTTTAGATACTAGATTTAATAATATTAGAACTAAAACTTTAATATATAATAATACATTAAATTCTAGTTCTAGTATTATCAATAATATATTAAATATATTATTATATATTTAATATAAAATAATAATAATAACATAATACTAGAACTTAACTAAGCAGTGAGCCGCATAAAAACGTTAAATGGGCCGCAAGTTGGACATCCCTGGTCTAGGGCGTAAAAAATAGGAATACAGTATTAATACATATAACACATCGATAACTTATTCTGCTAAAACATGGTTTATAAAATTCACAAAATTACCAAAATTATAAAAAAAACTTTGAGAGAAAATTCGCAAGTATGTGGGACCACAAACGGTGAACCGCCAATGGGTAAAGGTGCGCTGTATTCCACTTTGAAAGTAGAAATTATAATTGTCTATTTGTGGTTTCCAATAAACGCACTCATTCATTTATTTCGTCAACAACTTTTTTTAGGAACAGATGAACTGCAAGCGAACTTGCAAGCTGAATAAATATACCAATAATAAATATATAATGAAGGAAATTTGTGACAGACAATTGATAAATTTTTTTCACTTATCTGTAAAAATAAGCTGTTTGAAATATTGAAGAAGTTAAAAAATTTATTTTCATTTATCGTTGGTAAACTTTTCAAAAAATAACCGTAAAATTGTTTTTTATTTTTAAAAATTGAGTATTTTGAAACATAAATTGAAAAAGTGACGAGATTTAAGAATAACGCGGACAAAAAGTCCACAAGCTTAGGTTCTTCAGTGAAATTCTACTGTGTATAATTGAAAAAGTTTTTAACGTTTCCTTTTTAATATTTAAAAGGTTTTAATAAGAATTTCTGATTGGACAAAATAGTTAAAATATATTTTTTCTTTCTTTAATTTTTTGCTTTTGTTTATATTCATTCGGGCCAATCAATAAGTTTTAATTTAACTAAGTCAAATTTTTGCAGTGTTTGTCCCGTAGAAAAATAAAGAAAAACTTTTTAGCGTTTTAAACACAAACCATTCTTGTTTTATTTTTTACCGTGCGTTTCTTAATTATTTCTTTTTCAGTTTAATAACAATCATTGCCAAAACACGGCCCTAACAGAATTTAATTAAAAGACCCAAATCAACACAACCAAAAACAAAAAATAAAGAAAGAAAAAGTATATAGGCTTAGAGTGAATTAGATTTTATACAGAAAAATTTTATTGGTTTAGTTAAATGTGGAATCAAGCATTTTAGCTATGGACATTGCAAAATTAATAAATACTTGAAGCTCTTTGGACGAAGCACTTGTTACTGTGATTCTGGATTTAGACTAAACGGAAAAGGTTCCCTCTTTTGTCGTTGGGGAAAATGGTTTGGAACAACTCCCTCTTGTGTCCCTGTAGAGAGTAAGTTTAATCTAAATAGTTTTTGACATTAAAACTTTACAGAAACTTTTAAACTTTTTTCTACGTAGGTCAAACATTTTTTTATGATATAGAACTTTATTCAAAACTTTGGTAAAGAAAAAGTATGAAAATTAATCAAGAAATCAGCCGCTAATTATCCAAAGGAATGGTGCCAGACTATCCTTCGACTGTATATAGGCAGTCATCGGGAAAGATCAAGCAGGGAAAGACAAGAATTCCATAAAGTTATTCTCTTAGAAATTCGGAGTTCTACCAAGAATCAACCATTCTAAACTTAAATAGGAACATTAAACTTTGAAAACAAACGAATCCAAAAAAAGTTGAAAAAGTTTGAATTTCGGACTTTGTCGAACCAAATGTAATAAATTACATCAAAAAGAACTTTGAAGGAAAATCGATAAAAGTTAATAAAATTTTAATTTCGAACTTCAATGAATTAGACGGAAAAATTACATTGAAATATCTTGCGGCAACATCGAAAACTACACCGAAAAAGAACCAATAAGAAAAAGTTGATAAAAAAGAATTTTGGACCAAGCAAGACAATGTAGAAATTGAAAAAAAAACTTAATCATGGGAAATAAATTTCTTTGAATAATTAGCGATTTCTTGATTTATTTTCATACTTTTCTTTTACCAATTCATAATAAAAATTTATTTATAGTTGCTATTGTCTATTTGGCTCTTTGATATAATGTTGACTACCAATTTCTTTTTTATTCTTTCTTGATATTTATTCAAAAATTATTTGATCTTTTATTTAAACCGAATAGCTTTAAAACTTTTATATCCAGCACAGAAACTTTGCGATTGCGTATTTTTAAAAAGTTTATCAATATAGATCTTCACAACACCTTCTGTTTTAAATCAAATCGCCATTATCGATTTGTCTTACATTTTCTTATTCTTGACTAATACTTTAAAAAGTTTTTATTGAAAATTCAATAATTTTTTGTACAAAAAAAAATAAAAAGTTTGAACGGTTTAGAATAATTGTCCTTATTGAATTTTATTCAAATCTTTAGGCTCCCGCTGCCGAATCTGCGGCCTTAAATAATGGCCAATGGGGCCGTACACATATGAAACCTATTTAACTATTACAATTAAATCCTAATAGTTTTTTTCTTCATCATATTTTAGCTCTGACAAAGTAAATTATTTTAGGGTTAACATGTTCACCTCCTCTCTCATTTGAACACGGGACCTTCCAACCGATTCAACCCAGTTTTGCAATTGGAAATGAAATATGGTTCGAATGTGACCCCCCTTACAACTTACTCGGGGCAAGCGATCTTCACTGCCAAAGCGGAGGCAAATGGTCCGCCGGATTCCCAGTGTGCACACGTAAGTTTTTCTGCTATGAAAAGAAATCGATTTATCTAATATATTTTCTCTTCTGCTGCTTTGTATTAAATTGGTGTCAAATCGTCAACATTTTCGGTCATTCAAAGTTTTCATGCGTTTTGTTAACACAGAACGTTTTAAGTTGAAATTGAAAGTACTCGTATTATGTTAATTATTTTGGCACACCGAATATTGTTGTCCAGATATATTATAATACAGTTTTATTCCAAAAATTTAATTTTTTTGGACTCCTGAAGGCTGCTCTGAGTTTCATACCGTCGAGGTTGTCTTAGAATCAGAAAGTCAAACATTTAATCTGGTTATAATGTTTATCACAAAGATAAGTTAATTTTTTTATACAACTGATTTGATTTGAATGTAAAACGTCAAAAAAATTTCCAGCTAAAAGCTAGTTGACGGATCAGATGGAAGAAGACTTTCTTTCAAATTATTATTTCAGCTCACCAAAGGAATAAGATATAAACATTTATGATGTTACGATTCCCCCAACACCTTGTGGTGTATTTTAAACCCGAAGCAATAGGGGAAGATAGGGGCTCTTTGAAATTTGTATGAAGAAATGTTTTGTTTTGATGTTCGACATCATACCATTGAATACACGTGCTCTAAACTCACTCATGCTCATATGAATAGGTTGCTTCCGTTTTACGAGTTTTTAGTAATATGATGTAATATGATGTAATATGATGTAACTTTTGAACATTTGTAAATGCATTTTTGAATATTTGTGAATACAGTAGTTCTTTACATCTTTTTTCCTTTAACTATTGAACCCTTACGGATCTTTAAAAGCCAAAGCGTTTTAGTAAGCGTTGTGTTGTGTCTAACCTTTCATTGGTAGGCATGTGCAAAGCATTCACTGATTTTCCAAAGTAAATGCGTTTGCTTAGATTTAATGAGTGTCTTTGATTGCATAGATTGAGTGTCATAAATATTGAGTGCTTTTAAAACGAGCTTTGGTGCTTTTGACAATAAGTTAGTTTGGAATTTCTTGTGTACGAGGGTCAGTCAATAAGTAATGAGACTTTTTTAATAACTCAAGTTTGCAATGACTGGTAATCAAAAAATGCTTTTTTATTTTTCAACATAGTCTCCCTCCTTTGCAACACACTTGTTCCATCTTGATATTAGATTGTCTATTCCTTTGGCATAGAATTCCGTGGACTGGGTCCTTAGCCAGTTGCTCACAGCAGCCTTCACTTCTTCATAAGTCTGGAAGTGAATTCCCCTCATACTCTCTTTGAGTGGGCCGAAGAGGTGAAAATCAGATGGTGCAAGGTCTGGGCTGTAGGGTGGGTGTGTTAGAAGTTTCCAGCCTAAATCTTCAATTTTGGCTAGGGTTCTTGCTGCTGTGTGGGGCCTTGCATTATCCTGAAGGAGAATCACACCTCTTGATTGAAGTCCTCTCCGTTTGTTCTTAATGTCTTTTTTCACTTGAGTTAGCAGCTCACAGTAGTTCTCTGAGTTCACAGTATTGCCCCTTTCCAAGAAACTGATAGTGATCGGCCCATTTCTGTCCCAGAACACAGTGAGCATGACTTTCCTTAAACTTTTCTGAGATTTGAATTTTTTCTTCACTGGGGAAGAAACATGCTTCCACTCCATTGATCGTCGTTTCGATTCAGGTTCATAATGAAAGACCCAGGTCTCATCAGTTGTCACTATTCTCGATAGAAATACATCTCCCTCCTTTCTGTATCTGCGTAGTGATGCTCTGGAAGCCATCAGGCGCTGCATTTTGTGATCATCCGTTAACATCTTTGGAACCCAGCGACAGCTGACTTTTGAAAAACGCAGCTTCTCACGCACAATTGCGTACACTGTGCCATGGGAGATGTCCAAGTTTGTAGCAATTTCATCTAAAGTGACCCTTCTATCAGATTTGATCAGGTCTTCAACTGCCTGTACTGCTTCTGGGGTAGAGACATCCACAGGTCTTCCACTTCTCAGATCATCAGTAATGCTTTCGCGTCCATCTTTGAATGCTTGCACCCATTTGTAGAAGTTTGCTCTAGACATACAGGAAGGACCATATTGTCTTTGCATTCTAGACAGAATCTCACATGATTTTACACTCTCTGCCAACAGAAATCTGATGACTCCTCTTTGTTCCAAGCATGAGCTGTTTCCTAGCCTAGTAGTCATTTCAATTTATCGTCACACCTACAGTAATCTGAAAATAAACAAGTTTTGTTGTAAATAAGATGACAACTCCATTCATAATCATCACATAAAATTTCAGTTGCATAACTCCAAGAACACCAAAGTAATTGAGAAAGTCTCATTACTTATTGACTGACCCTCGTAGTTCTTTTAGCAAGTGCACACATTTGAATTTTTACTGTAAATTCTTAGGATAATTCAGAGGTTCCCAACTGGGCGTTTTTTTGAGAATTACCAGGGCGTCAACAAGGCTAGTGTAACCGCCTTTAAAATTTCCAATTAAAGTGGGGCGGCATTTATTAAGATTTTTGGGAAAAAAAGCATCAGTTGGGTTAAAGAGTTACTTTTAACCAAGGCAAACTTTACTATTAATATAATAGCAAGTGAAGAGCCAAAAAGTCTGCTTGTACATTTTCAACCATTGAAGATTTTTTGCTGTGTTTGTTTAGTTTTTTGATTCTAATTCCCAGCTTTGAGGAAAAAAGTTACTAAAAATTCATATGAGGACAAAAGATCTTTGCTTGACATTTTGATAACACGCTACTTCGAACTTCAAGCAGAAAATCTTTATTCTTTATCAATATTTGAAATTTAAAATGAATTATGTCAAACAGTTTGCTGAGGTTAAAACGTTTTTTAAATTATATTTTGAAAATTTTTTCCGGGAAACAAAAAAATCTTACATTTTAGTTCTTTGTAAGTTTATAGAAGTTGGGAACCTATTGGCTAATTCTTAAAAGTTGTATGAAGTTGGGTACTGCGGCTATTGCTGTGAGTAATGATTCCATGGACAATTAGGGCGTTTACAGGACACATCTCACTCCCACCCTATTACAAGACTCGGGTATTAAACTTTAACATTTTTAGGAAGAATTGATAATGGCCGAAAAATTCATTGCAATTCAAAAGAACACAATAGTAAAATAAAACCTTTCTGAGAAACCAGGTTGTTCCGCGCAAATAAAATGATGTCAGTCCCCTAAAAATAGAAATCGTAATATAGTTGTTAAAATTTGCTTTAGTTGAGAGGGCTTTTGTCACAAAAATTTGCCTTTGTTCTAAAATTGTAAACCTTCAAACAATACAATTTTTGAACCTCCTGACTCCTTATATTCAAAACATTCACCAATACTTCTTGCTACTAAATGATCAGTTTTTGTTTTATCTTTAAATTTTCAAATTGTAATTAAAAAAATAAAATGCATTGTGCATTATGTGCTTTTTTTTCAAAATGATTCTCATAAATTCTTATTAGATAAAAATTGTTTTTAACTCAAAATGAAACTAACGAAATAAAATCCATAATATATTCTAAATGTCTTTAAATTTTTTGCCAGATTTATACAAATGCGTAATCATTGTAAATCCATACCGGATCGGCCGCGGCCCGGGTTACCAACGACCGCCTCAGGTGTCGCACAGTAGGGCACCTGCGAAAATTATGCTACTGCTAAACAAAGTAAAAATAAGAGCAGAAAGAGAGGAGGAAGGCAAGTAAAGAAGCAGCGAGAAGCATGGAAAGGAAGATGCTCACTCATAAGGGTGGGTACTTTAAATATTGGAACGATGACTGGAAGGGGAAGAGAGCTGGCAGATATGATGGAGAGAAGGAATGTAGACATATTGTGCCTACAAGAAACTAAGTGGAAAGGTAGTAAAGCAAGGAACATTGGAGGTGGATGTAAAATATTTTACAACGGAGCTGACAGAAGAAAAAATGGGATAGGGATAGTGCTGAGAGAGGAGCTAAAAGTGTTCTGGAGGTGAAGAGGGTGTCGGACAGACTGATGGTCATGAAGCTGGAGGTAAATGGATCCATCCTAAATATAGTAAGTGCATATGCTCCACAGGTTAACAACAGCATGGAGGAGAAAAATGATTTTTGGGAAGACCTGTATGGATTGATAGAAAGTATATCAACAGAAGAGAGGATAGTTCTTGGTGCAGACCTTAATGGATATGTGGGCGAAGGAAACATAGGGGATGAGGAAATAATGGGGAGGTATGGTGCTGGAACAAGAAATAAGGAAGGATCAATGGTTGTGGATTTTGGGAAAAGGATGGATTTGGCGATTGTCAATACTTATTTCAAGAAGAAAGATGAACACAGGGTGACGTATAAGAGTGGAGGGAAAAGTACCCAAGTAGATTATGTGATGTGAAGATGGAGGAACCTGAAGGAAATGTGCGATTGCAAGGTAATATTGAATGAGTGTGTCGCAAAGCAGCACCGTATGCTAGTATGCAAAATGGCTCTTATAGTGAAAAAGAAAAAAGCAGAGAAAGTAAAGCCAAAGATACGATGGTGGAAACTGAAAGAGACAAGCTATCAAGAAGCGTTTAGACAAGAGGTGACCAGGATTCTGGGAGGCAAGGATAGGTTACCTGATGAGTGGGACAAAACGGCAGAAATGCTAAGAAAAACAGCTGAAACTGTACTGGGAGTGACATTTAGGAAACGAAAAGGAGACAAGGAGACATGGTGGTGGAATGACGAAATTATGGAGAGCATAAAAGAAAAGAAAGAGGTAAAGAAAGCATGGGACAAAATAAGAGATGAAAATACTAAAAAGATATACAAAGAAAAGAAGAGTAAGGCAAAGAAGGCAGTTGCAATAGCAAAGGGACGTGCGTATGATGATTTGTATGCTAGATTGGAAACAAAAGAAGGTGAAAAAGAGTTGTACAGATTGGCTAGGCAGAGAGACAGAGCAGGGAAAGAAGTACAGCACGAGAGGGTTATAAAGGATGAAAACGGTAATGTTATGGTAAATTCAGAGGCAATGTTAAAGAGATGAAAGGAGTACTTTGAGAAACTGATGAACGAGGAAAATAACAGAGAACCTAGGACAGAGGAAGCAGAAGTGGTTAATGAAAAGGTAAATTGTGTCAGTAGAGAAGAAGTAAAGAACGCACTAAGAAGGATGAAAAAAAGTAAAGTGGTTGGATTAGATGAGTTGCCAGTAGAAGTTTGGAAGTGCATGGGAGAGATGGGGATAGAGTTTTTGACCAGACTGTTCAACAGACTATTAATGGGTGAACGGATGCCAGAGGAATGGAGAAGGAGTGTGCTTATCCTAATCTATAAAAACAAAGAATGCTTATCCTAACCTAATCTATAAAAACAAAAAACTATAAAATCTATAAAATATGGATTTATGCCAGGAAAGGAAACCACCAATGCCATGTTTGTTGTAAGAATGTTAATGGAAAAATACAGGGAAGGTCAAAGAGAGCTACATTGTATATTCGTGGACGTAGGTAAAGCTTACGACAGGGTTCTGCGGGAAGAGCTGTGGTACTGCATGAAAAAATCCAGAATAGTGGAAAAGTATGTGCGACTAGTACAGGATATGTATGAGGGAAGCGAAACAGTGGTGAGGTGTGCAGTAGGAACTACAGAAAGTTTCAAGGTCAAGGTTGGACTGCACCAGGGATCAGCATTAAGTCCATTCCTGTTTGCAGTGATAATGGACAGACTAACGGATGAAGTAAGGAAAGAACCACCATGGACGATGCTGTTTGCTGATGATATTGTAATTTGCGAAGAGACCAGGGAAGAAGTGGAGTGGAGATTAGAATCCTGGAAGTATGCATTGGAAAGAAGAGGGATGAAAGTAAGTAGGTCAAAGACCAAATATCTGTGCATAAATGGAGGAAATGACGACGAAACAGTGAAGATGGAAGATACAAAAGTGCCAAGAGTAAAGGAATTTAAGTATTTGGGATCAACGGTGCAAGAAAGTGGTGGTTGTGAGAGGGAGGTAAAGAAGAGAGTACAGGCAGGATGGAACGGATGGAGAAGAGTATCAGGAGTAATCTGCGACAAGAGGTTACCAGCTAGAGTAAAAGGAAAAGTGTACAGTTCAGTGGTAAGACCAGCAATAGTGTTTGGACTTGAGACAGTAGCAGTCACAAAGAAACAAGTGGAAGAGATGGAAGTCGCAGAGATAAAAATGTTGAGGTTTGCTATGGGAGTGACAAGAAAAAACAAGATTAGAAACGAGCACATCAGGAGTACCATTGAGGTAGAACAGTTAGGAATGAAGATGAGGGAGGGCAGACTGAGGTGGTATGGACATGTCATGAGGAGAGACCAAGAGTATGTAGGAAGAAAGATGATGGAAATGGAGTTACGAGGAAAGAGGAGAAGAGGGAGACCAAACAGAAGATTTTTAGATGTGGTAAAAGAAGATATGAAGGAAGTTGGTGTGAAGGAGATGGACATTGAAGACAGAAAGATGTGGAGAATGATGATACGCTGTGGCCACCCCTGACTAATGGGAAAGGCCTGAAGGAGAAGAAGATTTTAAATGTCTTTAAATTCTATTTCAAAAACAAAAATTTTTTCGTCTTTACCATCATTGGACAGATTAATCAAAATAATCGCATTGTGCATTACTTGTGATCTTTTCATAATTCAAGCTATTAGTACAATAACAAGCCGAATATTTTTCAAAACAGATACAATTGCGAGTTTTAAATATTGATGTAATGTACATTGATATACTCTTAAATTAATGGCTTGTTCAAAACCAATTAATTGGTTTGCTAAAATTGGTTTTATATTTTCAAAAAACCCCTACATGTGAGCCCAAACACATTTAAAAACAGTGAATTTTAACCAACCAAATTAAGTCACAATCAAGAAGAGCACACTGTGATTTCGATGCAATGATGGTTTTTACTTGGAAGGTGCAAACAATATTTTCTGTAATAATGGTGGCCGATGGTGTGAAAACTTTTTTGTTTGTAAAATTAAGTAAACCTTCAGTTTTTAGTAGGAATTAAAACAGTAAAGCCTCGAAACTAGTAGTTCTCGACCCTCTTCACTTTCAGCACTCGTCAACGAAGATAACTAATTCGCGGTTTTTCAAAGCAATTGTTCCAGAAATTTTTGCTTTCAAATGAAGATTTAAAATTAAACTAAAGTTTTTGGAATTACAAAAAATGAACTGTTCGGGGCGCCCTAGCAATCGCAAACTAAGATGCCGCAGCACCGGGCTGGAAGTCATTGTTCTAAACAATAAACGTTTATGACGCAAGTTTTGGAGAAAATTTTAAAGCCCTTATCAGGAGAGATTACAAAAATATTAGTCCCTTCTATAAAAATGCATCCAGAAATTTTTTATCACATACAACAATAAGATTTTGACTGTTTACAAAACTTCGATTATTTTTGTCGGCAGCCTGCTCGGGTGGTTGCAGTACTGGGATTGTGATCGACATGATCTCGGTTCAAAACCCACTCGCGCCATTCTGTTGTCTCCTTGGGAAAAACACTTAATGACACTTTCCCCTGCTTGGAGGTCGTGGCAAGCAGTTCTAAATTTCAGTCGTATCTCTATAGAAGCTAATAAAACAAAATAAAAAACTTTAACCGAACAGCAATATCCTGGTATCTCAGGAAGCAAGCCGGTGTAATTACTTTGTCTATCTGTTAGAGTCTCCGTCGCTTTCCTAAAAGTCAAAAGAATAAATATAAAAATAAAAAATATGCAGTTTTTAGTGAAACCAAACTTTGAAAAATAGAAAATTGCACGCTTTTTTGGGTTTTTATCACAAATCGCGCAAGATACTAAACAAGGTTATTGATTTATGCTTTCAAGTAAACTTCAATTAGTTTCTTATGTTGCTCAATTCAAAAATAATATCACAATTGTCATTAGGTCAATCATATAAAAAAAAAATGAAAAAATGCCATTGTTAGTTATTTTTTTACAATTTATTTTTTTTGCTCTTTTTATTGCTTAGTTTACAGCCAGAGCCCAACCAATGTCTCCCAGACCTGTTGTTTTTAAGTTTTTTTCTTGTTTGCTGTACCAACATGTTAACTGATACGACATCAATAGTTTATATCAAATATATTGCACATTTTATGAAAATGAACAATTATAAATAAAAATGTCATAAATTAATATTTACAAGGGCCAGTTTATAAAGAATTGAACAATTGAAAAAAATACAATCAAAAATTACAAAGTTGACCAGTTACTAAAAGCTCTACACAATGTTTATTAAACTTTGCAGCTGAAAATTTTTGCCAATTACAATGTTTTAAAATAGAATAATTCTTTTGTCTTACTCATTCAAATAAAAAGCAGCTATGACTTAAATTAAACGTTGCCAATTTGTGGTGGATACTGTATCCCGGGATGACGAGCTTTTCCAGAAAGAGTCAAAAATTTAAGGCTTGTTGAAGAATAAAGTTTAAGGTTGCTATAAAACAATTGAATAAATTTAAAAAATAAATTAAAACACCATATACTGTTGGAACTATATTTTTTTTTTTTAAATGATAAAGTTTTAGTGAAACGCTAGGTTTTCGGACGACAGATGGGTCATTGAATTTTACGGTGTGGGTCATGGTGCGCTCTGCATGTTCACGGTTTGCTTTAATGTGACGTCATACAAACCTGGGATTGTGTTTGAAATATTTTATCAAAAAGGGCACAACATCGCGTGTTTTTACGTAGTTACCGATTGGGTCTGCTATCCACCGGATAACTTCCCAAACGGAAATTTTGATCCTGCTCAACCATATTATGAAGAAGGTGATAGCCTTTGGTTTGAGTGTGATAAGAATTACGTTTTACAAGGGGAAAGCGATCTTTATTGCGAAGAAAATGGAATATGGTCAGATGAATTTCCAATTTGTGAAGGTAAAACAAATTTCTAATTTTGAATTGTCAAATGGCGGTCATTAATCCAAATAATCTCTACAAAATACTATGTTTGTGTAAAGGAACAATTTAATTTTTAACTTTATATTCTACTAGGTATTTAATGCATGATCTTCTTTTGAGAAAAATATGCAGTTAATGAAAATTGATTAGCATTAATATTCTGTGCAGCAATTGAATCCCGTATTGTAGTGTACTCGAATTTATTTTTTAAATTTAAAAACTTTGTTTTGTTTTTAAAAAAAGAATTGCATGCATTTTCTTAATAACCTATTGCTGATTCGCATGGAGTTAATAAAATATTCGCAAAACTACTATGATTCGATGCCACAACTACCGATTACACTGTTTATACCCTCAAATAGCTCGATTCTTGAAAAAACACAGCAAAAAGCGGAAATTTGAAAAAAGATTTTATAGTATGCATATGTTTTATTATTGTTTTTCAAAACATTTCAAGACTTTTTGAGCCACTGTGTGTAAGTATGGCTGCGCAAAATCGTCATCTCATCTTTAATGCAGAAGTGATATTTTCGAAAGGACGCGTTCTTGCACGTCTTTTTGAGTTCAGGGAAGAACCAATCAATTTTTACGTGAATGAACATTCCCCTTAAAAGAAATTTTATCCGATAAAATGTGGATAAGCAAACTTGCATATAATATTATATTATTTAGCTAATATATTCAGCCGCTTGAATGACCCTAATAGTCTGTTTAAAGTTATTGCATCAATATTTTTACAGTGTGCAACAAAACTAATGGTTTCAAAATAAGTGGTGAAGAAAAAGTATGAAAATGAATTAAGAAATCAGTCTCTAGTTATTGAGAGGAATGGTGCCAGACTATCCTTCAACTGAGTTAAGATGGTCATCCGAAAAGACTCAGCTGGAAAAAATAAGAATTTCACGAAGTAACGTTTTTGGAAATTTGAAATTGTGACCAAAAATCTACAATTTCAAACTTAAATAGTAGTAAAGAAGGAAAGTACCGGCATCTTCATAAAAGAAACAATCAAAAATCAGTACTAATCAAGAAAAAAAATTTTGAAAGTTTGGTTTTAAAGAAATTATCAAAAAGTACCTTGTACCTTCTTGTAAATTTTCTATGCCACTGTGTCCCGCCCGCTTCTGGCGCCGCTGACTTTGATATACAAAAAATTCAATAGAGCTACGTTTACTACGTATTCTATCAAGAAGACAGCAGCAAGTTTCACATTATATAGAGTTCTTCTGATGACAAATGCTTATTTTAGTTTTAATAAAAAATTTTTATCGATTTATTGCGTTTATTACAATTTTTTTAGACATTAAAAAGATTACTATTCCGCCAAATTTTTTTGACATATTACCGGTCCGCAGGCTTAAAAAGGTTCAGAACCACTGCTTTACAGCATTTTCCCTGCTTGGTAGTTTTGGCAAGCACTTCTAAATTAGGGTCATATCTCTATTAAATTACAAGCAGACAACAATATCTTGGCATCTCCGGAAGCAGATGGAGGTAATTGCCTACCCTAGGTATTAGCGCCTCCGTCGCTTTCCTGCGAGTCAGGAGGCCGAACATAGAGATAAAATAAATAAATAAATAAATAGTAATCAGGTCATTGACCTCGATCTTTAAATTACATGGCGAAGTTTCTTAACGTTTTATTTTATTCATCTGAAAAGGACTAAAGTAAACCAAAACTGGTTATGGTTTCCTTTTGTTTTATTTTAGTATGAATACACATGTATGTGTTTTGCTGTATATAATTGTGATACAAAAGGTTTAAGGGAACTACTTTGCTTTGATGGGGGCTTGGATTGCGGACCCTCAGGGTGAATCCTCCAGAATAAAGTTGAAAATCTTAGAAACCAAATTTAACTTTATGTAGGTCGAATTAATGTAAGGCGACATCTTAGACCACGTGGCCGCGTTTTTTTAATATTCACCAAATATTTTTTGAAACAAATTGAAATTACTTTTATTGATTACAGAACCAAAATATTTACATCAAATAAGAAGAGCTGAACAAACGTAATCGAAATGTTTAGAAAGCTTTAAGGAACATTTTCTATCAACTTTTTTTAAATTTTACCCATTCAAAGTAACTTAATACAGTTTCTCAATCTCTATATATTTTAATGTTCACACTCATTTAAAAAACATAGAAACATGTTTATTTCAACTTCCTTTATACGGGCCGCAATATATACATGCATTCATTTGCTTTCAAAACAAGTTTTCTTTAACTGAAAAAAACGTTTATTTCAACAACGACTTTATGTGTTGATTGTTACTTAGCAATAGCAAAATTCAAACGTATTAAATATTTATGAATACTTGTAAAAAAAGCCTTCGTATTATATTTTGTGTAAAAACTTTTTCATTGAATAAATCAATAATAAAAATCACAATTAACAACAAACGGCTACTATAAATTACAAGCGTCATAAAATCCATATATAAAACTTAACTCCAAATATAAAGTCTATATATAATAAACAAGAGTCTTACAAAAAAATATTATATTTACAAACGATTATTCAAATAAAAATTTACTATTGACATTAATAAAAAGAATCAAATATGTCAATAGTTTTAAAAAATATCACATGGTTTCTAAAAGTCTAAATTCAAGAATTAGTTGTATTTTTTTCTTTCATCTCTAATTAACTTTGATTATTGATTGATGTCTAGAATTTAAACAGAATAACACCGGTCATTGAACAAAAATTTTAAAAAACAGGCGTTGCTATAATGTATGATAGTAAATTACATAATCGCAATTTTGTTCAGATAAAATTAAATGTAATTTTTTTATTTCAAGATTTACAAACAAATCTTGAGATAAAATATGTTGAAAAAAAGTGAGATAAAAAAAAATGAACACTTTTTCAACTTCTCAAAATAAAGTTTAACTTTTTCTTCCTCTCCAGACAAACGTTACAGTTTTGCTTTTTGAATTTTAAAACTATGATAATAAAACAGACTTGGGAAAAAACATCATAAGTTGTCAAATTTATAGTCTTAGCAATTACTCCCCCTAAATTTTTTACATTACCCCAAATAAAGGAACTATTATGCATTCACTATTTCGTATGTATTCGTATTACTGCTGTCTACGCTTTTAGTTGAATTCATCGCCCACCGTTGTATGGCACTCGTGACAATGAAGAATTATAGGATTGAGAGGCGTAAGCTGTTTATGAGGAGCTTAAAAAAGGATTTCAGTTTAAGTAACGATATCATCATCTTTCGATGAAAATGCTTATTAAAAACATTTACTGCGAGCTGTAATATGAAATTTGACCGAAAAACTTTTTAAAAAAGATTTTAAATTGTCAGCTATGTCATTGCTGTTATCTTTCAAAAATATTTAAACAAAAGATTATTTTATTTTACAGCCATCAAACCAGTTGGATGTCAAAAACCTGCAGTACCACACAACGGATATATTACTCCTAATCAACAAGTGTACAAGTTTGGGCAGAAAGCATGGTATAAATGCAACAAGGGATACATTGTAAAGACTAAAAATGCTCCAAAAGATATTGTTTGTAAAACAGATGGCTCTTGGACAGCCCCACCCATTGAATGTAAAAAAAGAAAAAAATTATTTTCTCTTCTTGCTTGGTCTGTTTGGTAAATAGTCCAAACCAATTTCCATACAATAAAAGCAATCTTTTGATTCCAATCTCGTTGACTTAAACAAGAAAGCATTGAAATAGTTTGTTTAAAATAAATTAGCAAATCTTTTGCTTTTAACTTAGCAAATGTTAAATCTCAAATAAAGAAATATTTCAAATTGTATTTTGTTTGAAATTTAACTCAGAGAGAATGTTTTATTTATTCTGTCACATTACGTAATTAATTTGGCAATAAATAATTTGAACATTTGGGCGTTATAACTATTTGCTTAACGATTTTACATCATTTAATGGAAAACAATTAAAAATTTATGAAATACATGGCACTTATCTTATCAATCCTTAGTTTCACACTCTTACAAAGAAAAACACAAAAAAATTTAAGACGTTAAAATTGTACCCAAATAAGATTTACGAATAACTAAAAAAATTATTTAGTTATAACAATTTTTCTTACTTCAGTAAAACTCTATTTGGCTTCTTCTATTATAAAAGTTTGAATAAAAGTGACTTTATTGTTTAAGCCTGAAACACAAGTTACAGTCTTATTTACTGCATTATGTTTGTCACAAATTTGCGATGTGCATCTCCGCTGCACTGCGATTGGACGAGACAAACGCTTGCAATGTCGCACACTGTGTTGCATATGTCGCACACTGTGTTGAATATGTCGCACACTGTGTTGAATATGTCGCACACTGTGTTGAATATATCGCACACTGTGTTGAATATGTCGCATACTGAGTTGAATTTCTTCTTCCTGCAAACCGGACCGGGCTTCCTATCAGAAACAATGCTGATGAAACGATACTGATGAAACGATACTGATGAAACGATACTGATGAAACGATACTGATGAAACAATACTGATGAAACGATACTGATGAAGCGATACTGATGAAACGATGCTGATCATCCGCTTTCACATACGATTCAATATAATATAGGATCCGTCTCGGCAGCGTGGTTGAGTGGTTAGAGCCCGGGATTGTAATCGACATGGTGTCGGTTCAAAACCCACTCGCGCTATTCTGTTGTGTCCTATGAGAAAATACTTAACTGCACTTTCCCCTGCTTGGTGGTCTAGGCAAGCAGTTCTAAATTACTGCCATATCTCTGTTAAATTACAAGCGGACAGCAATATCTCAGCATTTTCGAGAGCAGGTCGGGGTAATTGCTTGCGCTATATATTAGTGCTTCCGTCGCTTTCCTGCGAGTCAGGAAGATAAATACAGAAATAAAATAAATCTTTGATTACATAGGATCCGAATTTCAGCAGTCTTGCAAAAATAGCAAAATTATTCTAGTTAGCACGGAAAAGAAACTGTGCAAACCATATTATTTAATTCCGACTTTGACGTTTCATCATACTCATTGTTTTTGTTTTAAATACGAAAAAACAAAATTATTGTTTTAATTGATGCGAATTTTCTCAGAATATGAACAATTTTAATATTGATTACCCTCATGGAAGCGCCTCTAAATCTAAAAACTTATTTTGTATGTCATGCATGTGCAAAATATTTTTTATCGAATGATCATAATAGCAATTTAACTGCGGAAAGAGTAACTTTATCCTTAAGCCAGAAGATTGCGCAAAACTGTAACATAAAAAATTAGTAAAATATTAATTAATTCATTTCTGGATTAAACTTTAAAAATTGTGATTTGAAATAAAAACATTTCTCGCAGCCTTTCATCTGTTGGTCATCAGAAGAAAATCTGAGAGGAAACGGGACAAAAGTTATCCTATAAAAAAATAACAATAATAAAGAATTAATAATTTATTGCAAATCTCAGTAGTCAAAATTCATCAAAAAGTTGCATTTGAGGTAAAGAAAAGTTTCTAAAAGAAATGTTTTTGAAAAAACTAATCATGTGTTGGAGAGAGGAGACGGAATGAAACAATGGGGAGGGAAATCAATAGAAAGAATAGCAGATGAGATAATGAGAATTTGTCGTCACTCTCCAATAGCTGATAAAAGCATGCCTTAGCTTAAACGTACAATTACGTTACATAGAGCCTAATATTGTTAATCGTAGTCCAGTTTTTATAATGCTTTCTAAAAGAAACATTGTAACAAACTTTATTCGGGAATCCAAAAGGACCAGTTAACCAGATAACCCGAATACCTGCGCTGAAGTAAAACTGTATTTAGTTTTTATACATTCTGGCTCAAGAAGTAGTTTTCCGCGAGACTAAAGTTTTTAATTCAGTTAATTTCGGCTAAGTACTAATTGATTCCTTTGAAAACTTCTCTCGGTAGACTGACAAAAACCAACATCTCTAACTATAAAAAATGCATTTCCAAAATTCACAAAACTTGATCGATTCACAAAAACTTGGCTGCCAAGCTTTACCAATACTTAAAACGATTCTAACGCCACAACTGCGAATAATCACTTTAACAACTTCGTGCTAGCGAGCTGTAAGAATAAATTAGCGCCTCCATGGCTAATATTAATAGTTTTCTGCCACAAAAGCTTAACGAATCTATCTTTCTATACGATTACTGCGGTCACACTGCCACAGAAACACGGACGACTTAATTGCAAAGCAATAACTCAAATCGGTTTAAAATGATTGATTGGATTGGAATCTACGTAACTGGAATCTCACTTGGAAAGAATTGAAAACAAAACGCACGCTTATATAAGATTACGACACGCAGTGCCAGATTAGATGCAAATTTTTGGAATAACATGAAGTTCTCTGAATAGCAATTAAATTAAGGTTACGGTTTACAAGAATCAATCAGAAACAAGACAAAAAAATGAATACGTAACGTCAAACAAAAAACTAGAAAGTTTTAAAGCGTTAATGAGCGCTTGAGTAAAAGAGACAAAATAGAAAAATAAAATTTCGCAGACAATAGAAAACTAGAGCGCCAACAACGCGGTCAGAAGTGAAACGAGAAAACAACTAATTATACAGAAGAAAAAACAATTGCCAATAAATTAAATAAATTAACTTAAGTTGGGGTTTACTTACCATGCCATCACTATTAATATGAAAAAGATTACGACATACTAAAACTACTGAAAAAATAAAAAATCAACTACAAACTTATAAAATTAAGATTAAGTTGTGAATGAAGTGTGACAAGCATCGTCGATATTCTAAATAAGGAACATTAATGGAAGCAGTTGGTAACATAGATAAGTCTGAGATTTAATGCCTGTATCTGTTAAATTCTAGAAACTTTTTGAATTTTCTTTGAAAACATTTGTAGAAAATTTGTTATGCCTTTAAAATTTAAGTAAAAAGGGGAAAACAATTATAATGAGAACAACATGTTAATGAAGCAAATAGAATCTTTACTTTGTAAAAATTTTTCTAGGTTTAGATTTAAAATTTTTTAGAAGTTTTTTCAGAATTTTTTTAGCGCCATATACGACCCAAAAACATTTTAAACTCTTTGATGCAATAGTACTGAGGTCTCGACTCATAACACTGGAAATAAATTAGCTTTGTTATATACCCACTGGTTATAATAATAAATTCAGTTTAATAAAACGAATACAATTTTATCTTAATTGGTAAAAATGTCGAAAATATGGCTTTCAAAAATTGTCCTTCCTTGCAAATTTTTGAAAAAGATAACACCAGATTATTCGCTTCAAATTGTAGTTACGAAAAAATTAAATGCAGGGTTTAAACTGAATTGTAATTTGACACTTTAAGCGGCCGCAAATATGCACAGGTAGCTGACAATTAACAATTTGACAATACCAAGAAAAAAATAAATAAAAAGAGCATATTTTGACGTCATAGGGATTTAGGCTATATAGTTTGATCACCACCTGCCACGGAAAGTAATTTACCATCACATTTTTTTTGTATCATGATAAAAAGAAGGCTTCTAGTTTTTACCATCTGCTTGATCGTTTGCTGTGTTGCTTCATTTGGTCTATATCCAAAAGGTAAAAAGAGATAGTCGGATATTATTTTACTTATTAAAGTAGCATGTTGAGCCCGATTTTCGGGTCCAGTTTTGTTTCGGGATGAGGCTTAAGTTTTTTTTTTAATTCAGAGTTAATTCAACCCTAAAGTTTGTACTATCTGGAAAATGTGGTGTTCAATTAAATACAAAAGCATGTTGTATAAGTAAATTAATTTATGCCAAAATATACAAAAATAAGTATTGGTCAATTATTTTATAGCGTTTAATTTTTGATTTGAATTTTACATTAAATTTACTAAATAATTGAACATTTCGGTTTCAAATCACCTTTGGGTCTGAAGCGTGCAACCTCACAATTGCAAAATGCTGTCAACATAGTAATACATCAAAGAGTCCTTAGTGTTCCTCTAAACAGGATAATCCAAGGTTGTCGCTCCTTTCGGCCGTTTTCAAAATTATGTACAACTTAGAGGAGGCGGTAAGTGATTAGAAACCGTCTTGGAATGGAAAAAACTGTTGTTACGACTTTTTTTGATCTTTTTGATTTTAAGGTAAATAAAGATTGTTTAGACGGAGGGGAAACTTTTTTTAGTTTTGTTTTATTTTAGCTAATATTGCTTTCGATTGAGAAAATCTAAAATAATGTAAACTTAAGCCTGTCAAAATTTTAGTTCAAACGTAGGCCCGCGCACCTACGTTGGGGCAATCTTTTTTAAAACGTGTGCATTTGATTTTTACCTCCGCAAGTCATGCGGCCCTTAAAATCAAGCGTCCAATTTGCAAAACTTTATGTTTTTAAATTATTATTTTGTGGATAAGGCTTATAGTATTTTGATGTTAGGCTTATAGTAAATACTCTGACTCGCTTCTAGTCGGCGAGATAGTTCACATTAATAAAACTCTGAGCAGCTAGCAGAACATAAGATTGGTGCTCAGTTTATTTGGATAGTTTCTGTAGTGCCCTTTAACAAAGGCATTTAACGACAAATTCTTCAATGAAGCCACGCAATTTAATATGACTGCGCTTCCAATTAAAAGCACAACAAAGACAAAAATAGAAACCTGACAAAAGAAAAAGATGAAAACAGAGGGAGAGGTTTATATTAATAGCAGGCCTAGTTAATAATTTTTCTTATCTAAATTAGCGTTTTGTTTTTTTATTCTCAGTGTCGGAATGTAAATATCCTGAAAAAGTTCAAAACGGGATTTTCTGGCCCCGAAGGCGCCTCTACACCAATGGTATGACAATAAGCTATTATTGTAGGAGGGGCTTTCGACGATTTGGTCCCGGTAAAAGGCGCTGTTTGCTTGGAAAGTGGAGCAACCAGGGGGCAGTGTGCGTCTCTCCTCTTGGAAAGCAAAACGGTAATTGGAAATTAAAGTTAAGCTAATCGTTTGGCATATGGCAGAAATATTGAAACATTTATTAAAATCCCGTGTCACAAATTATATCATTTATTTTTTATTTTTTTATGTTTTTTGCCTTTTCGGAGAACAATAAGGGTGCAAAATTTAATAAGTTGGTCAATAAATATGATAATAATCTCAATTGATCTGGTTCACCAGACATCGCTGGTGGCGTCGAATAAAGCAGCCGCCAAACAAGACTTGCTTTCAAAGGTGTAGGATATTTTATTTTACTAGTTTTTTTCTAAAAATATAATTGAAAGTTAGAGCTACTTGCAAACTCACCAAGCAAAGGAAAATGCTGTGGAGTGTCTTTCACCAGGAGCATAACAAAATGGCGGGAGTAGGTTTTGAACCTCAACTCTTTGAATCACGTTCGCCATTAACACGGTGGTTCTTCCTACTCAACCACCCTGCCAGAAATTATATTACCCAGCCAACAATGCTATGCAAAGCCTTCAATGGCCCTTTGAAGGAAGTTTGTACGGGACCCATTCCGGTGTGGACGCGGGGACTGGAGCGGCTCCGCATGAGTTTACCGCACCGGTTATTTGTGGCTTTCATTTTTCAGTTGTAATCTGATCGAGAAAAATACTTAAATGTTTACCTTGTTAAACGTTTAAAAAAAGCAAGGGGAATAAATAGCTTAAAGTTTATAGAACCCACGCGGGGCCACTGCAGTTTCCGCGAACCAATCGATACTGGCACAGTACGAGCTGCCTCTACAGTGCCCTGCGTAGCATTGTTGGTTGGAGAGATAACTGTAACTACTGATGATTAATTAGCCTGTAGTTGTAAATTGGTGATTGCTAAAAATTAAATGATAATTTATAACATTTAAGAAGATTTTAATTTTGTTTTATTTTTAACAATTTACTACTTCTGATACTGTAATTATTTTTAGTTTTAAAAGCCCTGGTGGTATTTATCATTTTAGCATTGTACAACTTCTATAAATAGTTGCTACTTTCTGAATTCTCTAGAAATTGAGCACACGTTTGTTATAGAAGTTAATACCACTCAACAGTTGATTTTTGCAGAAAAACTATAGAATATTATAAATGCGGAAAGACTCGAATAAACTTTTTATCCTGTTAACTTATTTGGGACTGCAATTTTTTCCAAAAATAAGTTCAATGACTAATCCTGTGTTTTTAAAAAAATTCTTTCAATAATGTCCAAAAAAAACAAAAGCTATTGCTGAAGAAGATTGTAATGTAGTAAAAAAACAAAAAAAATTAAATATTGATAGCAATCGCTTGTCGGTTGTTTCAAGATGAAAGCCTCCGAGGTCCTCCTGTGAGTCAGTTAGATAAACAGATAGATAAACTTAAATAAATAAAAATGAGCGATTTCGATCGAGCCGACGCTAATTGCGAACAGGTACAAGTAATTAAAATCGTAAAACTGTTTCAAACTGTTGTCTTAATTAATTACAAGGACGGACGTGATAAGTAAATGTGGCAATAGTAAAGATTAAGGTACGCGTTTAAAATTCTATAAAATTAAAAAACGCAACGCAAATTGGTTTTTCTAAAATACCTTTTATTTGAAAACCTTTTAAAACACAAAAAAAATATTTTAATAGATAAAAAATAATTAAAAAAGGAGAGGCAAAACTTCTTCCGGGCTTCTCTTTGCTTTATAAAATTAAACATTTGGTATTTTATGTTCATTGAAAACTTTTTTTATCGAAGGGGTTGCTGGTGGATGTTCTCCTTTACCACGGCCTGAAAACGGGGCAATTCAACTAGAGAAGCCCTCCTTTAAGTTTGGGGATACAGTTACTCTCGATTGTGATTCTGGATTTACAAATGCTGGAGCGAGGAAAAGCACGTGCCTGCAAGATGGTTCCTGGTCAGAAGGAAAGTTTCGATGCATCCAGATAACGTCACGTGATTCGTGCGAAGGGAGATGCAAAAGCTACAACGTCGTCCACTTCTCGTGCCAATGCAAGTTTGCCTGTCTGCTGTACGGAAACTGCTGCAAGGATTACCGGAGTGTTTGTGAGTGAATTGCTTGATTCAAATTACAATCAACCTATATTTCACACAGCTTACTGCTGCTCGAAGATTATTATGCTTGTAAATTATTGGGGACGAAGGGGAGATAAAGTCGGAGAGAACTTTGATATCATCACTTAAGTTTAGTCTGAGAATGCCTCATAATTTATTGTGATTCACTTTTAACCTTTGAAAGAAACTCATTAGGATGTTTATTGCGTTAAAATCGATTGTCTGCAATCTCAAATGATCTTTAAACGTTTTACGTCTTGCAGCAAAAAAAGCTGTTCAGCTATGATCTCATAATGCTAACGCTATTTCGTAACATATCAAATGTTTGCATAAAAAAGAAACGTATTCGTTTACCATTTCTTTTTTTAAAACTTTTTTATTATATAAAGACGAAAATTTAAGTACCATTTTTATAAGTCATTAAGCCAATAGCTGCTATTTATACAATGTAATAGAAGGAATTATTTGAGTCTGTGTGCCTGGTTTTTAATTGTTGCACGAGAGGAAACAGTGAGTGGCGAACATGCGCTCCTCTGAAGATTGACATTACATCAATGTTAGCGTTTTAACAACAGCAATGGTTTTTCAATCTTATTTTGGTAAAAATAAATAGCAGGCTTAAATTTGCTGACGTTTTGTGCGAGCCATTAAAATCAAGTGTTGCACACTAATTATAATTGTTAAATTTTGTGGACCGCATATTTTCCGAAAGAAAGGCGCGTTTGGGCGTGTCTAGATGACGCCTGAATATTAATTACAGCTTTTAGCGTTGTTCAGAAAAATAATGTTGAAAGCATTTCTAGCTTTGTAAATTTTATGTAAATCAATATTTAAATTCTCAAAATTTAAAAAAAATTGTTTTTTTTTATCTCTTGCCAAGCTAATCAGAATTATCGCAATCTAGTTCGATTAATTTTCTTTTTTAAAAGTAAAGCATATCATAATATACATTTAAAAAAGAAAGGATAGGATTGCTAGCACAGAGCTTTAAGTGTCCAAAATTAAAATGATTTTTTTGCCAGCTGGAGATGAAACAGTGAGATAAACTTTACACAGATTATAAATTAAGATATCTTCTTTGAACTTTTAAAGAGCAATGTTTAATGATTTTCTTTGCTTTACTTCAAATAAAATCAGCGCACAAAAATGTAAACAGCATATGCTAAACTTTTACAATGTATCAGTTTATCTAAGAACACGACGTATTTGCACGAAAATCAATCTAAATTAATCACTTGTTTCGTTACATTTAACAAAAAAGTAAATGTCGCACAAAATCAATAATACAAACAAACAGCATTGCCTAATTAATTCATTTTTAAAAATCGCTTGTTTGTGCTTAAATCCTTTATAAGGAAGTTTACATCGGAAAAGCTCAAAGAAAACTTTAGCTCAGATTAATAAAATCAACAACATAAAAAAAATTTCCTTACGGGTTTTGCTCAAACATAAAAAAGTATAATTACAACGAGCTATTTCTTTTTTTATTGATCATAAGAAAAAAAAATGCTGATCAATATATATTTATCATTCTCAGTAAATTCAAATGTAAAGCAACATAACTAATGTTTAGGTCTCAGAAGATTTCCGCTCTACTACACGATGGCGGGATACTTGTACAACCGGAAATACAATCGAATAAAAGCAAACCTGTGATGGTGTTTTCTTTGTGACGTCGCAATTGAATGTTTATTGAATTTTTGAAATTATATAATTGTAAAAATTTTTTCGTTTTGCAACAACGCATCCTGAAGATTAGTTCAACGTGCACTTCTCAAAAGATTAGAAATCAGAATTTATGAGTTCCCAGATCTATTAGCTCTATAATGCTGATGTCGACATTGAATTAGCACAAAAGCAAGTTTTCAAATTGTACCGGAACTTACTTGCTTGTTGTACTTATTGTAAAAAACAAATCTTTCATTTCACTTCTACACCAAAAAGTGTCGCAAGTTCATGGGTTCATCTCCACAGCATTACGGTTACGTAACACAACTAAATAGCCCCAGCGATGACGTATGTTTGGCCACATTGTGTCAGATTTGACCATTTCCTGAGTTAAACCTGGATTTTCCGTACCCCATCAAACAGAGAATAACTTTTTTTTCGTAATTAAATTTTTTAAACTGTAGTTGATTTGAAATTTTTTTGTTGTATCAATTGAGCAACACCAATAAACATTATTAATAATAGGCTAAATAAAGTTGCGTTACGATGTCACATATAAGACAATATAATTAAAAAAAGTTTTGCAATTAAAACTCTTCGTTTCTTTTCATCAACTAGTACAGTGGTTTTCAACCTTTTTCGTACCGTGGCCCATTCTTCAACCCAAGGTATCATAACAACCCACTTCGGTCAACAAAATCAAGTTGCCGTCCCAAAAAAAACAAAAAAAGGTCTTCAAATACAATCGCTTTCAAATTTTTCTATTTTTGTCCCAAAATCAAAGTGTTCTCTAAAAAAAAAAAGGGTCTTCACTTAGAATCGCTTTCAAATTTTCCTATTTTTGTCCCAAAATCGTGTTCTCTAAAATGCCTGAAAATGTCTAAAAAACAGGACGGATGGCAAGCCTAATTATACATATTGCTTTCATTTTGATTTATGCTCCGTGGCCCACTAAAAAACCACTGTGGCCCACTACTGGGCCATGGCCCATAGGTTGAAAACCTCCGAACTAATAGCATATCTTAAAATCTTTTTCGTACCGTTTGTAAAAACGAAGCAAATAAAAATTTATGTAATAGCGCATTTACTCCAAATAAAAATTGCAAATGTTTTCAAGTTTTTATCAACATCAAACTTTTCGACCAACCAACACTGTTTAACTTGAAAATAAATTATAATAGAAAAAAAAAAACTATTCGAATCGCAAACGTCGCAGTTTGTAGTAAATTTTAATAATTGTAGAAACAAAAACATTTTGACAAGAACAAAAATCAAAATGAAATTGCTTTTATGTATCTTGAAGAGGTATCCGACAGGCAATATTACTAATTGAAACTATATATCGTCAAGAGTAAAGGTCATTTATTCATAATTGACCATTTTATTTCATTTAGAAAACCGTTTTAATGGTGCTTGTTTTCTTAATCTATACGATGCGCAATCATTTTAAACCTAATTTAGCCAAATTAGCCGAAGGTGAAAAAAGAAAGATGCGCTTATTCATTAAACGTTTAATCACACGGAAGACACTTTGAAAAAAAAGAAAAAAAACTAATTATTTAAAACGTGGTCAGAACATTGTACTAAAAAAATCAACCATTAAACCAAGAAGTGACAGATAGGGCTGTTGATTTACTTGATGGCGTTGTTGGCGCTGTCCAGTGGCAATTAAGGCTCCCAGCGATGCATTATATAATAACAGAGATTGCATAAGAAAAAAACTTCCTTTAAAATATAGAGATAAAAAATAAAATAAAAAAAAAAAGATAAAAATAAAAAAAAAATAATAAAAAAAACCTTTAAAAACTTAAAACTAAAAGTGCACCTTGGTTAAATCTAAATTTTGTTGGTTCTGGATCGATCATATGCCCGTCTGGTTGGGGATCGCAGTTTAATTCAAGTTTCAGAGAAAGAAGCAGACATACTGAGGTCGCAAAAAGTGAAAATGTTACTGACTTTCATTCTACTAAATTTTTATTTAATGTTATTAATTTTGAAGGAAGAATAACCTCAGTAAGTCACCAAAAAAAAAAACGCAACAGACTTAACTTCAAGCATTGTTAAATATGAATTCACTGACAACAGATTTACTGAGAAATATATTTTTTTATTTATTTCTTATTTTTACATTTATCCTCCTGACTCGCAGGAAATCTTCAGAGGCACTGTACGTAGAGCATAAGCAACTGTCAAGTAATTACCCTGACTTGCTTACAGAGAGGCCAAGATGTGGTTGTTCGGTACAAATTTTTATTTTAGGTATTATTAAAATTATAGCTGCTTGCTAAAACCGCTAAGAAGGGAAAGTGCCGTAAAGTGCCTTCCCCACAGACAACATAATAATGCAAGAAGGTTTTTAAACAGAACCGTCTCGGTCACAATCATACCACTCTTAACCATTTTGATGAAAGAATCGCTGTTTTAGGTTTTCGTGAAACATTATCGCAGTTTAATTAATTTTTCTCGAAAAGCGCTAACGTCGATAAAATAATGTGAAATGCTCGCGTATTGCTTAAGAATGGACACATATGGTGGCTAAAAAAAGCCACGTTCAGGTTTTATATTTGATGGCTTCATCTGAACCGCCAGTAAATTTAAACAAGAAAAAAGTTGAGGAGAAAGTATTTTTGACCTCAACTGCCCCGTTGCGACTTCATGCCATGATGTGAAAACTTGATCTGAAAAATAAGTGTAAGCAGCATTTTTGTTTAATCCTGTGGTTCTTAAACTGGGGGCGTGAAAGGTTTTTAGGGGTTTGCAAGCAGCTGGGTCCCAACTGAACAAAAAGCTGCAATAACAAATTTTTTAATCTAGACCTTCAATTTTGGACAAAATCGAAGATATTTTGGACCCTGATTGAAAATGAAGACTTTTTTTATTCTTTATCTTCAATTTTGGATTAAATTAAGATGATGATACCATTAACAAACTAAAACAAATTAAAACTTTTGGCTCCTATAAAATCGACTTTGTTTAAACCAATATTAAAATTCTACACAAAAAAGAAAATCATGAGCAGAAGTTAAATAGACAAGGAACATTAATTGACAACTTAATGTTTCAATCCAATGTAAATGTACAACTCAGTTGTATTTGGAATTCACACTTTAACATAAAAAGTAAAATCCAAATAATAATATTATTCATTCTACTTTCAAAACTCTTTAATTAATGAACTCAAATTCAATCATATATTTTTGGAATTCGAGCTCAACTTCAAGTTCAGCGATTTTAATTTTTCACGTTTAAATTCGAGTTTGGCAAAAAAAACGAGTTCTTCAAGTTCGAGTTTGCAGCCTTTTTTTAGCATAACTTATTATCGGCCTTTTTCTTGTTGAAATACAGAAAAAAAAGGTTTTATAGTATGACTAAAACTTCTCAGGCCCTCCACTCACCGGAAACTGAGAAAGCAGCCAGCGATGACCAATAAATTTGTCGCCTCTGCGGTAGATCAAGACATTTTACCATAAGAAAATTTGCTAAGTGATATAAATTGTTACGTCACAGAAGCTACAAAAAATATTTTAAATGAACAAACTAGTGTTAAACATGTACCATAAAACCATATCTTTTGACTTTTAAAATGATAATAAATTTCTTCTTATTTATTTTGATTTCCCAACTTACCATTCAAACAAAAACAGTAAATAACAGTCGTTTAGATGATTTGAAAAAAATTATTCTAATTCATCAACAGCTATTAAACTTTACGGCAGCTGCAAAATACTGCAAAAAAACTGGAAATCTTGCAATGATATTAAATGAAAAAGCAACAGATAGAGTAAATAAAGCTTTAGGCACCGTACATGGTGAGTTATAAGTTATATTAAACGAGCTGAATCTCGACAGGTAGCTTAGTAAGTAGTAGTGTTGCACAGTGTTTTTTTTAAGGTTTGGCTTGAGGAACCTCTAAGCAATTTTGAACGACCGCTAATTTTTTTCCTATTGTTTCTGAGCGTACTTATCTTTGTTTACACTATTGTAGAAGCAGATTTTGAGAGACCGCTGGACAATTTTGAGAGACCGTTTCGGTTCCTCAAAACGCCTTAAAAAAAACACTGGTGTTGCAGCTTATTTTGTTTATTGCAGCTTATTTTGCTATCCTGATCAACTAACATTATTTAGCCTATATTCTTTTGGTTTCAATGTTGTTTTCTTTCAAATTCTGACAGCAATTTGCAAATATTGATCGAAAAAGCAATTGCATTTTTTTTAAATACTTGAAATGAAAACACTAATCAAATTACTTTTTATAATTGTAACATCTGAACTAATTCTTAAACGTACTTAAAAAATTTTCTTTTAAGTTTGGGCCTGTTACGATTATTACGTCATAGTAAGACACGTACGAACGTAGCAATGTGCTATAGTGTAGTTGAATTAATGGCGACCGCGATCATGTGCGCATTTCAAATCGCTTCAAAGTTGTAGAAATTAATCCCTTTATCTACTTGTCAAAATAATAGCAAAATTTTTTTTAGAATATTAACAAAAATATTTCGTAAAACTTTCGATAACAAATTTATTCGATTTTTTTACTGTTTTAATACTAATGCAAATTTTTTACCAAACATGCAGCTTCTTCTTCACATTTCAAAGAAATTTGCAAGCTTTGGTTGTTTACTTTAAATTTCATAAACTATTAATTCCATAAAAATTCGATATATATTTTTACATTAAACTACATAAATATTCTAAGCATGTGAAAGTGAAATATTTTTCTAATAAATTCTTTCTAAAAAGTTCAAATAAGAGTGAATTTGCGTATACAGCATATCTTTAAAAATGCTTTCTAGGCGTCAAAAAAAGGAATTGTTTTTATATTGGTTTATCTAAGAATCCCATAACAAACGTAATGCGATGGATTGATGGATCGATATTTGATGGATCGGTATCTACCAGATTGCTCAACGACGCCACTAAAAGATGTGTGTGCGTCACACATAACAAACCAGGAAAACTTATGTATCATTTGAAACCGTGTAACATCGCAAGACCTTTTATATGTCAGAGAAAAGGTGAACTTTGCAGTGGTTTGTAAATTAGAGCAAAGTTATAACTTTTTTATAGTACAATGCTTACCATGCAAATTAAATTAACATAAAACTAGATAATCAGTTAAGTTTAAGAAGCTATAGAACAATTTTTATCAACTTTAAATGAGTTTTAATTTTTTGGAATTTTTCAAAAAGCCTGAGAACTAAGTACAATTTCCTCTTAGCCCGCTCTTTTTTCGGTAAACTTTATAGCAGAGTACAGAAAGTTGTGGTTCAACAAATTAACTTACTACATCTATGTAACACAAGATAAATGAAGTTGGTGGAATATCATTTTTATTGAGAAAAAATTTTTAATAAAAAAACTCCACCGTTGAGGAGAATAGCTTGGTGTTTTTTACCAATAACAATCTTGGAAAAAACTATAAAAATTTCTAATTCGACTACAATATTTCAACAATTCTTAGTAAATTGAGATGATTGTTTGACTACTACTGTAAGTTGAACGGTTTTCCATTATTGTCTAAAATAAGAAAAACATTAATATGACGATGATTTGAAAAAAAGTCAAATATTTTCAAACTTATAAATTTTTTCCGGCAGCTGTGTTTCATAATAAAATAAAAAGTATGTTTTTATTTAAAAAATTTTACGTAAATAATATTAGTTTGAAAAGACTGTCAAACAAAACTTGAAATTTTGGTAAAGTAAAGTTTAAGAAGTTTAACTAAAATTTATAATCAGTGTCTTTAGAGAACAATGTATTAATACAAAACTATAATCAATCGACCAGAAAAACAAGAGAAAAATTCAAAACAGCGGTCGATCACAAGATCGGTGATGGACACTACACGTACCAGCATGTACTTCACTGGGGAAAAAATCTAAAGAATTATAACGACTCATTGGCTTTATGTGTTGCTAGTGGGGGGCAGCTGGCCGTGATAACAAACCATAAAGAGAAGAATAATGTCATATCGATTATAAAGAAAATAACAAAGAGTAAGTTTGTGTTGATTAAACGATTAGAATTTTTAAGAACATTTGTTGATTTGTTTTAGAATTTGTGGGATTAAATTGTTTCTACATTGGCTTAATTCGACCAGCCGATGAAAGCCGTTTAACTTGGATTGACAACTCAAGCTATTCTGATGACAATGTAGTTGATTCAAAAAACTCAAGCGAGAAAGGATGCTACTGTGCTATGAATAAAGATGAAAAATTATTGTATTTTGAAGAAGTTTGCAGCAATAAGTTGCCATATATTTGCCAAAAACATAATGTTAAACGTACTAAAAAAAAATTAAGATCGAATAACAGTAGGAAAAATAAAATTATATCAAAATCTCACAACAACTTTGTCAGATTTCAATTTGGAATTTCATCAAAAGAAAAAACAAGCAATTTTTTTGAAGTTTCTTATTCAAGGTTATTTGTTCTTAGATCTATATTTACTGATAACAATTTTAAAGAAACAGATAGAAATTTTGACGTCACTTAAATTAAAAGAGCATTTGATTTAAATTCAAATTTTGTTTGGTCCCGATTGATGCTACAATATTCTGCTGATGATGCTTCTGCAATCTGTAACATTTATTGTGAAAAAACAAGTGGATAATTAAAAATTACTAAAATGAGAAAATGTAACTGATTTTATTTCACTAGATCTAGATTTAATGATATTGTAAAATTCGGTAAATGAATCTACGGTTAACATAACCAACCATATACTCACATCCAAATTGCTTGAAACAGAATTTTTCTTATTATTTTTTATCACAAAAACTTGTTTAATACATCCAGAAAACGTACAATACATTCAGTTTACATCTTTTTTGCCATGACATTGTCAAGAATATGGATTATGAACGAATAAAAAGCAATGAGAAATTAAGTAAAATAACAAGAGTCGATTAACGTCATTGCGCAGATTTTTCTTTGCTGAACAATATCTAAAAATAATTCTAATTAATTGCACTTCTACTTTAAAAAGAATTGCTCATAATGCTTAGTTGCAGTTCTAGGAAAATCGGTTATTACGGCCCCGATTTACTGCATACGAATTTGGCCGCTCCATGGTGGAAGTACTAATCGAATTTTACTGTACTAATTTTAAAAGAACAATTTACTATTTTGATTTTAGAGAAACCGAAATCGCAGCCAATCTTGCTCTTTCTGTTAATAAATCCGAAATTAATAACAGTGGTTTTAACGGAACTGCTCGAATTTCTAACGCTTCAACATTTCAATCTCAAAACAAGTTCAACCCCAGTGTGCCCAGGCCAGGTTTGAAAACTATCTGTGTTTTGAGTTTTGTTGATATTTGATTTGTTTCAACTGTTTGGAATACAGTATTTAAAAATGTTGATTGTTCTTCATAAAAGTTTTTTTTAATGAATTCTGTATTTTGCTTTTTATCTTGACTATGTTACCCAGGGACGTCTAACCCTTGTCACGATGAGCCAAATTATAAATTGAAGTGTATTCGGCGGGCCACAAAAGTACAAGAATACAAAAGTTGCTTTTTTAGCATTAGATGCCATAATCAAATCATGAGTATTAAAACTATAAATTCTAAAAATTAACTGATTAGGAATCTAAGTGGATTGTAAAATTATTAGAATCATTAGCAATTTAGTATAAAAAATAAAAGTTTAAGATTAATTAACTAATTAGAAATATACGTGCAATGTCAAAACTATCAAAATATTATGTAATTAAACAAATAACACTGTATGAAAATCAGTACTTCTAAAGTGCTCAATAACAAAGTTAGAGCTTAAATTAAGATTAACAATAGCAAAATCACGGAAATAAAAACAAAGCTAAAACCCAACAGACTGTTTCACCCATAAAAGGGGATCATCAGGGGTATCTAAAAAATAAAATAAAATAAAATAAAGTTAAGATAAAACTGCCAGAAAGAATTGAAAACAATAGAAAAAAAAAAACTGAAAAAACTTTAAAAATCTTAAAAAATTATAAAAAATTTTAAACACTGTAAACGCTTATTAGGTCGGAACATCCCATCACGGACTCTGCTAAACTAAACTGATTAAGATCGGCGAGAGAACACGAAAAAAAGGAAAAGCGCGCGAAAGAATTACAAATACAAATATTATTTCAAAAATTAAAGATTTAAAAAGGGTTCAAGTATCGGCTAAGGTGGAATGTTGTACGCGGCGAAAAAAAGAAAAAAAGAAGAATGAAAGAAAATCACAGTTTAAGTTTGGCGTTAATCAATTTATATTTATTTTTATGCCGACACTTATTGATCAATTCGGTTCGTTTATTCAGCAGAGTGTCATCATTTGCAGTTAAGATTTCGTATTTTTCTGCCAGACAGAGGTTTCATACTTTGCCCCCGTGTTGGTAAGGTGTTGCGTAGCAAATAATTTTCCAAGAAATAGCAGGATTTATACCAGAATCTTTGCAGGACCAAATGAATTTCGAAAGTTCTGTTGCGTTTCTTTTGGAATTCGAATTGAAGGAATGGTTGTGGTTATAGAATCTTGCTTTAAATTCGGTTTCGCACAGTCCGATATAGTTCTTGGATTGGTCTTTGGCTTGTACAGTTGCTTGGTAAACAATTGCTTTGTCTCGGCAGTTGCCATTCAATGGGCATGACGGCGCAGCATGACGGCTTATCTGCATCTGAGAACACCCCCGCAGCATGACGGCTTATCTGCATTTGAAGAGGACCTGTATAATATGGTTAAGAATATTAAGTTTAGAAACGTTCGCAGTAACTTTCAGTCTCGCTTGACTAACGATGTAACCAAAATTAATAAATCTCCTAATCTGTTTGTACCAGCCGACAAAACGAATAATTTGTACGAACTTAGCGTGGATAGCTACAAAAAACTATTGAAAGAAAATGTTACAGCTTCATATCAAAAAACTGCTATTTCTACCTTGGACAGAATCAACGAAGAGGCAATTTCTATAGCTCATAATCTGAGATTGAAAGACCGCATTGAAAGTTTCCCTCCACATGACGCTTTTATCACGTTAAAGGATCACAAAGAAAACTTTTGCAATCACCAAAATGTAGATTGATTAATCCGGCCAAATCAGAAATAGGCAAGATTAGTAAACAACTCTTGGATTCTATCAACGTTTCCGTGCGTAAAAATCTGGCTTAAACCAATGGCGCAACACCGCCTCTACTCTTAATTGGTTCAACTCTATTTCAGATAAACCCAATTGCAAATTTCTTAAGTTTGACATTGTGGAATTTTATCCCTCGATTACCGAAAAGCTTCTTACCGATGCCATCAATTTTGCTAACGATTATGCTAACATTAATGATGAAGCCATAAACACCATCATGCACGCTCGCAAATCACTTCTTTTCTGCGACGGCGATCTATGGGTGAAAAAGTCGGGAGCCGAGTTTGATGTTACAATGGATCGTTTGACGGTGCAGAGGTTTGCGAGCTGGTCGGCCTGTATCTTTTACACCACCTTGCTAAGATTTTTGGTAAAGAGGCTGTCGGCCTGTACCGAGATGACGGCCTTGCCATCCTTCGTAATGCTTCGGGCCCAAACGCCTAAAGAGTGAGGAAGAAAGTGACACAATTTTTTCAACACCATCAACTTAAAGTCACTGTTGATACTAACCTTATACAAACAGACTTCCTCGACGTTACCCTGAACCTTTGCACAGGCAGATACTGGCCGTATCGAAAACCAAACGACCAGCCCCTCTACATCAATGTGCAGTCCAATCATCTACCATCGATTACTAAGAAGCTGCGTTATATGATGGTCAAACGCATTTCCGAGATTTCCTGCGACGTCGACGCTTTCAGCAGTTCGTTACCTGCGTATGAGGAGGCGCTCAAACAAAGCGGACATAAGATCCAGCCGCTCCCTTTTGAGCGTTCAGCAGGAAAGAACAAACGTCGACAGAGAAGAAGAAAAGTTATATGGTTTAATCCCCCATATAATAACCGGGTTTCCACCAACATCGGGAAAGCCTTCTTCCACCTCCTGCGGAAACACTTCCCTCCATCAAACAGGCTGCATAAAATCTGCAACAAGAATGTGGTTAAACTCAGCTACAGCTGTACCCCCAATATGGCAGACATCCTCTCAGCTCACAACAAGAAGCTCCTTAAGTCCCACAACGGCAAACCAGAATTTAAACCCTGTAACTGCAGGTATAAGCCGTCATGCCCATTGAATGGCAACTGCCGAGACAAAGCAATTGTTTACCAAGCAACTGTACAAGCCAAAGACCAATCCAAGAACTATATCGGACTGTGCGAAACCGAATTTAAAGCAAGATTCTATAACCACAACCATTCCTTCAATTCGAATTCCAAAAGAAACGCAACAGAACTTTCGAAATTCATTTGGTCCTGCAAAGATTCTGGTATAAATCCTGCTATTTCTTGGAAAATTATTTGCTACGCAACACCTTACCAACACGGGGGCAAAGTATGAAACCTCTGTCTGGCAGAAAAAATACGAAATCTTAACTGCAAATGATGACACTCTGCTGAATAAACGAACCGAATTGATCAATAAGTGTCGGCATAAAAATAAATATAAATTGATTAACGCCAAACTTAAACTGTGATTTTCTTTCATTCTTCTTTTTTTCTTTTTTTCGCCGCGTACAACGTTCTACCTTAGCCGATACTTGAACCCTTTTTAAATCTTTAATTTTTGAAATAATATTTGTATTTGTAATTCTTTCGCGCGCTTTTCCTTTTTTTCGTGTTCTCTCGCCGATCTTAATCAGTTTAGTTTAGCAGAGTCCGTGATGGGATGTTCCGACCTAATAAGCGTTTACAGTGTTTAAAATTTTTTATAATTTTTTAAAATTTTTAAAGTTTTTTCAGTTTTTTTTTTTTCTATTGTTTTCAATTCTTTCTGGCAGTTTTATCTTAACTTTATTTTATTTTATTTTATTTTTTAGATACCCCTGATGATCCCCTTTTATGGGTGAAACAGTCTGTTGGGTTTTAGCTTTGTTTTTATTTCCGTGATTTTGCTATTGTTAATCTTAATTAAACAAATATATATATATATAGGTCCATGTCTACTGCTATACTAATATTTCCAAAACCGTAAATGTAAAGAATTAGTTAGCGCCTTCAGCATGAAGTATTGGCATTAAGCCTGGTCAAAGTCTTAGGTTGGACCTATAATCTTTAAAACTGTCTGATTCTCTTTCCACCTTCCTAATAAACTTACATGCTTCCCTTTTTTTACAATAAAAATCATCGCTGCTACTACTATAATCTTATTCTAGATCACTCTGCATTGGTTCAAAGTTATTATTTTTACTAACACTAAAGTCATTAACAACTATCATTTAATATTGTAAAAAAAGGTTTGGAAATAACACAATCAATATTAATTTAATTGCAAAAGAATGTAAAAACTGAAAATTATTTTTAAAGCAAGCGTTTTTATGACAATCTCTGTCTCACAACTTTATTTGGAAATTCGAAACGACCAGTTGAACTAGGTAGGTTAACCCAAATACCCGCGCTGAAGTAAAGCTGAAGTACAGTAAAATTATTTTTGCTGGCTCTACAGTAAAAAAAGTTTGCTGGCTCTAAAAAAAGTTTGCCGCGAGACTATAGTTTTATAATAGTTAGTTTTGTAAATGCTGTTATTTATTACTTTTATCTATAAATTTATTTCTACTTTTATCTGTAGATAAAAAAAACACAGTTTTTAACTATAAACAATATATCATTAACAAAATCAAACAAATGTCATCAATTCTTCTAACTTAACTCTCAAGCTTTACCGAAATTCAAAGCAATTCACAGCGCCAAGAACTGCGAATAATCACTGAACAACTTCGTACTGACTAACTAAAAGAATATATTAGCTCCAAATAACCTAAATTAAACTTAATAGTGTTTATACCACACAGGCGACAGTAACACAAACAATTTTTAAGCACTTTTTAAATAAAATGAATGATAAATTTACCGCATGATATATACTCATTTACATCATTCGTTCATTCAAATATACTGTAAATATAAATAATCAAAAGTTATTGGAATACTGGAAAATAATTGAAAGTACTGGAACCGGGCGAAATTCTTAAATAGTTACAATAGGACAAAGCAATCTATGACATCACAATACAATCATAATTAAAAAATGTTAAAGGTTATGATATTGAATCAGCTTAACAATAGTGGATGATATCAATTGTTTTTTAAACGCTTTAAACAAAAAACTACGTAATACAGCCGCAAAACTTCAAAACGGCTTACAACATCAGTCAGTCAAGGTGCTTGAATAAAAACGATGAAATAAATGGTATAATCACTTGTAAGAACAGCTTGCAGACAAAATACATTAAATGGATGGTGGTGTACAGATTACTAAATCGCTACATAACAATGTCAAAGACGACGTTATAATCAAAAGCTTAAAAATTACTGTAAAAGACTAAAAATCAACTATAAAGTGATAAGGTTAAGATTAAAATTATAAATAAGGTGTGACACTCTGCCCACCAAAGTTTTCATTGGTCAGCGCATTAGACGTCATTCGACATCATTAATGGAATGACGTATTCAATTAGTCTGCCTTACAGTGATAGCAATGATATCGAATTCTATACTGTTATAAAAATATAATTACTTTTTTGGTTTTTTTTTTTATTTTATTTTATCATTACACACATTTTCCTGACTTGTTTACCATTTGTCGTTGATGATCACTCAATCAGATTACTCATAGAAACTGGAGGTTTCGGAAAAAAAAAAAAATTTTGTAAAAATATTTGCATGTAATTTACGAATTTTTATCAGGTTAAATATTAACTTTCTAAATTGCCCACTGTTTGATTTTTTACATGAAAAGGATTGGAAATTTTAGTTTCTTTACATCAAAAAAATATTATAAGTTTTTTAAAAATAGGCATATTTGTTTTTGATAATTTATAGAATAAGAGTACATATCAATCATTATTATTTATTTCAAAAATAAAATAATTTTATTATATAATGCTGCACTGGCTAATACTAGGTTCTTTTAGTGGATTTTGTGTATTAGATTGTTTACCACTAAATTTTGCATTAATCTATTAATTAAAACAATAATACTTTAAAATCAATAGAACGTTTGAAAATTACTTTCAAAGTTATGTTCAGACTTTTTCTAAGTAATCAACAGCTAAAGAAGAAAAAAGGTTTATTAGCTGTTAAAGCGTCCGTTATGCTCCGAAATGTTTAAAGCAAGTTTCTTGAATGGAGCAAAAATTTCAGACATTTTAAAAATTTCATTCAAATAATGTTACCTGTGAGAAGCAAAAGTTTTAGAAAAATTTTTTTGCCATCTTTTTGAAAATTTTTCAAAAAAGTAGCTAAATTTTATCTTCTTGATTGCCTTTTTTGAAAGGCTTATCGTTTTTTTTAATGCTTTTAACACATTTCAGACATCAATTACCCAGCCGTGATCACCCTTTTCTGTTTGGGCCTTCTTGTAATTTTTCTCATGGTTCGCGTCTGTTCTTCAAACACTTCCCGGTGAGCTTAATGTGGTTAAAGCGATAATAATTTTATCTTTCTTAAGTTAATTTGCTTTTTTTAGCCAAGCTTAATTTATTTGTTACTTATAAAATATCACATTTAAGCATTTTCTATTGCTATTTTTCTCGTTTGCAAAAGACAGATAAGTTTTTTTTTTATAGCATGCGCTCTACAGTCACAATTGATATCTACAATAAGAGAATGCAGTCTACTTAACTAACCCTATTTTTTCATTGATCCTATTATAAATTTAGAAAACTTCATGTTACTGCTCTACTATGTATCTTGTAAGTACATCGCATACTACTGTATAAAAGGAGATTATATGTAGACCGCATAAGAGAAGATTGTACGTAGACCGGCTACTAAAAGAGGATATTGTAGACCACTTACTGTAAGGGAAGATTGAAGTAGACTGCATGTTATAAGGGAAGATTGAAGTAGACCGCATATTATAGAAGATTGAAGTAGAGCACATATTATAAGAGAAGATTGAAGTAGACCACATATTATAAGCACCGATAAGTTTTATGGCAGAGTAAAAGTCAAATTTTTTTGAACAGTAAAGTTATAAATTTAGTTACAAAACTTCTTTTTTAGAAAACGGCGTGAATTAAACAAAAATCAGACCAGTCATTCAAAGGTCATAATGCTTAATGACATCTCGCCTATTTCTAGTCGATATTTCAACTGACGCGTGAGTGGTTATTATAAAGAAACAAGTTTTTATTAGATAACTTGATTTTTACATAACGCTTCTGGGCTTATTCAAACACCTTAACAAGAAGAAACAACCTGCGAGATAAATCAGTGCGATAAAGTTCTGAAATGCGAGCAAACAACGTGACTTTGATGCTTAAATGATTGAAAGTGATTTCTGTTCTGTCACTGGATGAGGCTCTTTAAAATATCTCTAAATTTGGTCATGCTGCTCAATTTCATTCAATTCAATAGCGATTCCATTTAAAAGGACAAACAGCAACCAGGCTAATATTAATTGATGAAGCAAAAAAATAATTGTGGCTGAACTATAATATAAGCTCAAAAGTGATGGAATAAAATTAAACGCGAAAGCAAAACGTTTCGTTTTAAATATTACTCTTTTGATTGGCCTGTTTGCTTCCAATCTGGTCCCAATTTATCTGGTACAGTAAATTTTTGTCATATGCATTGCCATTAATTTTATGCTTCACATTTCGTAGCCCTACAACTTTCTTTTTACTGTGCAACTGCATTTTTCTTCTAATAATTCTATTATATCCCTTGGTTGCCGTTTGATAACTAGTCACTAAAGTGAAAAAGCAAAAACATTAGTCGATGGGTCTGTTTTAAAAAATTTTTAAACATGAGTTCATCTTTTTAAAATAATAAAAAAAAAAGATTTATCAATTCTTAAATTTTAATCAGAAGCTGCTACTATTTGTTGATAATACAAAAACCAGGTTTTGCTATGTTACTCCGAAAAGCAGAAATAATGTAAACGTAAATGTAAATTTATCTTCAACATAAGAATGAAAGCGTATAAAAAAATTTAATCTAACAGTTTAATTCTTATGCAAAATTTATGAGTTAATATATTACAGAATATTCAGTGACAAGAATCTTTTTTCCAGAGCGGCAATTGGACAGGAATTTTTGTTCTCCTACAAGCTCCAAAAACTTTTCCTACAATACAGCAAAATGTTTAACCTTGAAATGTATAATTTTTTGTATTAAAAAAAACTATTTTTTTAACGCATAATATACGACGTATAACCACAAATTGGACTTATAAGTCTTATTATTTTATAAACTCCTATTTAATAAACCCAAAAAATAGGGCATTTCAACACCAGAAAAAGCGTGAGCGACGCGAGACAAACTAGACGTGGACAAATAATAATTAACCCACGCGCTGTTGCAAATTCGTTATTCATTCTTTTCACTTATTTCTTTGTTGTTGTTGTTTGTTGTTTGTTGTTGCAGCGCACTTGCTTGCTTCGTAATTAGTGTCCTGAATGACTCTTCGCATTTAGTCATTGGATGCCTCCGTTCCTCTCCAACGGATCACTTACCAGTTTTTTTAAGTATTTAGTCATTTGAGCTTTGTCAACTAGGAACGACACTTTTTTGGCTATAGTTGATACCTAGACCAGTACACTTTTCCAACCTGCAACACAATTTAAAAGATTTGAAAAATTTGTAGCGCAGTTGGACCAATGTTAAGAGCTAAATTTCGAACGCTTTCTATTACTTGAAGCTTTATTTGGCTCCCATAAAAAACCTACAAATTTTAATCTAAACTTTAAAAATAAAGTGATGACTGTTTTCTTTTCTCTTAAGTTACCAATTTGCGCATATCGTGTACAAATCAAGCCTGGGAGACAACTGATCAAATAAAAAACTTTTAAATTTAAATTATTTGTACAGAGTTACATTAAAATTTGTGGGCTTTTATATCTACTAAATAAAGCTCAAATGAAGAAAAGCATTCAAAATTCAATAAAGACCAAAAAAAAGTCTTGATCTTACACAATAAGATGTATAATGAATTATTTAAGCTTATTGGTCGCTACTTCAAAAAAAATTACTTTTTCTTCTATTTCAAAGAGTATGTTTGTAGTTTTTCCGCAGCAGAACGGTTACAGAACACCGCTCTAGATTTCTAGTATGGTTTATTCAATGGGTATCCGGTGGCGTACGCAGAAATTTGTAATGGGGAGGGGGTTTGGAGCAGAAAATACGATTGCTCTCAGTAGTCCTGGTAATCGGCAAAAACTTTCAAAATTAGGCCTACATTCAAAAATAAAGTGTTTTGGTTTTGAGAATATCTTGCAGTAGCATGAATTTCTTTTTACCAAACCGTAAAACTAACTATTGAAAAGGTGTGTGCGTGTAATTCCATCATGACAAAAAACTTTCCAAATTAAAAGCAACTCGTGTAAATGATGAGAACAATAGGTGGAAAGTCAAACGAACAAAAAAATAACCTTACTTAACAAATATTTAAAGTTTTTTTAAAGGCTTATATTCAAACGCCTGTTTTTTTCATTTAATCTGTTAATTACATCATCAGGGCAAGGCGTGTGGCTCCTATAAATGTTTAGTAATGCAGATCCATTCATTCGAGTGCTACCACTTGTGTTTCGTAAGCACGGTTTTAGTCTGCGCAATGTGGAAAACGATTGTTCACTAGTGCATGTTGTCACTGAAAGAGTTAACAAAATGGTCATCAATGTAAATATGTTCGCAAAAGCATCGAAAGTGGATTCTTTGATGTAGCTCAATGCATCAGTTGGTCTTACTGCTGCGTTCAACCGAAAAAGTTTCCTGTAACATAATATCAATTCAGGCACTAATTCTCCCTAGGATTTCGTTAAATAATTTTCGTAAAATTTTTCCAAAACTTGATTTCTTTTAATTTGTTGAGGAGTTGGTGCACTAGTTGGATCAGCAGAAATTAAACACTGAAATTCACCAATAATCGATTTGTGGGCGAAATCTTGCTTTGAGAGTGACAATAAAGTTATCAAGAAATAGAAAAAAAATCCCAAGTCTAAAATGTTCTTCATCTGTTGCAGCAGCAATATTGCATCCATTGGTCTGTCTTGAAGTAAGGCGTGGTATTTTCAAAATAAAATCTTCGGCTTTGGCCGTTTTTTGCGCAAAAATATAGAGCTGGTGAAATTCATTACGACCTCAAAAAGGTTTATCGACTTTTTTTGCCTAACTTTACACAAAACAACCCTGTATCCAAAAACGTATTTTAAAACTAAGAAAGCAATGCAACATTCACTTTGCGTAATTGTCGATAGCAACTGCAAAGCTCGTGATAAAGTTTCTCTGTATGGCCATGCTGAAATTTCTGCCAAAGCTTCTATTTCTGCCAATACAACGATAAATTGTAAATTTGAAAAAGTACTAACACTCTCGTGTCGATCGACCCATCTGGTGGTACAAATTTGAACAAGTTTTTAAGCTTTTGTTGTTGACGAAATCGTGTTGATGGACTTGCGCAAAATGTTTTGACGTTTTGGAGCATTAAAAAAATTGTGAACTGAAGCTATTGTTCCCATGCAGTTTATTTCTATTTCCATGCTTTACTTTCAATATTTTACAAGTTTGAAAGTCTTTTTCCCAGTGGCAATTGTACATTTGCTAACTTTGAAGCAATTTAAGCGATAACAAAAATTGATGTGCAAGCAGTAATTAAGTTTAAAAAGTACGGTAAACAATAGAAACCAAAATCCTATTATTAAAGCCCTATTTATTACCATGTACTGTATATATGGCTGAACACCATTCTTCAAGGGGGGAGGTTGACCCCTGAAACCCCCCCCTTGCGTACGCCTATATGGGTATCTGATCTCCAATAAAAAAAAAACGCTTATTTGTGCCAGTTGCGCTGCTTGGGTTGTGCTTAAACGCCTTTGAGTTGCTGTTGCGCGTTTCCATTTATGCATGAACAAACGGATTCTTGTTCCTTCCTCACATTGTGAATGTGGCGCCATTGCATAAAACTTGAGATGACGATGTATCGCAGCGTTTCTCAAACCATGGGTCGCAACCCAAAAGTGGGTCGCCAAGACTATGTGGATGGGTCGCGAAGGCCTGTAAATTACCGCGCGTAAAAGAAAAGATCTGCGCACACAAGATTTCAGAAGTGAAGAACCTTTTTAAGAGATCATTACAATTTTAAGACAAAAATCAAGTAATCAGACTCAGATTTAAGGTGAGGACCTTTTTTTTCTTTTTTTTTTGGAGATCACTACGTTTTTCAGCCGAAAATCAAGAAATCGAAATAAGTTTGCTCACAAACAAATTTCTGCCGACTTATTTACAACTAAAAATTAGACAACCATTGTTGGCTTACATAACAATTTCGTTTCTTTCTAATCAAGATAAGCGCTCACTCAAATTTATTTGGGTCGCAGTCACATTTGTAAATCGTTGTTTTTAGCGATTTTGGGTCGCAGAAAAAAAGGTTTGAGAAACACTGATGTATCGGAAGGTCACATGCACTAGGCGCTACATGGAACATGAGTTCGGACAGTTTTAGATAAAAGAGAAAAAAGATAGTAGCTTGGTACATTGCTGACACTTGATGAAAGCAATATACAGCAACTTGAAGTAGTAAAAACAACCTAAAGAAGCCAGTCTTATGTATCTGTTTTACTTGGAGTGTTACTTGTTCATACTACAAACGTTTCGGAAAAAAACTACCCTATTTTATTAAATGTTTAAAAAAGGCGTTTACAGCTTAACCTTTCAACAAAAAATTGAATATCTCTTGCAGTTGAGCAACATTTTTGCGCAAGTGACTCCTTTATAATGTTTGAACATTTCTACTACAAAATTAAGTTGCAATGTCTAACTTAAGAACGCTGTCACCTCTGCTCCAAAAATAGAGTCGATCTGAGACAAAAAATTTAAAAGAAGAATATGAGCAAAGCGTAAAATTAGTGACAAACAAACGGTTCAAACAACCTATTTGCAGCAATACCTTAAAATTCGTACATTATGCATTGAACAAAATTTACAAATATGTGTCATGACGTATAGCCTAATACCAATTACAAAGTTTTGTTTTTTCTAAAGTGTCCCTTTATATGAACTATTGGGTGTTTTATTTATATACAGTAGGCAAAATACTTTCCCAAAGTACCTAGTGAAATAAATAAAAAACAAAAAAAAATGTGTCAGGAAGGTAAAAGCTTTTTGACTGTGCACTATGAGCAAGTACTAGCCTTTGTAACACGGATAAACATCAATATATCGCCTATTCAAATTGCTTTCATTTTTCTTTCAGGACATGAATTTTAATTTTTTATATCATTTGAAAAAATTACAACACTGATAATATGCCAAGCAATTGAAATCGGTCAATAATATTATCAATAATTTGATCATTCAGACTAAATAGCTTCTGGCTTCTTCATTGTTTGCAATTATCGCGCTCGTTGACATCACACATTACTTCCAAATTTTAATTAAGTTTACGACTCTTAGAACAGCGAATTTGTTACATTCGCATTTCATGCTTCTTAAAAAGTTTCTAAACGTAAATATTGCTAAAGTCTAATATTACATGCTTTTTTAGATAAATTTTTAAAAACTTTTCAAAAAACTTAAAATAAAAGATTTTTGCTCTGTTTGAATTTTACAATAACAGTTTAAGTAGCTATTAAGTTAGAATTTGTCAAATTTTATTGGGCTTCTGAAGCCCACCTTAAAGAAGCAATTGCTCAAAAAAGGTTGAGAATTACAGGGCTAAACGTCATCAACATTTTGGCATCTCCAAAAGTAGGTCGTCATAATTGTTTGACAATTGTAAGTTCAATTTCACGTTACTGTTAAGTAACTAAAGAGGATAAACAAATGATATAATGATGATTGATGACGATATAATTTTAGAATTATTCGTTTCAAAAATACTTTCTAAACAAATTTTCTTTCGGCTTTTGACACTTATTTATTTCACATTTAACTTACCGCATCAGAACAACAATAGTTGTTAGATTATGACGTGTGTCGTACGTAGCCATTTTGAGCATACGTATGCAAATCTCGTTTCAATTAGCAACATTCTGATCTTATATTTTATCTAAAAAATTATAAATTCTGTACTAGACAACTAAATAATACAAACGCGGCTTTTCTATAAACCGGCGAGCACGGCAGATGTAGCAGCACCTCCCAGCAATGCGTTTGATTAGCTTCCTTAACCATATTATGAGGGCGGGCGTTGTCCTGCGTCACAATAACACCACGACGCCGTTTTGATCTTTTTTCTTGAATAGTTATTTTGAATCGTTCCATCTGTTAAACATAAAGAAAAACTACGAACTCACTCTTTGAAATAGAAGAAAAAGTAATGTTTTTTGAAGTAGCGACCAATAAGCTTAAAAAATGTATTGTACCTATAAATCTCGTTGTGTAATATCAAGAGCTTTTTTGGTTTTTACTAAGTTTCGATTGCTTTCTTTGACGTGAAACTTTATCTAGTAGACATAAAGGTCTACAAATTTTAATCTAACTCTGTACAAAAAATAATTTAAAAGTTTTATATTTGTTCAGTTGTCTCCCAGGCTCGATTTGTTCACGATATGCGCAAATTTGTAACTTAATTCAATTTTATTTGCAATCAAGGTATTACGTTTCTAAGTTCTTATTGAAAAAGTGAATGCGAAATAGGAAACAGCGGCTAAACGATATACGTTATTACACGCACAACATCAATTGTGCGTGGTAATTGTTTAATTGCTTAAGATAAAAGAAAACAGTCATCATTTTATTTTTAGGGTTTAAATTGAAATTTATGGGCTTTTCATGACAGCCAAATAAAACTTCAGGTAAAGGAAAACGTTCAAAATTTAGCTCTTCATATTGGTCCAAGTTTGCCGCTGGGGCGAAAAGAAGCTAAGCACTGGTCTAGAGCACAGGTTCTCAAAGTGTTCCGTACGGAGTCCCAGGGCTCCGCGAGCTATTCGTTTACTTATTAAAATACTGACTTGGATGATTTTGCAACTGTCCAAAGAAGCAATAACGACATTGATAAAAATTGATAAAGGTAGCGTCGAAATGTGACAACATGGCGGTAATTAAAATAGGCATTATCTATTAGTTCTCAATAGATATTACCATATTTAAAAAGATTTTTTGTGGCACAAAATTTTAAAATAGCCTGAAATGTCGCTATAGACGTGGCCATCTATATAGACAAAACTCTTTGATAAAGAGAGGGGGTAGCCTTGAAAAAGGCTGTTTAAGAAAACTCAAACGTTTTTGTGTAGCTCTCATCAGGAGAAATCGCTACAATTAGTAAAGAACTGAAATGTCGAAATTATATTGAATAAGATTGTCGTTTCGCCGAGTAAGAAATTATACTGAAGCGCAGTTGATTAGAAGCATCAGCCACCAAGCGGTCGAAAAATGAAGAATTTTGTCGTTTCGTCGAGTTAGAAATGGAACAATTTTTATTGGACGGAATTTGAATGTTTAACTTGGCAAAATTATAGTTGTAATTTGAAGTCTGAAAAAGAATAAAATAAAACCAATATAATTATGTTGATAATTTAAGCCTATAAACGAACTCTTTTTGACGGCACAATGCAGGTTTGCTTGAGGTTATGTGGATGGATTCTAATACAGCAAGATGAAAATCAGATCTGACTTTGGATAGAATTGAAAATTGATTATCATTGTAGTGAAGGGCGCAATTTGGATGTTTCAGAAGATGAGTGCCAATAGCCGAATCACAATTAGGTGTGGAAGAATTTATTTTACTTTTTCGCGTTGGCTAAATTCTTTCTTGATTGGTTTTGTTGCGGATAGTTTTCGGGACATGTTGGCGGATTCTGTCCTGCAGACGTTGAGAAGTTCTGCCCACGTACCGGCATTCGCAGCGGCACACGTATTGGTATACGACCATGCTTAGTTGAGAAGCAGGCAGAACGTCTTTGTGAATTGCAGGAAGAATTCGTCTGGTGGTGAAAATAACTCGCGGTTGAACTGTTGAAAAACAATTTAGAATACTACTCTTAATTTTCTTTTCAAATATAACAGAAGTTTCACCAATCCACGGTAACTTCAAGTAAACGGGGCATCGTTGAGGACCTTCTATCGGATGTTTTTGAAATTGCAGGATTTTCTTTGAAATTCTTGCATTGATCACTGATTCTGGGTAACCATTTTTAAGAAATAAAGATTTAATAGTGTCCAGTTCTTGTTGGAGGGAAGATATTGAGCAGATTTTCAATGCACGGTGTGTTAAAGTTGCGATTAGGTTAGTTTTGCGTGTCTTGTGCGTGTCAAAAAATTTTTCATTTTTCGACCGCTTGGTGGCTGATGCTTCTAATCAACTGCGCTTCAGTATAATTTCTTACTCGGCGAAACGACAATCTTATTCAATATAATTTCGACATTTCAGTTCTTTACTAATTGTAGCGATTTCTCCTGATGAGAGCTACACGAAAACGTTTGAGTTTTCTTTAACAGCCTTTTTCAAGGCTACCCCCTCTCTTTATCAAAGAGTTTTGTCTATATAGATGGCCACGTCTATAGCGACATTTCAGGCTATTTTAAAATTTTGTGCCACAAAAAATCTTTTTAAGTATTTTAGAAAACGGTACAACTCTGAACAGTTAAAAGAACTGAATAATGTAGTTAAAATTCGAGGAAAAATTCGAACTGTTAAACTTTCTACTGAATTTTTGGACGCTTGCAAAACTCATCATGTTGTTCCCTCATTCATTGGTCATCGCATCAAAGCAGCGAAGGTTCAGCAAACTTCTACAATGGAACGTGCTTTTTTACAAGATGAAATAGGTAAAAATTCAACTAAATTACAACGTCTACGTCCTATTTATACTCGATGTTGGAAAAAGGTACGTAGTTATCTCTCTTTCTTTGATTGGCTTCGATTTTGTAGGTATTTTGTCAGATTGAATTAGTTAAACAAAAACAAATTCGTGTTAAGCACTTTAATACTGTTAATTGGCTTCGAAAACAACGTTTTGGCATTTCTGTATTACTCTCGGATGAAAATATTATTAATTTGTCTGACTATAACCTTTCTGAAACAGAAAGATATGTTTTAGCTCACGGTTTAGAATTCTGTCTCCCACCGTCTAATATTAAACGAGAAGAAGTTTTTGCTGAATTTGAAATTTTGCTATCTCAATTGTTACATCATAAACCAAAAACCAGCGATGAATTAATTTTACTAAAAGCCAAGCTCAATGAGGTAGCACATTCATTTTGTGGTTCACCCATTGACACTTCTAAATTTTCTATGAATAATAGCTGTCTTCAAGCAATTAAATCACTCAGGTCTAACAAAGCAATCCTAATTACTAAACCCGACAAAGGCTCCGGAGTTGTGATTCTTAATAAATCTGATTACGTGAATAAAATGGAGTGCATTTTATCGGACACTAGTAAATTTAAACTTCTTGGCCCTGTCAGTGAATTCGACAAAACTGAAAAAAATGAAGCAAAGCTCCAAAGACATTTGCTAAAACTCGTTAAAGCTGATGAATTACCTCAAAATGTTTACCAAGTCATCAGACCCACTGGGTCACAAAGGCCTAGAATGTATGGACTACCCAAAATTCATAAACAAAATGCTCCTTGTCGCCCCATTCTTTCCATGATCGGTTCTGCTCAACACGAATTGGCTAAATTTCTTGCCTCTCTACTTCAACCTGTTTTAAATCGTTACTCAATCAATTGCATTCAAGATTCTTTCACCTTCGCTGAAAGAATACAAAAACTTAGCGTCAATCCTAATAAATGTTTTCTTTGCTCATATGATATTTGCAGTTTATTTACCAATGTTCCTCTAGCTGAAACGATCGAAATTTGCAGTCAAGCTCTCTACAATGGTGATCTTCCTGAGCCAATCATTCCAAAACACGTTTTTACTGATTTAATGAAAATTGCAACATCTTCCGTTGAATTTAGTTTTAATAATTGTATGTACAGGCAAATTGACGGAGTCGCTATGGGCAGTCCGTTTGGTCCGGCCTTGGCAAATATTTTTGTTGGATTTTACGAATCTAAACTATTTGACAAAATTTCCAAACCTCAAATCTATTATCGTTACGTCGACGACACATTTGCTCTCTTCCAAGATGAAGTGGATTCTGAAACATTTTTAAACAATTTGAATTCTTTGCATACCTCGCTCAAATTTACAAGTGAAAAAGAAGTTAACCAATCACTACCGTTTTTAGATGTATTGGTCACCAAATCAACCAACAATTTTACTACATCTGTTTACAGGAAAGCTACATTTACTGGTGAATATATTAGATGGAACTCGTTTGGTCCAAAGACACGCAAAACTAACCTAATCGCAACTTTAACACACCGTGCATTGAAAATCTGCTCAATATCTTCCCTCCAACAAGAACTGGACACTATTAAATCTTTATTTCTTAAAAATGGTTACCCAGAATCAGTGATCAATGCAAGAATTTCAAAGAAAATCCTGCAATTTCAAAAACATCCGATAGAAGGTCCTCAACGATGCCCCGTTTACTTGAAGTTACCGTGGATTGGTGAAACTTCTGTTATATTTGAAAAGAAAATTAAGAGTAGTATTCTAAATTGTTTTTCAACCCAGCCATCGGAGGCACTTTTTTGTGTCTCTTGATGCCGGTCCCAAGCCCGGATAAATGGGGAGGGTTGCGGCAGGAAGGGCATCCGGCGTAAAACTTTTTTGCCAAAACAGACAAATGCGAAATCATCATCAATCCATACCGGATCGGTCGAGGCCCGGGTTACCAACGACCGCCTCAGGTGTCGCACAGCAAGGCACCTGTGGAAATTATACTACTGCTAAACATTGTGAAAATAAAAGCAAAAAAAGAGGAGGAAAGCGAGTGAAGAAGCAGCGAGAAGCATGGAAAGGAAAATGCTCACTCATAAGGGTGGGTACTTTAAATATTGGAACGATGACTGGAAGGGGAAGAGAGCTGGCAGATATGATGGAACGAAGAAATGTAGACATATTGTGTCTACAGGAAACAAGGTGGAAAGGGAGTAAAGCAAAGAACATTGGAGGTGGATGCAAAATATTCTACAACGGAGCTGACAGAAGAAAAAATGGGATAGGGATAGTGCTGAGGGAGGAGCTGGTTGAAAGTGTCTTGGAAGTGAAGAGGGTGTCGGACAGACTGATGGCCATGAAGCTGGAGGTAAATGGGTCCATCCTAAATATAGTAAGCGCATATGCTCCACAGGTTAACAACAGCATGGAGGAGAAAAATGATTTTTGGGAAGACCTGGATGGATTGATTGAAAGTATATCAACAGAAGAGAGGATAGTTCTTGGTGCAGATCTTAATGGACATGTGGGCGAAGGAAACATAGGGGATGAGGAAATAATGGGGAGGTACGGTGCTGGAACAAGAAATAAGGAAGGATCAATGGTTGTGGATTTTGGGAAAAGGATGGATTTGGCGATTGTCAATACTTATTTCAAGAAAAAAGATGAACACAGAGTGACATATAAGAGTGGAGGAAAAAGTACCCAAGTAGATTATGTGATGTGCAGAAGGAGAAACTTGAAGGAAATGTGCGATTGCAAGGTAATATTGAATGAGTGTGTCGCAAAGCAGCACCGTATGGTGGTATGCAAAATGGTTCTTATGGTGAAAAAGAAAAAGGCAGAGAAAATAAAGCCAAAAATACGATGGTGGAAACTAAAAGAGACAAGCTGTCAAGAAGCGTTTAGACAAGAGGTGACCAGGATTTTGGGAGGCAAGGATGGGTTACCTGATGAGTGGGACAAAACGGCAGAAATGCTAAGAAAAACAGCTGAAACTGTACTGGGAGTGACATTTGGAAAATGAAATGGAGACAGGGAGACTTGGTGGTGGAATGAGGAAGTTCAAAAAAGCATAAAAGAAAAGAAAGAGGCAAAGAAAGCATGGGACAAAATAAGAAATGAAAATACAAAAAAGATATACAAAGAAAAGAAGAGTAAGGCAAAGAAGGCAGTTGCAATTGCAAAGGGACGTGCATATGACAATTTGTATGCTAGATTGAAAACAAAAGAAGGTGAAAAGGAGTTGTACAAATTGGCTAGGCAGAGAAACAGAGCAGGGAAAGATGTACAGCATGTGAGGGTTATAAAGGATGAAAATGGTAATGTGATGGTAAATTCGGAAGCAGTGTTAAAGAGATGGAAGGAGTACTTTGAGAAACTGATGAACGAGGAAAATAACAGAGCCTCTAGGACAGAGGAAACAGAAGTGGTTAACGAAGAGGTAAATTGTGTCAGTAGAGAAGAAGTAAAAAATGCACTAAGAAGGATGAAAAAAGGTAAAGCAGTTGGGCCAGATGAGTTGCCAGTAGAAGTTTGGAAGTGCATGGGAGAGATGGGGATAAAGTTTTTGACCAGACTGTACAACAGACTATTAATGGGTGAACGGATGCCTGAAGAATGGAGAAGGAGTGTGCTTATCCCAATCTATAAAACAAAGGGGACGCACAGTGTTGTGGAAACTACAGAGGAATAAAGCTAATGAGTCATACAATGAAGGTATGGGAAAGGATTATTGAAGCAAGGTTAAGAGATAGAGTGGAGATCAGCAAACAGCAATATGGATTTATGCCAGGAAAGGGAACAACCGATGTCATGTTTGCTCTAAGAATGTTAATGGAAAAGTACAGGGAAGGTCAAAAAGAGCTACATTGTGTATTCGTGGACCTAGAGAAGGCTTACGACAGGGTTCCACGGGAAGAGCTGTGGTACTGTATGAGAAAATCTGGAATAGTAGAAAAGTATGTACAACTAGTACAGGATGAGGGAAGCGAAACAGCGGTGAGGTGTGCAGTAGGTACCACAGAAAGTTTCAAGGTTAAGGTTGGACTGCACCAGGAATCAGCATTAAGTCCATTCCTTTTTGCAGTGATAATGGACAGGCTAACGGATGAAGTAAGGAGAGAAGCACCATGGACGATGCTGTTTGCTGATGATATTGTGATTTGTGAAGAGACCAGGGAAGAAGTGGAGCGAAGATTAGAATCCTGGAAGTATGCATTGGAAAGAAGAGGGATGAAAGTAAGTAGGTCAAAGACCGAATATCTTTGCATAAATGGAGGAAATGATGACGAAACAGTAAAGATGGAGGATGCAAAAGTGCCAAGAGTAAAGGAATTTAAGTATTTGGGATCAACGGTGCAAGAAAGTGGTGGTTGTGAGAGGGAGGTAAAGAAGAGAGTACAGGCAGGATGGAACGGATGGAGAAGAGTATCAGGAGTAATCTGCGACAGGAGGTTACCAGCTAGAGTAAAATGAAAAGTGTACAGTTCAATGGTAAGACCAGCAATGGTGTATGGACTTGAGACAGTAGCAGTCACAAAAAAACAAGTAGAAGAGATGGAAGTCGCAGAGATGAAAATGTTGAGGTTTGCTATGGGAGTGACGAGAAAAGACAAGATTAGAAACGAGCACATCAGGAGTACTGTTAAGGTTGAACAGTTAGGAATGAAGATGAGGGAGGGCAGGCTGAGGTGGTATGGACATGTCATGAGGAGAGACCAAGAGTATGTAGGAAGAAAAATGATGGAAATGGAGTTACCGGGAAAGAGGAGAAGAGGGAGACCAAAGAGAAGATTTTTAGATGCAGTAAAGGAAGATATGCAGGAAGTTGGTGTAAAGGAGACGGATGTTGAAGACAGAAAGATGTGGAGAATGATGATACGCTGTGGCCACCACTGACTGAAGGGAAGGCTGAAAGGAGAAGAAGAAGATTCTAAATTGTTTTTCAACAGTTCAACCGCGAGTTATTTTCACCACCAGACGAATTCTTCCTGCAATTCACAAAGACGTTCTGCCTGCTTCTCAACTAAGCATGGTCGTATACCAATACGTGTGCCGCTGCGAATGCCGGTACGTGGGCAGAACTTCTCAACGTCTGCAGGACAGAATCCGCCAACATGTCCCGAAAACTATCCGCAACAAAACCAATCAAGAAAGAATTTAGCCAACGCGAAAAAGTAAAATAAATTCTTCCACACCTAATTGTGATTCGGCTATTGGCACTCATCTTTTGAAACATCCAAATTGCGCCCTTCACTACAATGATAATTAATTTTCAATTCTATCCAAAGCCAGATCTGATTTTCATCTTGCTGTATTAGAATCCATCCACATAACCTCAAGCAAACCTGCATTGTGCCGTCAAAAAGAGTTCGTTTATAGGCTTAAATTATCAACATAATTATATTGGTTTTATTTTATTCTTTTTCAGACTTCAAATTACAACTATAATTTTGCCAAGTTAAACATTCAAATTCCGTCCAATAAAAATTGTTCCATTTCTAACTCGACGAAACGACAAAATTCTTCATTTTTCGACCGCTTGGTGGCTGATGCTTCTAATCAACTGCGCTTCAGTATAATTTCTTACTCGGCGAAACGACAATCTTATTCAATATAATTTCGACATTTCAGTTCTTTACTAATTGTAGCGATTTCTCCTGATGAGAGCTACACGAAAACGTTTGAGTTTTCTTAAACAGCCTTTTTCAAGGCTACCCCCTCTCTCTTTATCAAAGAGTTTTGTCTATATAGATGGCCACGTCTTTAGCGACATTTCAGGCTATATTACCATATTTCATTTACCGCCATGTTGTCACATTTTGACACTACCTTATTAGTATGTTTGTTAAGTTTCAAATTCACTGTGTTAATATAATTTAAATGCAAGGAAAGTACAGATTTAAATGCAAGATATGGACTAATTTTTTGTGCTTTTTGTTAGAAAAATAAATCTACTTAGTACATATTGTAGCCTACATTTTTCCTATTTTAGTAGTTTTTTGCATTTATGCCTTAAAGACTCACTTTTTCATAAGTTTCTTCTATAAAAATAAAATTAATTAGGGCCTTAGACAGTGATGGATATGAAGCTGAGACGAAAAGTTCGAAATACGAGATCGATTCGAAGTGAAGACTTTTTTCTTTTAGAGATCACCATGATTTTAGGAGAAAAATAGCGGAAAGTGAGATCAAATCGAAGTGCAGACCTTTTTTTTTCAGAGATCACCATGATTTTGGGAGAAAAAAGGAAATACGAGATCAAAGTCATATTTTTTTTTTAGAAAACACCAAGTTTTGGTAATTCTTGCCTCGGGCTCCTAACTTTGTATATCCACCACTGGCTTTAGAGGTTGTTAGGATAACGCTGCGCAATCATCACTCTACGACGCGCAGCACGCGCTGTTGCTTTTGATGTCTATCGTGTTTCGTAAGCTTCTGTTGCATCAATCTTGGAATTCTTAGTATTAAGGTGTCCCGGAATGGCGAAATAGAAAGTTGTTATCCCTAGTAAGTAACAATGTGTTTTTTTTGTTTTTATTTTTATAAATTTATTGTGGCGCTCCGTAAATAATGGTCAACCTCTTCATGGACTCCATAACACCAAAAGTTTGAGAACCCCTGGTCTAGGTACCACCTACAGCCAGAAAAAGTGTCACTTTTAGATGACAAACCTCAAACGGCGGGATGCTTGATAGAATTGCTCAGTGATCCGTCGAAGAGATACTGAGGCATCGAGTGACTACGAACAAAGGTTACTTCAAGACACTATTTATAGTGCAAATATGAGCAGTGCGACAACAAATGGGAGTCGTAGTGCTCAGATGTAGAACAAACTACAGATAAGCTCACTATAGGCGGTGCTTTGGCACCAGCACTAGCCTGCAGTCGCAAGTCGCCTCAGCAGCGGGACACGCGAAAAAAGTTTTTTACGCAATGCTAAAAGGTACTGACGGAACATAAATGATCTTTTACTTCAAGATAAATCGGAAGTGGACAGAATAGTGACAGTTGATTGTAATAAATTTTAAGCTTACATTTTTTCATAATATGGAGGTTGTAAAATCAGATTGTACGAATAGATGTAAAAAAAAAAGAAGAGTCAGGACCAACGCCGGAGGAACACCGTTTCTTTGACAGAAGAGACTGTCCTGCTTACTGTGGCTGTTAGTAAAAGTGGAACATCTGTTTTGGACGAGTTTCATAATGATTTGAACATGTACTTATCCAGCTGAACCTCAGCAGCTTGTAGTTAAAGTCAAATTTGTATGCCATAGCACTGTCAACTGCAGCTGTCAAATTAACGAATTGGGCATAGGCCTTCTTCTTAGTCTCGAGAAAATTTTCGAGTTTTTCTCGAGCTTTAGAACAACTTGATCCATGATTACCTTTTTGCGTCAAAATCCAATTTGTTCTTTAAAAACCAATTGATCAACTGGTACTACGTGGACGGTAGGCACGCGTCTTGAATTCCTTGCAGGAAGCATAAAAAATATATGTTTGTCAATAATTCGCTGGGTTTTCTACAGTTTTCTTCATCTTTTGGATCGCGACTATAAACAACCTTTCCCAAATTTTAAAAATTTGGTGTTGACGCAAGCAGGAAGAGAGAAAGCCACGCAATCAAGACTTTAAAGCAGCTTTAATGTGGATTTTAAGCAGGGTGGTAACTATCGCGGGTGCAATGCGCCGGGGCCCAGTACGAGGGGGCCCCGCATGGCTACATTTTATTGTAAAGTATCTTCGTTAATCGTTCAAGTAAACTTATCATTATTAAATGTCACACTTCATCAATAATTTTAATTTAAAATGAGGGGCCCCACAATTATAGCCGTACCTGGCGAGGAGAAGGCGGGCAATTGTCCCTCCAAGTTTTCAAGATTAGGAAAAAATTCAAATTTTTCGGCCAGTGACAAGAAAATATTTGAGCAAAGTCAGAAATTTTAGGGCAGTGACAATGATCAACTGCAAAAAATATTTGCCAAATTTAGGTAAAGACTTTTTTTTTTAGAAAACACCTCGATTTTGCGACAAAAATTGACAAATATAAAATTGATTCCAAGTGAAGACCTTTTTATTTTTATTTTTTAGAAAATACCATGATTTTAGGACGAAATTTGGTCTTCGTCCGAAAATCTCAGAAAATTTTTTGTCCTATCCGTAAAGTACTAGAAAATCCTGATTTGAGAAAATGTCACAAGATTTGGGCAAAACTTCATTGCCCCCCAAATTTTATTAGATGCTAGCCAATGCTCATAGTAGATGTTTGCACCGGGGCCCCACCTGACAAAGTTACGGCCCTGATTGCAAGCTCTATGAAGATAAAAGTAGGGCCTGGAACTTTACCTGGTTTTAAAAGAAGAACCATTGCAAACAGCCCAAATCATTATAAATAAGAGTCTAAGTTGATTTCATTTAGAGGTTTCAAACTAGTGGGTCAGTTTAAAGTAGAAAGACATCGGTATATAATAGAATAAACATGTTAGACCAAAGGTCATAAAACTTTTTTAAATATGATAATTTGACGTTCAAACATAAAACTTATTGCCAAAGTCAAATGAAGATCAAAAAAAGGTCTTTATTTCTCCTTTAGATAAAATTGTTTTTCAAACGTCAAGAGTAGACTTTTTTGCTCTCGATTTGATTCTGAAAATAACTTTATCAAGCAGTTTACAATTAATAATAACCGTTTTTTAAACTCTGGCTTGAAAATTTTTTTGGAGGAAAGAAGTCATTTGTACGAATTTAAGATTTTAAATGAGAGGTAGCGAAAGTTTTTCAAGCATAAACCGCATTCAGTAAACTAAATGTTTGCCAGCCGCAAAATATGCAAAAAATTAAAACAAACCTGTTTTTTTAATCAAACAGTACAAACATCTATCATGCTCTCGTCAAAAGCGTTTCATAGTATTTGTAAGTTGCTCAAAATTAGGTGGTAATAATTGTTGTAGCAATCCAAACCAGTTCTGTTTAATGGTTGTTAGTTGGATCTTTCAATTATTATTAAAGTGTTAAAGCCAAAGGTTTAAATCACTACATCAGCTTCCTTACTAAATGCTGTTGTAAATTTTTGTTGATTTTTAAGAGAAAACTTAAACTAATTTGTTTATTATTAAGATTAATTTGGGTGGAAAAAACGAAAAAAGTTTTTGCGAGTTATTTCATATTGGCGTTTACATTGCTGCCTTTGTTGTGACTGAAAAACTTTTTACAGATTAAACAAAACCTCCCTCCTGCCTAACCTCTACTTTCTTCATTATACCTTTGTTTCTTATTATTTTTCGGAAATAATTATCTTTTATAAAGTTAATCTTTAAAAAAGACTACATACGGAAGATCAAATTTCATAAAGCAGTCATTAGTATTTAACACCGGCAGCAAATACTTTTAAAACCCAAAAATTTTAAATATTTAAAAAAACCTCACACCTTTAGGAAAGGCTTGCAGCACTTAAATTGAGTTAAAAATATTTTATTCTAAGTTAAAGAATAGTAAACTGGTGGCTTACAAACACAGTTCACCTACTATCCGACCAGATATACATAGATAAATTTACCAAAAAAAAAACTTCAAAATATTTTATTTATCTCTAACACCTTCACATGCTTTCACAACTAATTGTCCTTTAATCGGCTTTTTAAGGCGCATTTTCTTTCGATAAATACCGGCCAAGAATGAGAATGAATTCAAAGCTGGTGTTCATCAATAAACACTCGCCGGTTTCTAGCAAGCGTTAAGACTGTGAAGAAGCAAATTAGATTTATTTTAAGAATTCGGAGGAGGGCTGAAGCGAGAGATAGAAAAGCGCAGGATTGGCTTTATTGCGTCATAATTTCATACAGTTGGAAGCACCTGCTTTTTGACAATTCAATCGTTTGCAACATCTTGTTCTTATTCACTGTAAAAAAATTTGTAACTTTTACAATCATATGATTGGCAGCAGTTTTAAAATACCGATTTGTAATTTCTACAAGCATCTATTTTTAATTTTTACAAAATTTTACAAAATTTAAAATACATGCTTGTAGAAATTACAAATCGGTATTTTAAAACTGCTGCCAATCATATCATTGTAAAAGTTACAAATTTTTTTTACAGTGTTCTTTGTCTTCTGTTAGCAAAATCTAAAGCTATAAACTTTTGACAAAAGTTTTTTAAACCAGTAAAGTTAGGTCTATACCTTAAAAGTTACGTCGGATTTTTCGTAGTAAGTAAGGAAAATTTCATTGTAGAAATGGATTTTTATTTTAAATGCAACGTGAAAGGTAACTACACTATAAAAAATCAGCTATTGTTTAATTGCCTGAAGGCGTGAGCATAAGGCCTAAAATCAGCAGTAGTTTATTTAAGTTTTCCCGCACGATCGGATAGTTTTAAGAAAATTCAATAAAAATTCCTTAATGTAAAGATTTAATTTTCCCCTCTTAAATGAAATATAAGGAATTGTTGTTTCAAGTAGTCAAGCGAAAATTGTTTTCTGTAACAGAATGTGAATGTGTAAAGACCCGTTTCCACTACGAGCGTGGAAAAGAGCATTCTTTGTCTCTTTTATTGATCTTTGATTGAAGCGAGCGGTTAAAATTGAAGCGAGCGCAAAAAAAAAAGCAATAAAACAAACAAAGAATGCTTTTTTCCACGCTCGTAGTGGAAACGGGCCTTAAGCCGTTTTCTAGCAAAAGTCAAAAAATCCAATTTACATGAAATAAGTTTTTCATCGCCTCAGGCATGTTGATGTTTGGCGATCAAAGTAATTCGATTCCTCGGGAAAAAGCAATAAATTTCTAAAATCCAACTCACTCAATAAAAGCGTGAGATTAGAATTTTACGTTTTGCTGCGATAGCAAACAAAAATACACAAATTTGCTGAAAAACGTCTATTTCACCCGTTCACCCTTGTCCGAGGCCTTTTAAAAATAGCTCCACCTTATTCAGCAATTGAAATTAGGAAAAGTCAATTAGTTCCAGAATTTTATCTAAAAAAATAAAATAATTACAAATGTCGTTTCTGCAAAGGCCTGGCTCCAGAAGCCCGACCGTTGAGGAGAATAGAGTTTAAAGTTTTTTGTTCTTTTTTAGATTTTATTTTATACAGCTATAAGACTGCTGCAAATTAGAATTAACTGATTGTTCAGGATACGAAAATTAAGTTTATTCGCTGATTTTTTAAAAACTTACTCTTTATAATGATAAAAACGGTCTATTTATGAAGAAGACGTAGCCAGTTAGGCAGAGGGCGACTTTTTATTTGTGACAAAATTTAGAACACTAAACTGTTTCAAAATCAAAAATCAGCAAACTCACCGGCCACCTTGTGATCGCGAGTTCAGTAACTAATCTCCATTGGAGGGCAGCAAATAATTGTTCAAACACATAGCAAACGCACATTGCTGTAAAAAAATCAGTAGTTTTGGATTGTCGTAGGCATTTCAGCGATTGGTTATTAAGTATTTTCTTCAAGTGAAAAACAATATTTTCTATGCCAAGGGATGAACAACTAAGCCCATAGTGCTGCAATATTCTCATGGCTGCGTAAGCGTCACTCAATTTTAGGGTTGGGCTTTTCTCGACAGTAATTTAATTCTCGTAGAACATCAATTAGTAAGTAGTTATTAAGCACAAAGAAAACCCCAATCTAGTACTGAAATGAACCTTCAAAGTCATCAGTTAACGGCATAAGTAACATAGAAAACGCTTTTACTGCAACTGTAATATAAAATGGTGATTGTGGATGTAGACAAGAGAGACTCTACGTCAATAGTAAAGTGGGACAATCCTGATTACGAATGAAAAAGAAGCATTTTTTATTGAAAATAGGCAAAGGTTCGAATTAAATAATTCGAATAACCGTAAGCATTCTATAAAGAATTATATAGGAAATCATTTGTGCTTCTAGTTTTATCCCATTTAAGCAAAACTCTGCATTAACCAAATCCGAATTAACCGAGGTCTACTGTAGTTATTTTTCAAAATAGTAACTGTAACTTGTAACTAGTTACATTTTGAGCCGATTTAAGAAAACATTGTTTTTACAAAGCAACATGGCCACCACTACCAGCTAGGGTTTCCAGTTTGCCAGTTTTGGAAAAAATCCAAGTAAACAGAAAAAATCTCACTCAACAAAACTGGAAATTTTACACAAAAAACACAAAAACAACACATGTAAAATTAGAATAACAATAATGCACAAAATGATTTACTAACTACAATTTTTTTAAAGTAAGCAAATTAATATAATAGTTATAACGTTAGTGCTTAACATAACTAGAGCAAGTGACTTTCATATTCAAAGTCGAATTCGCAGAAACAACTGACGCAACAAATGGGCTAATGACAGTGATTAACAAATTATCCCAATGAAAATAAAATTTTCGGTAACATCATTGTTTTTTTGACTGTATAAAGCATAATTCAATCAAATTAAGAAAAAATTTTATAGAAGTTTATATTTATATTTATAAGTTATTTACAAACAGAAAAACGAGAATTTTTTCTATAAAACTGGGATAAAAAAAGCAAAAAAAGTACTTAATCCTGGAAATTTTTTTAAACCTTATAGATTGCCGCTTGGGCAGAATACAAAACAAAACAAGCTAAGATTTTGGCAAGATAAAAAGCTGTACCTACAAATAAAGACTCACCAAAAGTTTCGGTCCAAGATTGCTGATTTATTTATTGCTTTTTTTTATCTTTACTGTATATTTAGTCTCCTGACTCGCAGGAAATTGACGGAGGCGCTAATAAGTAGGGTAAGCAATTACACCGACCTACTTCCGGAGATGCCAAGATATTGCTGTCCGCTTGTAATTTAATATAGATATGACTGTAATTTAGAACTGCTTGCCACAAAAGGATAAACGACGTAATTTTCTGTGGCCCGCTGAACAATTTTAAACAATTCAAGTCTTGTCGATCTCAGGCAGCGGCAACCTTCTATAACAAGGCATGGCGAGCTTACGGGACAGAGCCTAGGGTTGCCATACCGTCCGGATATTTTCAAACATCTGAAACCGATTTCAAATGAAGACCTTTTTTTAGAGAACACCATGATTTTGGGAAGAAAATAGGAAAATCGGAGAGCGATTCCAAGTGAAGACCTTTTTTTTTAGAGAACACCATGATTTGAAACAATTTCTAACCGGATCAGGCCCGCAAGCTCGAACAATTTTGAAAAGTGGCCCGCAAGAGTGAAGAACTTGGACCACCCTGTTTTAGTGAGTTAAAAAGTGGCGTTTTAATATCGGGTTTGCAAAAAATTTTTATTTTTTTTAATCAAAGGTATCAATTGAAAGAAACTAAATTTTTTGTCAATTGTCCCTAATCTCCCTTACAGGACGATCTGGCCAAACTAGGCATCCGCGCTGCCCAGTGGAAAAATTACACAGCTCAACAAAAAATATTTTTTTCTTTTTGCGATAGATCTTTCAACGATTTTATAGTATATCAGGTGCGCTGATTCCAAAAATGACTTTACTTTTGCTGAATTGGCTCTAGTTTTTGAGATAATGCAGACACAATAACTGGCTATAAAAGCTCAGATAACGGCCATATAAACTACACGTAAGAAGCAATTGTGCTGACAAGGAGATTTTGTTTTGCAATAAAGGACCAGTTGTCTCATTTTTAGAAAGGTTAACAAAGCAGAAAAGTCAATAACTGACCATTAGCAATCTTGGAGTCTAAAAAAATTCTAATGAAAAGTTGAAATGCAGTAACTTTTACTATATTTAGGTTTTCATGTTTTCAGTTTTAATTGAAGGGTTTAGAACGAAAAGTAACTAAGTCACATTTTTACCCGAATTGAGTTAGCCGTTGTAGTACGTTGCTTTCAATGTCCTTAATCACCATGCAAAATATTATTTCTAAAAAATGTTACTAAGTCTTTTTTTTGAATGCAAGGTTTTGCTGGAAATGCTGAATTTTTCTTTTAAAAGTTTCTAAGTCCATTTTATCCAATCACATTGTAAAGTTTAGTCACGTGATACGAAATCAGTTTTGTTAATATTTTAGCTTGGTGCTTTGACTATATAACATAAAAACTGATAAATTAGGTTTCATTTTTAGTTTACTCATATATAGGTGTAGGCTTCAAAGAAATATGCACGAATGTTCTATTAAAATGTTTGGTTCTTAAATTGAATACAGTAATCAAGAATGAAGTAAACTCAGAGAATTTAATTAGAATTAAAAGCTAGGTTGGCAAACCTTTGCTTACTCATAAGCGTACTTTGTGAGCAATGGTAAAATCAAAGTATTTTAAATATATGTCGGACATTTTATTCATTTTCAAAAATTTTTAACAGACATTTCCTGTTTGAGAGGGTTTAAATTTAAGCATCACCTTCATCAATAAACTTTTTGTAAATAAAAGTATTGTTTGTAATGAACAGAAGGAGAGGCTTAAATTAAACTTCACCCTATGTTTACTGCTTCGAATTTTTTTTTCATAAATCTTATTAGTGCTTTGACTACGGACCTAACAATTTTAGTGTCATATGCGTTTTTAAAACATTGAGAAACAGTTTGTAAGTATTATTGTTATGGAGCATTTGATTTTACAAGCCTTACGCAGTGATGAAATGGCAGAATATAGCAGGACAACTGCAGAAGTTATAGCTAATTTTTACCCAATAAATCTAATAAGGTAGTTACAAGGACAATGAAAAAGAGTGATTACTTGGATATTTTGACGTGTCCTGAAATTCTCTTTGTAAATAATTCAATATTAAGTATTTTTACTTAAATATGACTAATGGACTTTAAAAGCAAAGTGCCTAAGTCCATAGTTTGTGGTTAAAAGTGCCTAAGTCCATAAAATCACAATAAGAGTGCCTAAGTCCAATTTAGTATTTTATTAATATCATCTGACATGTTCATCCAAAATATCTGTAAATGATGAAATAAGTTCATTATACAATATGTAAATGCTTAATAATCCTAAAAACAAAAATCGCTGTGAAACCTGATTTTATGACTCATTTAAAAACTTTAAATGCAATTTACTCAAAAGCAGTATTTTGTGACTTAGTTACTTTTCGTTCTAAACCCTTCAATTGCTTTGTGTTGCCTGCTATAAGTTGTTCAAGAAGAAGAAGTTGTTGTAATGACCCTGACAGTTTCTGTTACATATGTGGAGAATATATTCTTAAAGAGTATAAAAGGTCTATTACAGATTTTGTTCGCAAAGTATACCGTGCTTACTTTGGAGTTAAACTTGGTGACCAAGACAAGCCATGGGCTCCACATGTTGTCTGCAAATCATGTGTTGAGCACTTACGAATGTGGACAAAAGGAAAAACTAAAAGCTTTAGATTTGGTGTGCCAATGGTGTGGCGAGAACAGAAAAACCACTTTGATGATTGTTATTTTTGTATGGTAGATTTGAAGGGTTTGAATCGTCACAAGAAAAAATCATGGATTTACCCGGACTTAGAATCTGCTAGGCGTCCTGTACCCCACTGTGAAGATATACCCGTGCCACAATTAAGTCATCTTCCAGAAAAACCATCAGAATGGGATTTTGTCCACCAAGCTTCAGAAAGCTGTAGTGAAAGTGATGTTTCAAGCATTTTTGAAGAAAGTTCGACCAGTCCGAAGCAGTTTAATCAGGAGGAACTGAGCGATCTCATAAGAGATCTTAATCTATCTAAAGAAGCTTCTGAAGTATTGGCATCCAGGCTTAAAGACAAGAAATACCTTAGTGTTGGTACGAAAGTAACCTTTTACCGCACAAGGGAGAGCGACTTACTTCCGTACTATCATTCAGAAGAAGGGCTTGTTTTCTGTTCAGATGTTGAAGGACTTCTTTTAAAAATGGGAATACCTGAATATAAACCTCAAGATTGGCGTTTATTTATAGACAGTTCAAAAAGAAGTTTGAAGTGTGTATTGCTGCACAATGGAAACAAGTATGCCTCGATTCCCATTGGCCACTCTACATTGCTCAAAGAAAAATACAACAATATTAAACGAGTGCTAGAAAAATTGAACTACTGTGGCCACCAATGGTTAATATGTGTTGATATGAAAATGGTCTACTTTTTGCTTGGTCAGCAGAGTGGTTATACTAAATATCCGTGCTTTATTTGTTTGTGGGACAGTCGTGCTCGCAGTGACCACTGGGTGAAGAAGGAATGGCCTGAAAGAATTACACTAACAGTTAATGAATGTAATGTCATCAATGAGCCCCTTGTCCCAAGAGAAAAAATCATTTTGCCACCTCTACACATCAAATTGGGTATAATGAAGCAGTTTGTGAAAGCTTTGCCAATCAATCAATCAATCAATCAATCTTTGCCAGTACACGGAAATTGTTTTAATTACATTTGCAGAGTATTTCCAGGGATGAGCAATGAAAAACTAAAAGCAGGAATATTTGATGGTCCTCAAATTCGAAAGCTGATGAACGATCCAAACTTCACTGCATCTATGACTGAGAAGGAATTTGCTGCTTGGATTTCTTTTACTGTGGTTGTAAAAAACTTTTTGGGAAACAATAAAGCAAACAATTACATTCAGATAGTTGAAGATATGCTTTCAAAATTTCAAAGTTTGGGAGCAAAGATGAGCATCAAGATTCATTACCTCTTTAGTCATTTAGATAGATTTCCAGAAAATCTTGGGGAATTAAGTGAAGAGCAAGGAGAAAGATTCCATCAGGACATTAAAGTAATGGAAGAAAGGTATCAAGGACGATGGGACACCCACATGATGGCGGACTATTGTTGGAATCTTCAACGACATAATCCATTTGCTCCTCACGCTAGAAAGTCTTACAAGAGGCGATTGGTTTCGTAGATTTGACAGAATGGTAGTTGTTAAAGCTCAGTATTTTCAAGCTTCGTTTGTTTAAATAAATAACGGCAACATACATTTATACGCTGTAATACCGGGTTTTAGTTCCAATACGTTTCTTGCAAACTAACGGTAAATATTGCTGTTGCATCCTTTTTTAGCATTGTAGTTTGGATGGATGCTTTGCATTTTTGTTTTACTGCGTTTACAAAAGAAGATTGAAGCGTACAGTATTGATTAAATAGCATTAAATGAACAACAATGCCATATAACACCGTCTAAGTAATATTTTTACAAAAAAATGCAATTATCTCAAAAACTAGAGCCAACTAGCAAAAATGAATGTCATTTTCGAAATCTACGCACCTGATATACCCTAAAATCAATATAATATCTGTGGCAAAAATTTGTGTGTTGACCAGTGTTATCGATAGATCATGAAATAATTGAGAAAAGCAGCCACAATGGATTCAGCATTCTTCACTTTATTACACAAACATTAAAAATTATTTATGAAGACGAACGTTTTCGCCTGACTTCAGCCCTCATCAGGTTCCTACAATTTTAGCAAATTAACTTTAAATTTACACACACACATAAAAAACAACAACAGCAAAAAAATGTATATTTTTAAAAAACACAGTCTGTACTTTTGACTAACAAGTTAAATTTTAAATCAAAACGAGTGAGAGACTAAATTGACACATTAAATTCCAGATTATGATGTCATCGAAAAAAAAAAGGAAAAATTATTACAATCAAAATATATTCAATAAATATGAAGCTTCGTTTGCGAACATTTGTCGATTTAATTTTCAACTTAACTTTTTTATAAGTAGAGCTTCGTGAATCTTGGAACAAAATTCTGATTTACATTTACGTATTATTATAAAATTGTTTTCATTAAACCGATTATTAGAACATTTTCCACACGATAAAATATGGGATGGGACGATTTGTTGAAAGTGCCTTTTTTTCTAAATTTTGTTCCTCTCCCTAAATTACTGTTATATCAGGTGACTCTTTTTGAAAGAAGTAAGGAGACCCCTGGTGGAAATTAATATTTTAAAACTTTGTTAGATTAAATTTTGTTTGAGATTATATAATATTAGAGAGAAATCTAACACGAAGCTTTTATTTTGCAAATTTCAAAAATCCCCCCTGGCCCCCATTTTTTCTTCCCCTGAACCTGCCATCTTTAAAATACAAATTGAGTTTTTTGTTAAAAAGAAATCTGTAAACAATTTTAAAGTTTATTATTAATCATTTTCACTAAAAAGCTTAATCCGACGGAAATCGAATCGTTGCATTTGCTCAGCTTATGATTAGATCGAGTTCAGTTCAGTTCAGTTCAGTTCAGTTTCTTTTATTAGTTGTGTCCATTGCAGCTCGAAGCTACATTCAGTGTTCCTTATAAAGCGTCAGTGGAATGTGTCATTTTGCGGACTTTGCGTGAAATTTTGGAGCTGAATTTAAAACAATTCAAGAAATTGCCAAATCAAATTTTATTTTTTTTCAACACCTAATAAAACTTAAATTTAAAGAAAAAAATTAAAAATTACCAAATCTATCCAATTTTTAGCGTTGCTATTATTATTTAAAACTGCTTCACAGATATATGGGGATGCTGCAGCTTTGAAGTTCCTATGGGCAAGTCGTTACTGCTTTGCAGGGTGTGCATACCAGCAATTACATTTTTTCGGGTTTAAATCTACTGTCTGGGTACAATAGTTGCAAATTTATAGAAGGTCAAGACCGTAAACCCTCTAATCCCCCATACCACGTAAAAGAGTTTATTTTTTAACCAAAAAACTAAAAAAAATAGTTTAATCGCCTGGGTGCTCCCTTTACACTGCTCAATGTTTTGACCTTTGGCTCGAGACGCATAATTCCGAGATGAAGGCCGAGATGAAACTTCAAAAAACGAGTCTCAAGACGTTCAGCTAGGCTGTCCCAACTGCAGTGCAAAAAACCAGTAATATCAAATTTTGCTAAAACTAACAAAAATTTGAGCAATTACATTTTTTTTGTCTGAGCTTGGCATTTTCTAATTTTTTTTGCTTTTGGTTTTAAATAAAAAGTCTTTATTCTGTTGTCATTTAGTCGTCGTCGACGTCATATCAGTTTTTCAAAAAAATTGTTTTTTACATAGTTCTAGATTAGAAGATTGATTTTTTTAACCTTTTATTAACTTTACAAATACTTTCTTTTTTCTATGCCAGGTGTTCTGCATAAATACAAGAATAAAATATTGGAGAAAATAGCTTATATACAGCAGTTAAAAATAAGTGTTTTTGCAATTTTTCTTTCAAAAGCGACAACTTTTAATAATCACAAATGTTTGTTTGTAAATCAGTTCAATTCTTGCAATATGACATAACAATTATTATAAAAACTTAAACACAATAAAAAAGCTTGGTATATTTTTTTGAATGCAAAAGTTAGAGCTCTGCAAAAAGTAAGTAAAATTTTTTGATATTATAAAAAGATATTTAAAAAATATAAAAAAGAAAAGAAATTAAGTTTTGAAAGATGAACTTTTTGTATTTGTATAAAATAAGAAATATTACAAGACAATGTATGGTACTGTTGCTTATTTGCTGTTACAATTTTGAAACTTTTGCCAGTGGTAATCCAAAAAGCTTACTTAAACTGATCAAAGCAAAAAACTTCAAAGATGCCCAACGTAAGTGCGAACAGTTTCAGGGAAAATTGGCGACACCTTTTGACGAAGAGAAAGTTGAAGCCATTGTTTCGACCATTACAACAAACCAAGGTAGGAAGTAATGTATCATATCGTTATAATTGAGAAAAACAAAAAATTGTGCACTAAAGTTGACTAGTTTTTATTAAGGCACAAGCTTTATTGGGGTACTGACGAAGTGAGCAGTAGCCCACGAAAGCTTGTGCCTTAATAAAAACTAGCCAACTTTAGTGCACAATTTTTTGTTTTTCTCATTTGATTTCAATAGTTGACCTGGCTTTCCCAATTTTATTTCTTTCAATCCTTCGATGATCGTTATAATTGTTTGAACGAAAAAATAATGAACGTAGAGTTCTTGCTGTCGAAAGAAACGTTTGGTTCTCTAGATAATTATAAAAATTTAAAAAACACTAAAAATTTTACCCATCGCGTCCGAGCTTCTTGATAAGAAGGTTATTAACAAAATTCCGAGCCGAATTCCTTAAAACACAAGTTTTTTTTAGTCCAAGTCAATAAAAGCTTGAGTCTTTTCAAGTCCGGGTCAATATGAATTAAGTATCATATTGTTTTCATATTCAGTTATTTTTATTAGTTTAGATTTTACTTTTTTTTGGTCTTTAAATTGACTTTGAATAGTTAATTTACGTACAACATGAACCCAGCTATCGGAGGCACATTCTGTGTCTCTTGATGCCGGTCCCAAGCCCGGATAAATGGGGAGGGTTGCGGCAGGAAGGGCATCCGGCGTAAAACTTTTTTGCCAGATTTTAAACAAATGCGTAATCATTATCAATCCATACCGGATCGGTCGCAGTTCGGGTTACCAACGACCGCCTCAGGTGTTGCACAGCAGGGCACCTGTGGAAATTATCCTACTGCTAAACAAAGTGATTTAGATGTAGTAAAAGAAGATATGCGGGATGTTGGTGCAAAGGAGACAGATGTTAAAGACAGAAAGATGTGGAGAATGATGATACGCTGTGGCCACCTCTGACTGAAGGGAAAGACCGAAAGAAGAAGAAGAAGAAGAATTTACGTACAACATGAGGTTAAAAGGAAAAAAATTCAAAATGTAACACCACCACAAATATTTCCGTTTTTTTTTAAGAAAGAATTACCAGATAAATTTTTTAATTTAACGGCTCAAGTGATTTTCATGTGGACTTAGGGGCGCTCAAAAATTTTTGGCGCTGGTGAAAACTTTAATAAAGGTACCTTTTTGAGTTTTATAATCAAGGTTTATTGCTGTACCAGCAGAAAAAAGCTTGGGAGCCATGCAATCTTGCCCCAATTTTTTTGACGTTCAAGGACTGAGTGATTTTGTTTTAATTTCCAGGGTTGCAACTTTGAATCGCGACCGTTTTCAGCGCAAAAATTTAGTGAAGATTAAAAATAATGGTCACCACTCTCAATCAGTGTCCAGAACTTTCATTTTTGTCCCAAATTTAAAGTGAAGAATAAAAAAAGGTTATCACTTGATTTAATGGAGTCCATAATCCCTATTTTGTCCCAAATTTATGGTAAAGAAGAAAACTAAATTAAAGCCTTCACCTTCAATCAATTTGGTATTTTGGTCGAGTTTCTATGACTGTAGGAGCAAATCTAACCCAAGCTTCTGTAGCTTCCCACCTGTACCCACCCTTTTTGAAAAAGACAGGAGCCAATTTGAAGAGATCAAAAACAAAGGGAAACAATTAACATTCCACTTTCGCCATTTTTCTGTGAGCTTGAATCAAGTCTGACTAAGTAGTTGACATAAGCGGTGGTTCCAAACCTTTTTTATATGGCGACGCACTATTAAGCTATATACATTTTCGTGGCACACCCATTATATTGATTATAATAAAAAGGTATTCACTTAAAATCTGTCTATGATTTCTCAATTTTTGTCCCAAAATTTTTTCCCAAATGATGCCTATTTTGCACTTGGAAGCCAAAAAAATTGATCCAAAGAAAGCAAAAAAGTCAAACAAAATTTTTGATGCCTCAAGGACATCTCATCGCGACACACCGATTGGGAACCACTAACGTAAGGACTCGAGTAGATTTCGAGTCCTTTTAAGATTTTGACAAATATTTTTGGTCTTCACTGGATTTTAAACAGCTTTTCACATATACCACAATGTAGACTAAAAATAACAAATATTTAAATTAGGTTTATCATTCTACTTTGACGCTAAGTAACTTTTTTGGGAGCTGGTGTTCGGAAAAAAACACTTAGATTTTTTTCACTCGAGTCAAATGCGAGTCGTAGTTAGTTTAAGGCAGTGTTTCACAACCAGTGTACCGCTGCACACTAGTATACCGTGAGAGGTTTCCAAGTGTGCTGCCAAAGATTTCGAAAAAATATTATTTAGGGCGTCGAATTTTGCGGTTTCTGTATGTGAAATAAGTGAGATTTGGAGCGAAGACGGTTTTTTTAAAAAGAATCAATTTTGGAAAGGAAATTGACAAGAGCGTGAATTCAGGTGAAGATTTTTTTTGTTTAGAGCAGGGTGGTCCAAAACGCGAAGTGAAGACCTTTTTTTTAGAGATCACTATGATTTTGGGAGAAAAATAGCGAAATTAGAAATCAAATACCTCAATACGAGCCATTCTTGATAAATTAAAATCCTTCCCATTTCTGCAGTGCATACACATAAAAATAGAATAAGTATTTTTTTGCAAAAAAGACACGTTTTTTTGTAAAAGCTTTGTGTGTCGAGCTATTTAACTTTTTTATCAGGTTAAAAATTAAATGTAAAACAACTTTACAATTTTTAAATAATAATGTCGAACCAACAAATAAAATCCATAAAAATCTTTTATCAAGACTCAAGCCTGACCAAGCCTGACCAAGCCTGACCAAGCCTACCAAGTAGGCTATAAATTTTCTTTCACAACCACATCACAAATAATTCTATTCACCAGCTCTCTTTTTACGATATTGTTGCTTTGTTATGCAAATAATCACAATTTTTGTTATTGCTGTTACTCAGTTTGCTTCTTCAAATCCCAGCAATTTAAACCAGAAAAAGCGTCATTGGTTTTCGACTATGTCTTTTTTAACCGAATTTTAAAACTTGCTCTCTTCTTGCTTATGAAGCTTATTTTTTAAAAACTGTCTTGATTTGCAAGGATTCATTGGTTAGTAATTTATGTTATTAATGCTTTAAAAAAAAGTCCAGTTTAGTTCAGTTTTCTATTATTTCTGCTTCGCCACATAGAAAAAATGCTAAAACATAATTAAGGTTGCGTATTAAAAAAAAGAAGCAACAAAACGAGTGTACGTTGTAGCTTGAAAAGATAGAAATGAATTTAGAATAGAAATATAGAATAGGAAAAATTGTAAGTTAAATATAGAATAATTGCAAAGATAGAATTTTCGGCAGCATGATTGAACAGTTAGAGCTCCGAGATTTTGATCGACATGGTCTCGGTTCAAAACTTACTCGCGCCATTCTGTTGTGTCCATGGGGAAAAAGACTTTACGGCACTTTTCGCTGCTTGGTGGTTTTGGAAAGCAGTTCTAAATTTCAGTCAATTTTTAAGCGTACAGCAATAACTTGGCATCTCCGTAACAGGTCGAGGTAATTGCTTGCCCTATTAATTAGAGCCTCCGCGCTTTCACGCCAGTCAGAAGGATAAATATACAGTTAAATAAAAAACGATGATTTATAGAAGTCGTATTACGAAAAGTATTACGAAAAGCTTCATTTCAACCTTATTTAAAAGTGCTTGAAAAAAATACTCTTAACCATTCTATTGATTTAGATATCAAATTTATTTACATTATATTGTAGAAATCTTTCCTCTAATTACTTATACGCTTGTTTCTAGGCTTGTGTTGCTTTATGTTGGTTGCTTTATGTGTGTTTTTGTGTTGCTTTATCTTGTGTCTTAACATTTACTGACACATTTTAAGGATTTATGTTATTTATGCAAACTGCTTCATACTCGGCAGATTTTAAACTATTTTAGAAAACTTAGATAGGTTACAAAAAATGAAGCTCACCAATAGAAATCACACTTAACTATGTTACATTTCAAAAAACGTCATAAAAAATATTTGTAATTAAAGGTTAAAAGTTTGTTTGTAAATGCTTTTCATGTTTGCAAGACTATTCTCCTTTGTGACGTAATAACTACTTTTTACGAATCGAAAAAGTTAGAACAACTTGGCGGCATTGTGCTGAGTGAGCAAGAGTTGTTTACAGTGCTGGTTTTGGCGGATAGTTTGTTGTTACGTTTTGGTAGCTTTACAATCGTGTCGTTCTTCTTTTCATCTTTTTTATTAATACATTCGTTACACTTCTAAAAACCCACCTACTTAAGTTAGTTATCTTTTTTTATCAAGGCAAATAATAGCCTAGTTTACATTTTTGTACATTTTAGGCTAAAAAAACAAGATAATTAACTTATCAACACAACAAAAAATGCAAGTTTTAGCTGAATCACTCATGATTTTAAATAATTTTTCCGCTACTTAAAAATTCTCCTTACCCAAAGCTGGTTTTTCCAAGCTGGGGTACATGTAACTGCAGTGGTACATCATTATGTGAGAGAATATCCTTATTTAAGTTAAATTCCGTGTCCGGAAGAAATTTTAAAATAGACCCAAATGCCGGAAGAAAAGTTAAATTCCGTGCCCGAAAGAAATTCATTCATTCATTTATTCATTCATTTTTATTTTATTCTTGATCACCAACACGATCAATAAATTTTACACATTAAAGGTAGTCGAGAGTCAAGAAAAGGTAGACGCAGGAAAACGTCAGACGTTAAAACATGCAAGAAGGCACGGAAAAAAAGTAAAGGAAAAAGACTACGGAGCATGCTTGCGTCACCAAAAGAACAAGAGAAAAGAAAAAAAAAGTTCAAATTAAATTCAATACAAGTGTAGACATCCGAGCCATATGAAGATAACGTTGTATAATCATGGGTGGGAGAAACAGCAGACTCTGTGACCAAAGGGGTCAAGACCCAAAAGGGGGTCAGGCAGGCAAAGAAACCCACCAAAAGAAATCCTGCCGCGGGTCAAAAAGACCATTTCAACTGAATATGACCGGCAAAAAAATCAAATTAATAGAAAAACAATTTTAAACTATAAATTTAAATTGCTGTTAAATTTTAGGATTGGAGTGTCATCTGTAATCATTGCTTGACCGATAGTTGACAACTGGTTGCTTGTTTTCATTTGGGCTACCTAATAAAAACAAAAGACAAAAACCAAAGCCAAAATACTTTTTTATTAAAAGTAATTACTTATTATTTAGCATTTAATTTGAAATTATTATAGCAAACTGTAATGCTTAATATTTAAATTATCTTCAACATTAATGGAGAAGTAATCAATTATTCTGTATATTTGCACGCAAATTTGTGAAGGTTTTTGCAAAAAGACCCCAAACTTTGATTGTTTTTTTCAATGAGTTTGGAACTTTATTCCAAAACATAGGACCACGATAAGAAATTGACTGCTGACACAAAGAATTAAAGTACAACTTAGGTATATATTTAGATTTATTTCGAGTATTATAGTTAGACGTTGCTTTTGTAAATACATCTAGAAATACATTTGGATTTTTACCAATATTTTGTTTAAACATCAACACATTTATCTCTTTAAATAGCATTTGATTTATGTTTAATATTTCAGATTTAGACATGATGTCATTAATGTTGTAATTTCTTTTAAAACCAAACGTCATTCTAATAAACTTTAATAGATTTAAATTTTAAAATAGACTCAAATACCTGGAATTTTAGAATTCAGTAAATTATTATTAAGTTAAACAGAACATTTAAAAGTAAACAGCGTTTTTTTTTATTAGAGATCACCTTGATTTTGGGCCGGAACTAGTAAAATCCTGATTTTAACTGAAGTGCTTTTTTTTTAAAGAAACGTAAAAAACTTTTTGGTACATGCAAACCTATTTGGAAACCTCGTGTGGAAAGGGTACCGATAAACTAAAAATTTGGGAAACCTCGCGCTAAAGCAAGAAATATTCTTTGTTTCTTTTATTATGTTTAGCCTACTCTTTTTTTCAGCGAGTCTTATATCCATAATAAAAGGTTCATAAATGGGAAAATTAATTATTATTAGAGGCCACATTTATATTAGGCTATAACAATGGACTTAAAATATTTGTATTTTCAACTTTGAGGAAAAAATTTGAAGATTTTTTTGGTCTTTCCACCTCTGAGTAGTTAAATGTTTAAAAATCGACCTTAAATTTAATAAAAGATCAAAAAATAAATTTAACATTGCTTGCAAAGCAGTTTAAAATTGTACTTTGTGCGAGTACCTTTTTTTTTACCTTGGGCGAAAATGAAGGTTTGATTTTCAAACGTTGACACAAGCAGGTATAACTTTGCTTATTTAATTTTATTAATTTTATGGTCCATCAAACTCCCGCCTATTTCTCCCAAACAAAAAAATTAATTTTTTGTCAAAATATATATATATATAACCTAGCTATATTTTAGTCAATACAAAAGCTAGTTTTATGGAGCCCGCAGCCCTCACAAGAAACTCAAAAAAGCCGCACGTCTATAATGTGATAGTTTATTATTTTTGTAAAATATTTTGGCAGCATAGCTTATGTTGCGATTGCTCTAGTCTATTTTTCTGCTAGTGCTGTCAACTCAGTGAACTTTGCAGCGTACCGCGCTGTGTGCACTCATAAAAAGTTCACATTTAAATGTTAAGCAAATCGTATTTTGCGTAATTCAAATGCTTGGGTAGCTGACTTAGTTGCTTCACCGTCATCAATCCAATGACAGAAAGCTAATGCCAGGTGCATAATCAATTACTAAGTAGCCTCTTTTTAAATTAAAAAATGTAAATGGCGGGTAAAGCATCCAAAAAGAAAAAAAGAATACGCCTAAAGAAAACAGTGAAATCTTATGGTGCAGTAGAGAAAAGCTTGTAAAGAATATTTTTGAGGGAAAATAAGCAATGTGATTTTTAAAGATATACAGTAGCGGGTAAAATGTCCGGACACTTGAGTGCATGTAATTAAATTCATTATTATGAAAAAACTATCAGTTTTGGAGCAAGTTATGAATTTAGAATTGCTCCCCAGTTTTTAAAATATTTTATTTGCATATTCTGATAGAGATTTTCATGCTCTTTCAAAGGGTATAAGCTAGATTTTATGAAATAAAAAATTTAAAAAGTTATGATGCAATTATTGATTATTTGCAAATATTGGTGCGAGCAGAATAGTCCAGACACTTTATATAAATCCAAAAAAAATTTAAATGTGTACAATTTTAATAGTTATAAGGATATCCATTCTTTGATTTTTTTAGACATTGATTTTACCAAATTCTGGCCATTGAATTCCATTAAATTGAATTAAATTGAATTCCACTAAATTCCAGGAATTGAATTATACTGAATTCCATTCATGTACAAAAGTTTCATACAGTTCTTTTGAATTTTTACACTTTTTTTGGCCATTCTTTTTACAATTGCCTATAAATTTTTTATGGGGTTTACATCTGGAGACTGGGGTGGCCCGTCCATTGTCTTGAATTTATGCATCTTGAGCCATGTAAAACTCATTTTGATTTGTGAGCTGGACTATTGTCTAGTTGATACACAAATCTTTTAGCCATATTTTCTTTCACAAATGGCTTAACTGTTTCTTCTAGCAACTCTATGCACTTTTCTGAGTTAAATGCATTCTGTATTTGCACAATTGGGCCAATACCATCATGGCAAAAAGCACCCCACATGAGTATTGAACCACCCTCAGCTTGCAATTGCCCCTTTAATAAATTATGAGTTAAAATTTTCTCTTTTAAAACATCTGATATAAGATTTACTAGCAGAACTGACCAAATTAACTTTGGTTTCATTAGTGAACAGCACTTTTTTCCAATGTTCAACAGTCCAATCAGAATGACCTTTGGCAAAGCTTAATTTTCAAACTCTGTTTTTGAGAAAAACAAGAGGTTTCTTATGGGCTAGTCTCCCATACAACCCAAAATCTCTCAGTCTTCTTAGTGTCCAAACTGGCATTTTAACTCTTTTCTACTTATTACAGTAACATCTCTCTGAATATCAACAGCAGTTCTTTTATCTGATAATGATTGGTGTTTAATTAATGTACTGATCTGTTCTAGCATCTGTTATCTTGCTTTTTCCTGGTCTATTTCGTTCCTTGATATCTCCTGTTTGTTGAAATAACTTCCAAATGTCAGAAATAGTAGAGTTTGCAACATCTAGTTTATTTGCAATTTTTCTAATAAAAATGTTTTTCTGTCTAAGTTAACAATTTTAAGATGAGTTCTTGGGCTTAAGCTGCATCTAGAAGTCATCTAGTATAATCAAAAACTAATTATAATAATCAAAATTAACCTTTCATGTTGAGATTGGATGATAATAGAAAAAAAATATTGATTTTATTATGTTATTTTTGTGTAAAATGAAAAATGACAAAGTGTTTGGCCCAACTAATAATTGCAAAAAACTAGTTTTCACAATACTACTTTTTTTATACAGAAATTCTTTATTTGTGACCAACATCAATCCAAAGAGCATAAAAATCTTTATCAGAATATGTAAATAAAATATTTAAAAAACTGGTAGTTTCTTCATAATAATGAAATTAATTACATGCACTCAAGTGTCCAGACTATTTTGCCCGCTACTCTATTTAAGTTGTCAGTATGTGAAGTTTCCGCATTTTTTAAAATCAACTTGATATTGCATTACTTTGCATTTTTTAGCCAATTAATTAATTATTAGATAAGGTATATTGGGGTAAAATGGGACATCCCCAATGATGGTTATTTGTATTTAGTTGACAAGAACATGATCTAAGCTTCTGTTTTCTATAGGAATTTAAATATAGGAATTCTATAGAAATAGGAATTTAAAATAAATACTTTTTTTTATACAAGCATTGATATCTTATTGTGACTTGTTACCACATCAAAAGTTTAAACAATATTTTCATAGTGCTATGTAAGCTGGTAACTAGAAAAATTAGGAATAACTCATTTTCAATGTAGGATAGCTATGAAGAAGTGGTAGGCTATAGAATATTACAAGACATAAGATAATGCATAAAGTATTTCCAGGTTATCTAGTTCTAAAGTAGCCTGAAGTTAAAGTTAGTATGTTTAGACATGCCTTGCAACTACATAAAAAACAAGTGTCCATTTTTATTAAAGAGGAACTTAAAAATGCTATTTTACTTGTGAAAGATGGTTAGCAATCTTTAAGTAAGGTGACACGAAGAACTGGAATTCCATGAGCAATTCTTTTAAGATGAGAAGAATAAGAAAAATTCATCAAAATTTGGATCTTGACAAAGCATTACCCTTTTACAGAAATAGGAGGCTTACCAGTTGAAGCAATAGAATATATATTCGCCAATTGATCAAGGTCAGCTCAAAGAAATTGTTCCAACATTTGTTCAAAAAACTCAGTTAAACAATCTTTTTAAAAATGACATCCCAAGTGATGAATGGTGCAAATTATTTGAAACTTGTTGGAAAAGTTGGCTGTCTCAAAGAAAGCCAGAATATGTGACCACAGCATGCACTAAAGGCTCAACTGAAAAAGTATTTAATGTGGTGTATGCTAGTGAAGAGTTGCATGAGTATGTTTTGTGAAGCTTAATAGGAACAACTTGTCATTGTTTTATGAGCACATTTTCTGGGATCTCTTCAAGAAGTCACTGTAGCCGATTTTTGTTCATGAAACTAACCTGGATCCCCTTGCAGTTACTATCACTCCTTTAGAGATCCATTTTCTCTTGGTTTCTTCTTTATTCTATTTTGTTGCTAAAAGGGGAATTCCAGGTTAGTTTTACCAATAAAATTGGGGTCTTTTCAAGAAGTCACCATAAGCATTTTTTTGTGAAACTAACCTGGAACTTCTCTTATAGAACCAAAGTGAAATAAATAAAAAAACAAGAGAAAAAGATCTTTTAAGAAGTGATAGTAACCACAGGCACATCCAGGTTAGTTTCACATACAAAAATCACTTACAGTGACTTCTTGAAAAGACCCAAAAATTGCTTATGGTGACTTCTTGAAAAGATCCATTTTTTATTTAAAATAAACTGAACTGATTAAAATTTTTTGAGTGATTTTGCAATAAGTACATATTAGTATATCATCTTCTGTATCATATTTTGACTGACAAGATTAGTAAATTTGTGTCTTATTTTTTCTGCTTTGGAAAAAATGGGACACTTTTCTAATTTAAAAAAAAGAATAAAAACATGATGATCTTGTATTTAAGTTTTTTGCATTTTGTAAATCTAATTTTGTTTGCATAACTGCTAAATTATTTTACATTTTGCTTCAAAATTTTTGGTTGGACAGACTTAAAAGTTCAAAAGTGTCCCACTTTACCCTAATGTACCTTACCTAAACAAAGCTTTATCATTTTTTAGGCTTTTGTTCACTGTTTGCCATTATTAAATTCACAAGTTTTGGAGATTTTTACAAAATTTTAAAGGTAATCAACCAAACTCAGCAAATAATAAACAAGAACCCTTTTTTATTACTTAGCCCAGGGTGGCCCAACTTCTGCACTCTTTTGGGCCACTTTTCAAAATTATTCGAGTTTGCAAGCCTCAACCAGTTAAAAACACTTATTTTTGTCCCAAAATCAGGGTGTTCTCTAAAAAAAAAAAAAAAAAGGTCTTCAATTGGAATCAATCTCTGAAATTCTTATTTTCATCCCAAAATCATAGCGTTCTCCAAAAAAAAAGGTTGCCGCTGCCTGTAATTGACAAGACTTCTGCAAAATTGTTTTGCGGGCTGCACAAATTCCATCCATGGGCTGCATGTGGCCTGCCCGAGGGCCCGTAGTTGGACCACGCTGACTTAGCCTAATGAACTTTCTTCACAAATTACCTTACTCTTTTAGTTAATGAAGAAGTACTTAATACTTTAAAGCCATTGTTTTTTTGTATAGGAAATACTAATTCAAGCAAAGCAAAAAAGCAGGTTATACAATCAAATATAGTACAGGTTTTAGAAAACTCTTGAATGTAAAATTGAAGTTGCCAACCATTAATAGTTTAATTAATTTTAAAAACTTATAGATAGTGCTTAATTTTTCTGTCTTTTTTATAGTTTAGCTAAAAAATATTCTGTTGCAAGTATCTTTTTAAATGAGTTTTTCACAGTCTGTCTGAAGCATCATTAAATTTTTAAAAACTACTGTACAACTTCACTTTGTGTATCTTTAAACTTTTAAAAACTGCATCTTTGAAAGCTACATCAAATTACTATGTAAATTTCAATAGAGCATTAAAAAATGCTATATACACTTGTAGGAATTTACATATTCTTAGCATAGTTATGAGAAAGTTTAATGCAATCTTAATATATTACAAAAAAGTTAAAATCTGGTAAATTTTGTTTGATTGATTAAACAGAAACCAAATTTAAATTTGGGGTCATACAGAATGTGTTTATGGAAATAAAGAAATTATTTTTTTAGAAAGTGAAAAATGTTTAAAATAAATAAACCACAGTATTGACATGCTGCATTGTGCAAACCACTTTAGAAAATGTAAACATTAAAGCACTATCGAGTAGATGTTTACATATTTCAAAAAAAGGGGTTAGTAATTTAGTTGCTAATCTTGTAGTGATAGTTTGAGACCTATTTCTGTTTAAGAAAATCAAAAAAATAAAGGCCTTTGCAAAAAATGATTTGTAAATGCATTAAATTTACATCATTCGGTTATACTTTTCAATTTCACTTCACATTGCTATTGCATATTAAGCTGCTATGCAACATACTTTAACAAAACCTTACCAGATTTTTGAAAAGTCTCTTTAGCTGCAATGGCTGGTTAGCAACCCTATTTAAAACCAAATAAATTGAATAAAAATTTATTTTAACTGAACTGATAAATTGGTATAATTTACTTGTATCTAATTTTTGTGATTTCTTTCAGAATTGTAATTTTTGATGGTAGTTGACTAAGCCTTAAGTTCAATGTACTTAATTGATTATTATTAAATACAGGTACATAAATTGTAAGAATTTGATGTACTGTTATAGCTATACAAATTAGCTTAGCATGACAACATCTATTGCTTTGCCTCAAGTAGGTTTACATATCAAGAGTTTTGGTAAGATTTTATGATTAAAAAACTAAGTAATGTGTGCTAACATGCTCTATTGGTTAGTTTTTCAAATTCTTAGCAAATGGCTTTTTTGTTAAAAACACTTGATATTGAACAAGATTTTGTGTTTGTCAAAAAAAATATAACATTTTCATCTCCTATCCTTTTAACTTGCAGGAAAACATTGGGAGGCATTATACTAAGAGCAACTATCTTGCAATTATTTTTATGTGCTTTTAAAGATGCCAAGATATTGCTATTGGGTTGAAATTTTTATTGTTCTTTAGTTTTGGAGATATTACTGAAATTTAAGGATGCTTGGTGGGATGCAAAACAGAGAAAAGTGTTTAAAGTGTCTTTTCCATAGATATAACAAAATTCTATGCATAGGTTTTGAATTGCTCAATCTGAAACATAAAGGGCTTACATTGTTGACTACAACAGTGAGTATTGCTTAATCAAACACCTTTTTAAAAGGAGAAAAAGAAATTATAAAATTTTCTATTTAGATGTATGATATTCCAGTGCAATGCAACTTTTGGAAACTATTTTGCAGTGCAGCATGGTACAGTGACACAAAATTTTGTATCTGCAACATTACTATTTTCTGCAATAAGCATTATTAGTTTAGAACAGAATTGACACATTTACTTTTTTAAAGCCAAATCTGAGAAATTATGCCTTTTTTGTAGGTGTTTGGCTTTCAAATTTATTGTATGGATTTTTTCACCTTTTTATGAAATACATTATATTCTTGTAAATGAATATTTTTTAAAGAATATCTGAAGTTAGTGAGCAAGAGTTTGAATTTTTTGGTCTCTTCAAGAAGACATCATAAGCAATTTTTTTTTGCAAAAACAACTCAAAATTCCCTTGTCAGCACTAGGATGGAATGAAAAAGAAACCAAGAGCAAAAAAATTTCCTCAAGGAGTGATAGTAACCACAAGGGAATCCAAGTTATTTTCATGAAAAAAAATTACAGTGACTTCTTGAAGAGACCCCTTCCATCATTTGGTAGACTTTCTGTCTGTCCATTTTATTCAAACCACCCATAGCTTGTGTGTTAGACTTGATAGCATCAAAGCAGGAAACATTTACAATTGATTCATCTTGTTTTTTTCTTCCTAATTTCACCAACAGTGTTCATGTAAAAGATGCTCAGCACCAAAACTTCTTTTGTATCCATATATCTCGTAGCTAACCTTCCATTCATATTGCATCTGATTTTGAAATCATCATGGCGGAGGTTTTCGTGAAGAATTGGAAGATTTTTTTGAGACTGGATAGCTGTTTCCACAGCAGGATAACGTATTGTGTCCATGAGATGAACTGAGGTAAAAAAGCCTGTCAAACGCTATAGTAACATCCTCACCATCATGTCTGGTACAACCTTGCCTTCTAATGAACTGCTTTGGTCATCACCCTCTTTGCCTGCATAGACATTCACATGGTAAATACAGTGTGTCACATTACATCCACAGCTTTATTCCATATTTCTTTTTTATTCCATCCTGGTGCTGTAGGGGAGATTCCAGGTTAGTTTGACCAAAAAAGATTGCTTACAATGACTTCTTGAAGAGACCTGAAGAAAGTTCTGTATCATATGTTGGCATTTACAGCTATCAAGTCTCGGGTGATTTACAAGGATTTGCACATACATTATAAAAAGCTATATTTTGATTTTCTTGTAGAACTAGCAGAATAGTTAATTTAGCATAGAGAGAGTGGATCAATTGTGAAGCGTCATAATGGCACAAAAAGACCATCCAAATAAGCTTTTATAATTCAAAATGTTGAAACACACCTTCCATACCAAGGTCGTACCAGAAGAAGGTGTAGCAATTGCAGAAAACAGGAAACCAAAAAAAAGAACAAAGCTTATGTGTAGTTCTTGCAACATGCCATACTGCATTAATTGTTTTAAGCAGTGTCATTCCTAAATGGATGGCAATTCAATGTAAATATGTCAACTTTGTGTGTTGTGCCTTCACATTTTCATTCTGTAAATATATTCATTTCACAGCATTATGTCTGTAGGTACACATTTGCACCAGCACCTTTTAGTTAAAATGCCTAGTGGTACATATATGTATCTGGCCCATTTTTCCCCCAAATCCTATTTTTTAAAGGTTTGCATAAAATTTTTTTAAAACGATTTTATTGAGCACAGATAACAGCTTTTGTTTTGCAGAACTTTGTGACAAAAAACAAAATTTGGCTTGAAAAGGTTAATTTTGGTGCTTTTTTCCAATTAAGATTTTTTTTACTACTTAGGCTACCGATGATACACTAATGAGATTATAAAAAAAAAACAGTTTTATTGATGTACTTAGCCAAAATTTCTGGTATTGATTTGAAGTTGGTAAGAAAGTTGTTTGCACTATTAATAGAAATAGTAAAGTTTTACAGAATAAACTCCATGACTAATTGACTTTAATCAAACTTTGGTTGTACATACGTATTTGAAACCTTGTATATACAGTTTGGGGCAAAGGTGTTTTTTTCTTATCTGCATATAAGCAAATTATCTTAAAAAGTATAGCAGTAGAGTAATGCATCAAAGTGATTTTTTTTTCAGTAGTATATGTATTTATGCCAATCACAGTTTTCCACTTTGTTTTTAATGAAAAAACTCACAGCTCTCTTAATATGGAAGATGGTTTGCATTGTGCACTTTTTTCAATATTTTCAAAAACTAACATATATTGGTTGATAATATGCAGCTATAAAGTTTTGACTAATGTGCTATTGAATAAATGATCTTTGAAATTTGTTGGCAGTTTTCTGCTTTTTAAGCCTGTTTTGTAGTTTTTTTTCTTGCATACAAAAATGAATAGGCCACAGAATTTTTGTACAACTAAATGAACCACAGAAGAAAATAATTTAAGAATCAATAGATTAGCTTAATTGATATGGATTACTTTCTTTTGATTTAATATTTTATCTCTATATTTATCCTCCTGACTTGCAGAAAAGTGACAGAGGTGCTAATACCAGGATAGGCAATTACCCCAACCTGCTTTCAGAGATGCTGAGATATTGCAGTCCTCTTGAATTTCAGTAGAGATATGACTTTTTAATTTGAAACTTCTTGCCAAGACCACCAAGCAGGGGAAAGTGCAGCAAAGTGTCTTTCTTAAGAACACAACAGAAATAGTGTAAGTGGTTTTTCAACCAGGACCATGTTCATTAATCATGGTGCTCTAACTACTCAAACACACTGCCGATGAATTTATGGATTGATACTTAATATACAATTGATTAATACTTAAAACTATTTTACTTGTTGCCAATTGGGATCAAATTTGTAAAGTAAAAAGTTTAAGCATAGTTTTATTAAATTTTATTGGCTGAATTTGGCATAACAGTATTGATTACAAAATTATATTTTAACAATTGCAATGCCAAATATTTATTATATTCAGACCGTTCTTCAAATCAAAGTTTTTCGTGCTATTATATTGGTTTGCTCAGAGCTGCAAATGAAAATCAAATACAATGGGTTGATGGCAAATCATATGAATTTAATATACCATTTGATAATAATAAATTGGATATTTTAAATGATGAAGATTATTGCTATTGTGTGTATCTAGCAACCAACAATCATTTACCTTTAAAACTAAAAGAGGAAAAATGCTTTGAAGCAGGAACTTATCTTTGTGAAACTTCAGGTAAAAGTGTTTTGGATAGTTTTAACTTTCTTGTGGTGTTTTTTTAATCTGAGAAAGTTGTGAAAAAATAGAGCAGCAAAAAAGTTTTTTAATACTGTCTAATTTTTTATGGCAACAAAAAGAGATAATTTATCCTAATCATAACTTATTCTACTAATAGGTTTATTTTTTTTTGTCTGCTTTCCATTGAAACATGTAGGCCTATAGATTTTTCTTCATCTGTACAACTAAACTCCTGATTACTGAAAAATGTCAAAGGAATTATACTAAGGGCAACTGTCAAGCAATTATCTGACCTGCATTGGGAGATATCAGTAGTACAAAAGAGTCTTGCTTACTGTTTGCTGCTACTAGCCTTGCAGGGTCTGAGTGTTCTTGATATTATAAAAGTTTATGAACTATGGTTGACAGAAAGTTAACAAAAACCAAAGAAAGTACAGAAAAGTGTCTTTTCCTTGCTATTATTTTCTTCTCCTGTAAACAACTTTAAAATAAGAGAAAGAGCCAAAATTACTGCAATACTTTTATGTCAAGTAACAACTTAATTAGTCAAAGCACATTTTTTGTTACATAAAACATCAAAAATAAAATGATTGTAAAAGCTTTCTTAATTAAAATATTTTCCTCATCATCATTATCATTTTCAGGGAAAACATTAAATTAGTTCAGTGTATTTTTTTTGCCCGGTTTTCTTTTTGAGGCTGCAGGAGCAGCTCGAGTTGGGATCTCAAGCATCCTGATCTGCAAATTGTGCAATTCTGCCAGTGGAATTTCAAAACATGACCATGCCAGCTTTTCAACATAATTTCACTAGTGAGCTCTGGGTTGCCTTTTAGGTCTTTTGCCACTTGGAAGAGCATCTATTAGTTACTTTGCTGTTTGTTTGTGCCACATTCATGTCACATGGCCATACCAGTGCAGTTGAGATTGTTCTATGTAGCGGTTCGATGTTGAGAGATTGACAAACGTCAGTGCTTTTAACCTTGTCAAGTAGGGATAAACCTCTGACTTTTTGCAAGAAACCCATTTTGGCTGCCTGTACTTCAGATCAAACTCTTTCAGTGATTACCCAACACTCATAACCATAGGTAAGGATAGGAACAAAAACTGATCTGAAAACAGAAAGCTTTGCTCTTGTATACAGCTTTCATTTCAGTACAACTGATCGGTAAAGTTGGCATGCTGCACTTGCTTTTCCAATACGTGTGTCCAATTCATTGTCCTGTCTACCATCACTTGAGAATGTGACTCCAAGATACTTAAACATACCCATCTGTTGGAGAGTTACTCCATTTGATTGGAAAGAACACTGAACAGGGTGCCTGGACAAACACATGATATCAGTTTTAGTCGTACTAATTTTCATTATGGCATCCAAGCATGCATAAGAAAACCGATCAAGTTTATATTGGAGATCACTTTTGTTTGAGCGTAACAATGCAAGGTCATCTGCAAACAGCAGGCACCAAACATCGCACTCCCCAAATGTGATGCCACTACTGAAGGAACTGTTTTTGTCTCTCTTGTCCATGTATATAATGAACAGAAGAGGAGAAAGAACCCAGCTCTGTTATAGTCCACACTGACATTAAAAGCCTTTGTTTTCATTCCATTGACATGAACACAGACTTCTGGCAGTTTGTACAATGATTTTGATAGCAGCTAATAGCTGACCTCTAACGTTATACTCCAGAAGTACTTCCCACTGCTTGTCTCTTGGGACATGGTCATATGCTTTTTCAAGGTCTACAAAGCATGTATTGACCTCTTTGGCATATTTCCACGATTTCTCAAAAACTTGCTGAAGGACAAAGATCTGGCCCATGGTTGATTTGCCAGGATTAAATCAGCATTTTGCCTCATAAAGTTGAGGTTTGACTGTTTCGTAGCATCTCTTTTCCAATCATGTTTCATAGACCTTTTTTGTCTCCTCTTTTGTAAATGGATATCAACACACTGGTCTGCCATTGCTTTGGTACCTCATCAGTTTTCCAAGCTAGTTCGCTCACATGAGTCAGCCAACAAACCCTAAAGTTGTTTATGGCCTTTAACATTTCAGGTCAAATATCATCTTCACCAGGGGCCTTGCCTGCATTCAAAGATTCGATTGCTGTGCTCACCTTTGCTTTGGTTAGACAAATTTTTTCACCAATTTGTTCCTCAAATGTTTCCAAATGTTGACTGTTACTAGATTTAAGAGCTCACAAAAGTATTCTCATCAACGATTAGGATGCCCTTTTGATGCTTCAGAAGCACACCATTAGTATATTCAATGAAATTGACAACTGGTGTTTATTTGCTGCTCAAATGACGTATGGTTTGTCAAAATACTTTGTTTTGCTGATGTGTAGTCTGTTTCCAACTTTTGTCCAAATTCTTCCCATGACTTTTCTTTAGACTGTTTGACAATAGTGGTGGCAGTCTAATGTGTTGCAGAGTACCGCAATTGAAGCTGCTCACTCAGATGACTTGTTTGTTAACCAAGCTCTGAATGCAGTTTTTTTTGCACAGATAGCTTCTTTAACTTCTTGGTTCCACTAAGCAGTTCTATTCTTACTACCCATTGGAACTCCCAAACATTTGCAACCACAACTAGCAGATGTAAATGTAATGACAGCTGATTTTAAAAAATCCCACTCAGTTTCAATGCCTTCTGTATAGTCGGGGAGTTCTGAACAGGGAAGCAACATTGCTTGCAAAAGTGTGTCTCACCTTTTTGTCAGCTAGTAACACCCACTTTATTCTGTATGCTCTTTGTGCTCTGAAATGTTTTCTTGTTCTTGAATGGTTCAGGTCTCTTGGAATGCAGACAACTAGGTGATGGTCAAAAGACAGTTCAGCTCTTTTTTAACACAAACATTGACCACAGAAGAAAAAAATCTGCTGAAACAATTCAGAAATTAATAATAGAATGCTTTCCCACCGAATCTCTGTACCAGGTGTATTTGTGAATCTCCTTGTGCCAAAAAAATGTGTTCATTATGCAGAGCCCATTGGTAGCACAGAGCTGTAGCAAACAACTTCTGTTTCTCTTAATGTCAGAGCGCCCTTATCTTCTGTTAATACCCTTCCATGTCTTGTTGTCAGTAACCACATGTGCATTGAAATCACCCAGTAGGACAATGGAATCAGCAGATGTTACTTTCTGTGCAGCATCACCTACTTCATTTAAGAAAGACTGTTACTCTGTTTCAGTGTTTGGTGTGTACACCTGCAAAATGCACAGAGATCACTCCTGTAGCTTAAGCTTAAGGAAACAAACCCTTCCTCTGAGTGGAATCCAATCAATGACACAGTGGGTCAGGCAAGGGTTTACAAACATACCTACCCCTCCTTGAGCAGACATGGTTACATCTACACCTGAGTAGAAAAGCTTTCTGCCTTCATTTAACTCAATAGTATCAGAACCACAACACTTGGTATGAGAAACTTCAACAATATCGAGATGATAATGCCTTGCCTCCCAAACCAATTCCTGTTCTTTTCTCTTCAGTAAAGTGACATTCCAGTTGTCCATGTGAAGATCTCGATGTTTTGGACCAATTCAAGTACAGATATTGTACGCTTCCTCCATTTGCCTCCCCAAATCTGATGTGAATGCATTGATAGGTTTCAAGTTATGGTCAGCTTTTGGGGGAGAATGTAGCTTACTTTTTGAACAGGCCCCTCTGCCCAAAGCCCAAAAGTGGACCTTTTTATTCTGTGTGATGCCCAATCCAGTATGAATGTTGTCATTCAGACTATTCATTTTGCTACATTTGTTAGATTGCTTTTGGACTGTTTCTCACCTATGACCTTACTGCCATGGGTAGCTCTGAGAGGAGTTGAAAACTCTAGATGGCATTGTTCTTAGGATCATAAAAAATGCAAAACTCTCCACCATGCTAAGATAGCAATTTATAAGAGAGGAAAGAATATTTTATATATTTTAAATTGTTTGAAGACAATTTGTGAATTTTCTTACACTTCTAATGTTATTAAGATTAGCCCCCACATATCATGATCTTCCATCAGCTTTATATTTTAGCAAACAGTCTCAAATGACATATCAAAATTCTTGTCTTGCTCTAGGCAACATGTAGCCTACTGTACTGGTAATAAAGAGACTTGTAATTTCAATTTTCTTTAAAGTTTAAAGGAAACATTAAATTTAATTCTTGGTTGTAAGACTAAGTTAAATTGTTTAAAAAAAAGCTGGCTCATTCAATAATTTAATGGAATTTGATTGCTTTCTCTGTCCTCAGGGTGCTGAACTTCTTGGATAAGATCACCGAAATCTCCCAAATTACAAACTACTCTTATATTTAAAGATGCATATCTCTCACAACCAAGCAAGAAAAAATATTGTTGTAACTTCAAGAAAAGGGGATTGAATTTATTTTTTATCTACTGTTTTACAAGTGCAGCAACTTAGCGCAACACAGCAAACTTCTTTAGCAAAGCATTAAAACTTGTTCAGCAGAACAACAGTCATTTGACCATTCAGCAAAATCATGGTCACTGTTCCTTCTGCAAAGTTATTGTCACACTTTTGATGAGAGCAATGTCTCTCTATCTATAGCAAGCCTGAACATGCTTGAATTCAACCACATGACTCAGACAAAAAATTTTCTAATTAAATCAATTTTATGTACCATGCAGAATCACTGCTCAAAGCGAAATCACATTGGTACTATTCAATTAAAAAGATACATTCATAATAATTAACAGTGGAGATAGGTCATCACATCTAATTTAAAATGCTATAAATTAATCAATCTTTCGAAAATGTCAAATGCATCAAATCCCACTATTGGCAGCTGCAGAATTTGTCTTGTGTGAAGTCATAAAGGTAATTTAATTTTTCGCTGGAAAGACGATTTGCTTTACAAAACACATTTGCCCACTTGTTTGGGCCAGTACAATTTGTTCAGGAAGTTTTTCTTTAAGACATTTTACATACATGGCCAAACCATTTAACTTGAAATCTTTCAATTGGAAGAAATAGCAGCTTGATTTTTAGCAATTTTTGAGTCTCAGAGTTATAGAATTTGTTTAATAAAGTAGCCTGTTTGTTTTAGACACTTGAATTTTTAATTAAATTTTTCGGGTCATTGCAATGTGACAACAGGGACAAAGATAGATTAAAATATATATAGTTTTGTCTGAACAAAAACTTATTTTGTGATAATATGATTTAACTTCAACCACTTTAGTTTCTTGATTACTTTCGGTTTTGTGCTGTGCTTCTCAATCTTTTTAACACCACAGTCTAAAAAATTTAGACACCATTATTGCAACTCTGTAGGGATTTTTTGCTTTTTTTTGAAAACATGTACAGGGTGTTTCAAAATTAAGGCAATAAACTTTTTTGTAAATTTATAAAAATTCAAACATGCTATTTTAATTTGATGAGTCAGCAATCAATGGGTTTTTTTCGTTTTGTGAATGAAGATTTCATGATGGGGATTGTCCACGTCGACTGCAGGCACACTTGTGGCTGACAAGGCCAATGCAAGATAGGCAAGTGCAGCCACAGCAGCTGCAATCAAAGGTCACACTTAGTACGGTTGTTGTTAAGGCTTTGCAGTTTTTCCTTCCATGGCGTTTCTCTCTCAGGTTGATTTTGTGGAAATCCTTGAAGGAGGAGACAGCCTGGTGGATAATGTGGCACCAAGTGACATGTGTCGGTTAATGCATAGCAAATTATACATTGCAGTAGATGTAGCCATCCTTATTATAAACTACAGCTTGCAGTTTTGATTTTAGGGACTCGAGAGAAGTATGAGGAGTGGCTGAGACCCTTGTCTCCAATATGGACCAGAGAGAAAAACCCAAAGGATTGAGGTCAGTGCTTCTTGCTGGCCATACATCTTTGCTTATGAATGATGGAATGTTTCTCTGAATCCAGATTTGGGTTGCTTCTTGAGCCATTCAATGGTGCTGAATCCTGTTGGAGACTCCATGGTAAACCTTGGAAGTTTTTTTAGCCCATGGTAGCAACTCTGATTCCAAAATAAGAGAAATGTACTAGTTTGAGTTGAGTTTTACCCCAGAAGGCACAAAAACAAGCCGAGATCTTCCTGTGGCTGTAAGAGCTGCCCAAGCCATGACATACTGTGCATTTTGACGTCTCATAACAATCCTACTTTCACTTGAACTTGAAGCACTCCATACTCTGTCATTTTGATGGTTTACAACTTGCTGAATGCCAAATTTTTTCTCATTTTCAACACCAAATTTAGTAGCATGCCTTGGGCTATCTGATTAAGGATACAATGACTTTTTTCAGCTCTCATTTTCTTGCATAACCTTTGATTGATTTTAATTTGATAGTTCAATTTAACCTTCTTCTTTTGGCTTCTTTCTAATCAGGGTTGCCACAGCATGACAGTGTTCTCCATTTCACTCGATCTACTTCATCTCCTTCCCTAACTCCAACTCTTTCCATGTCTTCTCTCACCAAATCCATCCACTTTCTCCTTGGCCTTCCTCTTTACCTTCTGCCTGGCACCTTTATCTCCATCATCCTTTTTCCCATATAGTCTTTTCTCCTTTTTACGTGTCCATACCAACGTAGCCTTGCATTCCGAAGTTTGTCTATCAGCTTTGCAATTTTTGTGCCCACTCTCACGTATTCATTTCTTATCTTGTCCTTTCTTGTCACTCCCAGTGCCCATCTCACCATTTTTAACTCTGCAACTTCCATTTTTCCCACTTGTCTTTCTGTCACTGCCACCATTTCCATTTCATAAAGCATGGTTGGTCTAACAACACTCTTGTACATTTCACCCTTAACCTTTGCTAATAACTTCCTGTTGCACAAAAGTCCAGACACCTTCCTCCAACTCATCCATTCTGCTTGGATCCTTCTCCTTCTTCACATCTTTCATTGCTACTAACTGTTAAACTCAGGTATTTGAAGTTTTTTGCTCTCTTTACCTTTTCTTCTTGCAGCTTTAACTCTTCTCCATCATCCACACCCCCAACCTTCAAATATTCTGTCTTGCTCCAGCTCACTTTCAGGCCTCTTCTCTCCACTGCATTTCTCCAAATCTCCAGATCCTCTTCTAGCTCTTTATGATTTTGTCTAGACAGGACTATGTCATCTGCAAACTGCATACCGATGGTGTGTCCTTACTGATGTCCTCCGTCAGCCTGTCTATGATGATGGCAAAAAGAAATAGGCTGAGTGCTGAACCTTGGTGGAGTCCAACACCTATCTTGAATTTTTCAGTCAACCCTGCTGCACTTCTCACAGTTGTTGTTGCTCCGCCATACATATCCTTGATAATCTTTATGTAGCACTCTGATGTTTCAGCTAACTGCAAGCATTCTCACAGTTTCTCTCTGGGTACCCTGTCGTATGCTTTCTCCAAGGCAATAAAGGCACAGTGCATTACCTTCTGCCTTTCAGTCCACTTTCCAACAGCATCCTTAGATAAAAGATTGTGTCGGTGGTACTCCTTCCTTATCCTTGCTTCTATTATCCTCTCCCACAATTTCATAGTGTGGCTCATCAACTTAATCCCCTGGTAGTTTCAACATTTTTTGATGTCTCCTTTACCTTTGTACAAAGGTACAAGCACACTCTTCCTCCATTCATCTGGCATCTTCTTTCCTCGCAAGAGTCTGTTGAAAAACTTCACTAAAAAGTCCACACCTTTATTGCCTAGAGCAATCCATGCTTCCACTGGTATGTCATCAGGTCCTTGAGCCTTTCCCTTCTTCATCTTCCTCAACCCAGTCCTGACTTCTTCAGAGATATCTTCCATGTCTCTTTCTCTTCCTTCTGTTCTCGTTTCTCTTCTTTAGGGTTTCATGGTTGAGTAAGTTGTCAAAATACTCCTTCCATCTTTGTTTCACTTTCTCTTCTGCATCAGAATTACCGCAGTCTTACTTGTTGAACATCCTTGCTTTGTCTGTTTCTCTGCTTTGCTATTTTAAACACCTCATTTTGCCCATCCTTTGTTTCCAGTTTTTTGTACAGTTCCTTATATCCCTTGCTTCTTGCCTTTGCCACTTCTCTCTTAGCTTGCTTTCTTCCAGTTTTATAAGCCAACTGGCTTGAATCATCTTTGATGGTATCCCATGTCTTTTTAGCTTTTTTCTTATCCTTCAGCTTCTGGACTTTTTGGTTCCACCACCACATTTCCCATTTACCTGCCGTGCTAACTTTTCTCAATGTTTCACCCAGTTCCCTTCTGGCAATGCTCCGTATCAATTCAGCTATTCTATGCCAGTCTTCCTGTCCACCAAGTATTCTGCTTTCAATCACTTCCATTTTGAGTTTATTGTTCACTTTTCGATTCCTTTAGTTTCCACCATTTTATTTTTTTCACTAGTTTTGGTGCTTTCCTCCACTTTGTCCAGATGATTATTGCACTGACCACTATTTTCTGTGCTGTTTTGCTACACTTTCACCAAGAACAACTTTTGTATCCACGACCTCCTTGATACTTCGTCTTCTCAACATAATGTAATCCTCCTGCGAACTACGTCTGCCACTGCTGTAGGTGACTCTATGTGCTGGTTTCTTTACAAAATATATGTTAGTGATCACTAGTTCCCTTCTCTTAGCAAAATCCATCACTGCTTGTTCTTGATTATTTCTTTTCCCTAATCTGTGTCTGCCCTTGCATTCTTGATCACCATTATTCCCTTCTCCTACGTGCCCATCAGGTCTGCTCCCACCACGATTCTTTCATTCCTTGGTATCTTTTCCACTGTCTCATCTAGGTCCAGCCAGAATGTTTCCTTTTTTTCATGTATGCACCCCACCTGTGGCACATACACACTGATAACATTCAACATAACACCATCAAGCTCCATCTTCAAACATATTATCCTGTCTGTTACCCTCCACAATTCCACTACCCTTTCCACATGCTCCTTTTTTAATGTGATTCCTACACCATTCTTTTTGTTTCCACTTCCACAGTACCACATTTTATATCCTCCACCTATGCATCTTGCTCTCTCTTCCTTCCAGTGAAGTTTCTGCACACACAGTATGTCCACCCCTCTTCATTCAGTATTCCATAAAATTCGCCACTTCTCTTCCTTTTCTGGTCATGGTTCCACTATTTAATGTAGCAACCCTCAGCTTGATCTTCTTAGCTTTCTTCCTTTCTTCATTTCTCTCCTTCCTTTTTCTCCACTGCTTTCCATCTCTTCTTTGCATCCAAGTAGCATGTCCACCAGTGACCCTTGGTGCCCAGTCACTGGTAACGGTTGTTGTTTTCCTGTGCATCGACCAATCCAGTATGAAATCAGATTTTACAACACACATTAAAAAATATTGAGCTGTTTTACGCCAGGTGTCCTTCCTGTTGCAACCCTCCCCATTTATCCGAGCTTGAGACTGGCACCAAGGCTGCTCTGATTTGAACAACCTTAGAGGCTGGGTTAGTTCAATTTAACCTTTAATAACCTTTAATTTAACATAACCTTTTATTGCTGACTCAACAAATTAGAATAGCACGTTTGAATTTTCAAAAATCTATAAAAAAGTTTATTGCTTTAATTTTGAAACACTGTGTAGAATCAAAATAAAGACAAAATGGTCTTTTTTGTTCCAAAAAATATTAAAGAAATACTCTTGTTTTTCTTATGGTTTAGTTCATTAATTTTGTGCAACCTGAAAACCCCATAAACTGCTAATAAAAAAGAATACATCTACAATTTGCCCGTACTAAATTAAAATGGTTCAGTAAAAAATGCACTGCCAACATGGAAGAACTTTGCAACTTAATAATTAAGAAGAACTAATTTTTGCAAATGGAAATTTTCCATGTCTTAAAAGAATTTGTTTTTTTCATGGCTAAGACCACAGGCTGAGATCCTGATTAATTTTGCATGAAGTGATACCATTAACTGACTCATTAAAAATTTATTGACCATCAGATGCCAAAGTGTAAGTTTGATATTTTGTTGTAAAAGTTTATTATTGTCTATGGAATTTTGTCTGTTTAAATTGACTACCTTAATTGGCTTAATTGTATTTTATTATGGCAAAGAATGTGTTTTATTTGTACAGCCATTTTAAATTTTACAGAAGAATTAAACGACAAAGAAACAAGTCTTCGAGTAAAAAAACAAAGTAAGTTTCTTTATATGTAATGCATAGAAACTAAAGGACTTCTATTGTTAAAATTTTGTCTATGGAACAATAAACAAAATTTTTTAAATGAAGAAAACTTTTGCTGATTGTAGTATTGTTTAGTAATCACAAAATTTTTGAATTAAAATTCTTAAATGTTTTGTTTTGATTTAAAGTTGTTTTTTGCCCTAAAAAAAAGATTAAAATTAAGTTATAACACAGAAAAAGGACATATCAAAAAAAACAATTAAAAATTTACTAAACTACAATGTCTTAACAATTTTTTAAAGTTTATTTATTGTTATCTTGCTTATTAAAAATAGTATGTTTTTAAATTATCAATGCGGTCCAATCTTAAATGTTTCATGTTGGTTATTGTGATCTTTTTTGGCTTTTTTTGATAAGGGGTTCTCAATTATTATTAGCTTATAAAGTTTATTTTGGTTTTAAACAAAACTATTTATATCATGCCATGAATGGATTTAATAAAACTAGTAATAAATGTTGATTAACAGCTTTTAATAGATTTTTATATTATATCATGATATCACATATTGTTTAAAAAAGTTGTTGTGGTATATTTCAATATTGTTCAATCTTTGTTGAATGTTTTAAGTCAAATGGGAATGATTATTCAATTTTGAAAAAAAATCTACCGATATCAAGTTTTTTTGAATGAGGCAAAAAGAAATTGTCGTTCAAAACATAACTTTTTACAAGTTCCAACTTCTATAATAGATACTAAAAATAGCGTTTTTGGTAAAAAAAAAAAGGGCTGGACAAACTATGGCTCACAGGCTGCATGTGGCCACCACAACTTTTTGTGTGGTTGCAGAAGCCTCAAGCAAATAATTTACTCTCTCTCTGTTTTCAATCATGGTATTGTTTTTAAAAATATATTTAAAATTTTCAATTACAACTTGTTTGCAAGAAAAATGGAGATTTCAGATATTAGTTGAAAATCTTTTTTTTAGAGATCACTATAATGTGGTTCCACAATGAGAATGTGGCCCACAAGCTATAAAGTTTGCTCACCACTGGTATAAAACAATAAAAAATGAAATTGTTTTTATCTTTAGCTTTATTTACATTTTTATTGTGATCATAAATTTAAGGTAAAGTAACTTTTGTTTAATTCATCAGATAAATTATTTTATGATCAAATAATTCATTTCAGCCTCATTGTTTGAAGAAGGTTATTTATACAATGAAGAAAGTGGAAATGAAATGAGAATTATTGATGATCAGGCTTATTTGTACAATGAAGGAAATGGATGTAAGTTGAACATTTTTGTCTTGTATTGTTGGATTGTACATACAGGGGTGCCCATAAGTAACCTTACACTTGTCAAAATGACAAATTCATTTCTTTATCACACAATTACACAATTACAATGACAAATTTACTTATTTATCTCACAATTATACAATTTTCATTCCATTTGAATTAACAGTTACAATAAAATCAATAATAATCACTGTATTACATTAAATGTTTGCAGTGTTTACCTTCTACAGCGATACATTTCAAGCACCAATCCTTTGTCACGTGGCAAATGTTTTGGCAGAGTTGCTTGTACCTATTAATTTTCTGAATTTCTCTGGTTTTGACTCAGTCATATTACATAGAACTGATGCATCTTATATACAGGTCACTATTGAAAGGGAGGTTTTAAACATCCAAAAGAAGGTGTGGTTTATACACAGGTAACATACACGGGTAACAGTAGCATTGCATTGTGCATTATGCTGAAACTTTTACATGTGCAACTATTGACATAATCAATAATAATTAATTATAAGTTATCAATTTTACTTTTTGGTAATATCAAGTGTAAGGTTACTTATGGGCACCCCTGAATGTTTATTTAACTTGCAATGAATCTAAGCAACACGTCTTTCTACAGGGTTTCTAACTTAAACAGACTTTCTAAAGGGTACCCAAAGCAACCTTTTTTAAGGCTATTTATAAGCAGCCCTTGTTAAAGCTTAAGGCTGCTAGCAGTTTTTTCAAGACCAACCAAGTACAAGTTTCAAAGCTTTCAATAAACAGTCTTCTTCAAGACTATAATAGACAAAAAAGAGTTGGCTTGTTGTCCAATTTTCAGTCTATTGGTAAACACCCTCACCAGTATGTTAAACTTGCTTGTTTAATCTTTTATTAACTATTACAGCATGCTAATCTGTTGAGTATGTCAAAACCTAAACAACTGTTGTAATACTAAGAGATATTGCCACTTACAGAGTTTAAAATGCTCGCATCCCCACATATCTCAAAAACCTGATGTACTAAAATCAAAACTGATGCCAGATTTGGAATCAGTGCCTTGCTGTTACCCAAAATTAAGTGCTCTTGTTCTTGTAAAGAAAAAAAGCTATTTTTTGTTGACCAATGTAATTTTTTATGGAAATTTAACACTAGAAGTACGGGATGCGTCAATTGACGCATTTTTCACCTTTGTGTGTCTATAATTTTTAAACCGTATGGATTACAACACTCATATCCCCTGACTTTTTCTAATTTGGCCAAGCCCACATGCCTTGAAATTTTCATGTTTCTATTTTATCAGTAAAGCGAAATAGAGTGGCAACTACCTCGAAGGACAGCGTGCATCAATTGATGCAGTACTGTTTTATTATTGAAAACATACGATAAAAGGCATTGCTGCTTTTTACATATTATATCCAATAAAAGATTGGAAAGCAAAAGATAAACAGCTGCTGTCTGCATTCAGAAATATGAGAAAATTCACAACTTTTGGTGTGAAAAAGCAGCATGAGATATTTACTGTAACTTCAATGCAACTTACCGCTACTGCAGTACAGAGCAAAAGTTTTGTAACACGCATATTATCAGATAATTTAGTAATTTATCTAGAATGTTTTACTGTATTTTTTATAATGTATTTATTTTTAGGAATTTTTAGTCGGCACCGTGGTCAAATGGTTAAAGCACCGGACTGATGATCAACATGGTTTCGGTTCAAAACTCACTTGCGCCATTCTGTTGTGTCATTGGGAAAGACACTTTACGGCACTTTCTCCTGCTTGGTGGTCAAGGCAAGCAGTTTCAAATTACAGTAATATCTCCACTAAATTACTAGCGGACAGCAATATCTTGGTATCTCCTGAAGCAGGTTGGGGTAATTGCTTACCCTATGTATAGCGCCTCCATTGCTTTCCTGTGAGTTAGGAGGATAAATATAGAGATAAAAAAATAAAAAAAAGAACTACAGTACTTTCTAAAAACCTAAATTGCTAAAAATATCTATACAGAAAATTTCAGCAACTTGTGCTTTAGATATTTTGCAAAATCTTTCCTCCAATTGCTCTGATAACTATGGTTCTGACAGTGAAATCGACCCAGTTGTAAATGCAGCATTGGCCAGTGTACCTGCAGTAGAATCTGACAAGTCTGATAGCGACGATGAAGCTGATGACCAAGTTACACATTCTGTTATGCAAGGTGGACCAGGTCTGATTCAAAGTAGGGATGGGTCAAAGTGGTGCAAGATTGCTGTGTTGTCTGCTGCTCAGGGCCACTTGCAGTCTCACAATATCCTGCAATTTCAGCCTGGACCTACATCATACTCCAAAAGTCGTGTTGATACTGACAGCCCAGTTTCATCGTTGCGGATACTATTTGATGAACGAATGTTGAGAAACATAAATAATGCACAGTTGAAGAAGAATAAAGGCAAACTGGAAATCAGACTTGGGATGTGTCCTTGCATGAATTATATAAATTTATTGGGTTGGTGGTTGCCTGTGGCATGATTGGAGGATGAAACTTCCCTCTGAAAAGCTTTTGGTGAAAGTTGTGGGGTTTTCAAATGTTTTTGCAAACCATGCCAAGAGATAGTTTTGTTAAAATTATGAGATTTCTTTTCTTTGACCTGAGGATGGAAAGACATAGAAATCTGTTGCAGGATAAATTTGCTCTCGTTTCACAACAATAAACCTGACAAAATTGGCCTAAAGTTTTGGCTTGCAGTTGATGTAGAAAACAAATACTTATTCAATGGCTTTCTTTATGTAGAAAAAGATGATACAAGAAGCAGTGACATGCATGTGCCCACAGATGTTGTGCTGAAGCTCATGGCTCTGCTTTTCCAATGGGGTTACAATATCACGTGTGACAATTATTTTACCTCACTTGGTCTTGCTTTGAATGTAGTAGAGAAAAATTACAGTCTTGTCGGGGACGTTATGCCAAAATAGAAGAGAAGTCCCAGAGGAATGCAAGAAGAAAAAGGAACAGCATAAAACCGAAGTGTTTTGGTATGATGGCCAAACAGCAATCACAGTCACATCCTACCAGTGCAAAGCAGCAAAAAACGTGACAATTTTGAGCAGCTTGCACCCAGATATCCTTGTTTCAAGTGACAAAAACCCAGAAAAGAAACCTGATTCAGTATTGTACTACAATAAAACAAAACTGGGGTGGAACTTTGCAACCAAATGACAAGGCTTTACTTGGTATAAGCAGCAAGTAGGCTTTGGCCTGTACATGTATTCTATTATGTAGTTGACATGGCTCTTATCTACAGTTGGATTTTTTACAAGCAGGTCTGCCAAAGCAGTATCAGCCATACAGAATTCATACAAAAGGTAGCAGAAGAGTTGACTGGAAGTGCGCCAACCGTGTCTCATAAATGGCATGCTGAAGAAGTTTGTAGTCCCAATAACACAAATGCTAGTTTTATTGTGAAATGCCGCCTTACCTGCTCAACTTCAAAGCATAGAAATTGGACTACTGACATGTGCCAAAAATGTAAGAAACCAGTGTGTGGGAAATGTGCCGCCAGAAAGTGCAAATTGTGTGCAAAAATACCATCATGTGTTTGAGCAACAATAACTTAGCCTTTGCTGGTTATCAAAAACAAACCCTTATTTTTTGACAGTGATTGCATTAATACAATAAAACATAAAAATTATCTTCAGATTGAAAACAGTTTTTGGAGTTAGGGTGCTTTTTATGTGCGAAATACGTTGTTTTTGCAGCTTTCTAAAGTTTTGCGTCAATTGACGCACTCCGTCCTTCTAGGTAGGTGAAAACTGCCATCCTTCTAGTGTTAAGTAAAACGAAAGTCATATAAGGCTAGGGGTGGGGTGTTGGCAAAAAATATGCTTATACAGGTGTTGGCATTTTTACTTTGCTGCACTGACACCAGTGTTGACATTTTTTACTTTTCCAATCTCAGTACTTTGTAAAAGTTTAATATGCCATTTCATCCTTGCCACAAGACTCATTAGGTGACTTTACCATTTAACTAGGTGTGCAGGGTAAACAGAACGCTATAGCTTATAAATATTATTTTATCTAAAGAAAATAATAATCAATAATTAGTCTATATATCAAAATTTTCAAAAATAATTGAAGGAAAAATTTTGCCAGCATCAACACCACTTAATCATAGCAACACCTGCTGACACCACTTAAGAATGCCAACACCCTAGCTCTGCATAAGACTAGATTTTCTGCCAAACATACTGTAAGTGGAAGATCTTTTTGCTCTTCACTGGAAAATATAATTATTGTAATGTCAAAGCAAGGCCTGCTTTTAAAAAACCTTTTCATAGTTATTTTTTCAACTATGATTTCTTTCCTCTCATAAACTCATAAAATTTTTATCTTGAAAAAAAATTCTCCCTGATTGGAACTGGCTTACATCATACTGATTTCTTTTCTATATATTTCTTGCTTTCAATACAATATCAGTATCATCTACCAATAGTCCATGAGATTTTTATCTGATCTCATCTGTAATTCTGCCTATAAATAAGAAGATAAGGTAAAATTTAAAGCCGATTTTCAAAACATTTTTTTGTTTATAGACTACATCTCATAATCTTCAAACTCTTCTTAAGCATGTCCTGCTACAAATCAATCATAGTTTTTGTACCACTCCAAGTTTCCTTAAATTATAATATTTAACTGCTGCACAGCTTCTGATTAAAATTTCAGCTTTATTATTTGGTATTTTTCTATTTTTTGTCTTATGTTAATCAGATATATGAAGAACTTACATTTTTTTAGTGTGAAAATACAACTATTGCAACAAAACAACAGTAGTGGTTAAGTGTTACAAAAATTTATTTTGTTTCATCTCTATTCAGTGTGTTTGGCTTTTCAGTATAAATATATAGTCATCAAACATACAATTATGTCAAATGCAATTTTAAGTAAAAAATCAAAGCTAACATACACTCATCTTTTGTTGTAGCTGTGATTTTACACTTCTTTATAATTGGACATCTGGACAACCAACCAGAACTCTTCCATTTTTCACTTATCTTTTTTTTTGTTGCAATTTTTTTATTTTTATCTCTGTAAGTGACGAAGGTGCTAATACATAAGGTAAGCAATTACCCCAACCTGCTTCTGGAGATCCCAAGATATTGCTGTTCACTTGTAATTTAATAGAGATATGATTTTAATTTAGAACTGCTTGCCAAGACCACCAAGCAGCAGAAAGTGCCATAATTATGTTTCTCAAGGACACAACAGAATGGTGTAAGTAGGTTTTGAACCAGGATCATGTCGATTCTAATCCCAGTGCTCTAACCACTCAACCATGCTGATATCTCTTAACCAGGCTTTCTTATGATTGTTAATTTAGCTTTGAATAACTAAATTTGTTTTATAGATGGCCACATATTTTTAGTTTGGTGACCCCTGCTTTATAATTTTATTTATTAGACAAATTTGTATTGTGAGTGTGTTCTGTTCTGAAGGCCATAATTTCGTGACTCTTGTTCTGATCACATCTGATTTTTGTTTGTTTGAAAGATTTTAAACATTTATCTGATAAAGTTTTAAAATATTTTAGCAATATGCTTATTTTTCATTCTATCATTTGCCAATCTCTTTAAGGTCTCTACCAACATTTAAATAGCCCTTTGCTAGATTTTTTGTAGTTATATCATTGTTATATCAATTGATATAACAAATTCAAACCGTTGAATGGACAATCAACTTTTTTTTTTTTTTTTAACTGATTATTCAAATCAATTTACACAGTTGGCATGTTCTATTCTTTTCTAAACTTTATACTTCTTTATTCTCTCTTCATAATGTATATATATATAAGTATATTTTGTTTTCTTTTATGTTTGTATTTGCAGTGCATCCAAAAAAGGTTTCCGGACCTAATGAGGTTTCTTTTCGGGAGGTTTTCTTTACTCACCATGCTCAGTTGAGCTAAATTTATAGTTAGCTATATAGGGCGGTTGTGCCTCCCAATGATTTACATAACCGTTCCTGCACTGCACATTTTTTTTATTTTTATTTTTTGGCTTGTCATTTTTTTTGTGTCTTTTTTGTCTTTTTAAATAATAATATTTAGTTTGAATTAGGTAACGCGGCCGTGCTTCTTATTTTTTCTCTTTCTTACCCCCTCTCCATACTTTCTGCATGTTTAACGTCCGTCGTTGTGTCGCGTTTCCTTTTCATGCTTTGCTTAATGTACATTGCATATACTTAAACATTGTTACTAAGCGTGAATAAAATATCATCATCATCATCATCATTTTCCAAAAGTTCACTAGCTTTATGCAAGAAAGCTATTAGAATGGATCATCTTATAATGCATTTACTGCCCATTAAAATTTTGCATATATTTTTCAGATGATACTACAACCTACAAAGTTTCAAGTAAGAATTTTTTGTAAAGCTTTTATATTTTTCAATCTGTAGTCTGTTGTGATTTTGCTGTTTAGCTCAATCTATGAACTTCTATGACTGCAACATAAGTATTTTCAATATAACAACAAATGACGTATTTTTAATCAGAAAACACCATTTCACTGTTGTCCTGAGACAGTTTAATTGTAATTGTAATAAAAAAATATTATCCAAAATGCACAAAAAAACATCACATGGATTTTCTTTTTAAAAAGCTTTTTCTATGAAATGTATTCCACTAATTTTTATCTGTTGTAGTTGTTGCCCCTCTTCCAATGATAGTTTGGAGTAACCATTTCTTAATCCTCAAAGAAACTAATCTAGATTTCCACTTTTGAATTATATCAACTGCTTTTAAAGGCTTTTTCCACAGATTAAGAGGTATTGTGTTGTGTTGTGTTGATACTTGACTACAGTAAACTAGGTGATTATTGTCATGTGTGTGTGACAAGCTTAGTGAGCATTGTAATGTATTTTCCAAAACAATATTGGCTTTAAAAAACTTTAAAATAATAAGTTATACAGAAAACCTAAATACAGCACAAAATTAAGAACACAAAACAGTTAACTCTGATAACATTTCAACTTGTACGCATACCAACAGATCACTGCTTTACATACTGCACGTAGATTAATAATTACAGTGTTATAAGTACTTTTGGAAAAAGCAATTGATTTGTCTTTTGAGCACATTTTATTTTATAACATTCTTCCCTTTTCACAAATTTAAACAATTGGGTGGACAATGCATCCTTGTTGACCTCCAAACTGGTTGAGGAGGCATATCCAAGACAAAATTTTTCTTTGTTGATATGGGTACATCACTTTCATCTTCAGTATTCTTAAAACTCTCGTTAGAAATATTTGCATCTCTTTAACTGTTCTTGACATCAGAGATTCTGTGATTTTGATTGTTATTCTTACATAATTCAGTCACTTCTTAAACTTTTATACCAACTGGAGCCAAATATTTTGTCTCAACAGTAGTTTCTCATCTATCCTGAAAACATACATGTGCATATTCATTATTTACTTCTATTAAACTTACTTCTTCAACCAAAGGATCAGTTTTCAAAGTTTGGACATGTTGTTTTAAAAAAACTGGTCCTGGTTTAGTTAGCCAAGTAGGAATCGAACCATCAACACTTGACCATCTAGGAAAAGAAAAGAAACATTTGTGTAGAGTTTTGTTTGTAATTGTTCATAGATTAGAATGGACCATCTTATAATGCATTTACTGCCCATTAAAATTTTGCATATATTTTTCAGATTATACTGCAACCTACAAAGTTTCGAGTAAGAATTTTTTGTAAAGCTTTTATATTGTTTTAATCTGTAGTCTGTTGTGATTTTGCTGTTTAGCTCAATCTATGAAATACTATGACTGCATCATAAGTATTTTCAATATAACAACAAATAACTTATTTGTAAAAAAAATTATTATATCCAAAATGCACAAAAAAACATCAATGCATTCACCAGTAAAATATGGTTTAAAGAAAACAAAAAAACATCACATGGATTTTCTTTTTAAAAAGCTTTTTCTATGAAATGTATTCCACTAATTTTTATCTATTGTAGTTGTTGGCCCTCTTCCAATGATATCTTGGAGTAACCATTTCTTAATCCTCAAAGAAACTAATCTAGATTTCCACTTTTGAATTATATCAACTGCTTTTAAAGGCTTTTTCCACAGATTAAGAGGTGTTGTGTTGTGTTGTGTTGATACTTGACTACAGTAAACTAGGTGATTATTGTCATGTGTGTGTGACAAGCTTAGTGAGCATTGTAATGTATTTTCCAAAACAATATTGGCTTTAAAAAACTTTAAAATAATAAGTTATACAGAAAACCTAAATACAGCACAAAATTAAGAACACAAAACAGTTAACTCTGATAACATTTCAACTTGTACGCATACCAACAGATCACTGCTTTACATACTGCACATAGATTGATAATTACAGTGTTATAAGTACTTTTGGAAAAAGCAATTGATTTGTCTTTTGAGCACATTTTATTTTATCACATTCTTCCCTTTTCACAAATTTAAACAATTGGGTGGACAATGCATCCTTGTTGACCTCCAAACTGGTTGAGGAGGCATATCCAAGACAAAATTTTTCTTTGTTGATATGGGTACATCACTTTCATCTTCAGTATTCTTAAAACTCTCGTTAGAAATATTTGCATCTCTTTAACTGTTCTTGACATCAGAGATTCTGTGATTTTGATTGTTATTCTTACATAATTCAGTCACTTCTTAAACTTTTATACCAACTGGAGCCAAATATTTTGTCTCAACAGTAGTTTCTCATCTATCCTGAAAACATACATGTGCATATTCATTATTTACTTCTATTAAACTTACTTCTTCAACTAAAGGATCAGTTTTCAAAGTTTGGACATGTTGTTTTAAAAAAACTGGTCCTGGTTTAGTTAGCCAAGTAGGAATCGAACTATCAACACTTGACCATCTAGGAAAAGAAAAGAAACATTTTTGTAGAGTTTTGTTTGTAACTGTTCATAAAAGCAATCAAATTGAATGTAAAACATCTGGCAAAACAACTAGCCAATTTTAAGTATTCAAATTTTTTTATTTTAGTGCAAGTGTAATGCATTTCCAAATAACGTAGTTGCATCTTTCTACTTGACTGTTGCTTGACGGATTGTATTGCATGCTACAGCTTCTGATTGCTCCTTTTTCATACAAAAATGTTTGAACACCTTTGCTCAAAAATGCCGCATCTCGATCAAAATAAATGTATGCTGGTAGTCCAAACAGAGAAAACAGAAAAGTTAAACAACTAATTACACTTTCAGCTGACACATCAAGACAGGAAAATACAAAAGAAAACCTTAAAAATTTGTCAATTGCACACAAAAGAAGTGGTTTCTGTTGTTTCTTGGCAGAGGTCTTATAAAATCTAAGCTTAATTTTTTAATTGGTTGTGTTGCTTTAATTAGATGAGATTGAGCAGTCTTAAAAAATTTGGTTTACACTCACAGCAAACTTTAAAATTGCTTACCACTTGTTTGACTTCTTCAATAGAATAAGGAAAATTGTTTGCTCTAATAAAATGAGTCAAACAAACAATACCTGGATGACATAAAGTATGATGTAATTTATATAAAACATTTTAAGTTGGAACAGAACAAACCAAACATGAAAGAGTATCTGGGGCAATGTTTTCTCATCCAGGCTTGTACATAATATCAAAAAAATAATATGATAATTCAACTCTCCAAGGCATGATTTTATCATTTTTTATTTTACCTTTATGTTATAGATCAAATATAATAGAAATTGATTTTTGATTGGTTTTCAACGTAAAGTGTTTTCCTGTTAAGAAATGCTTCCAATGTCTTATTGCTTTGATTACTGCTTGGACTTCTTTTTCAATCAATGAATGTCTTAACTCTGAACTGTTTAACCTTCATGAAAAAAAAGGCTACAGGTTTATCTTCTTGAGTAAACGTGGCAGCTAAAGCAAATTGCAATGCATTAGTTTCTACTTGAAATGGTTTAATCTCATCAATTTCAGTTATTGTCATCGTTTTTGTCGTTTGATGGGCATCCACTCCAGGTCAGACACAAACAGGACTGGGGATGATGGTTTATCCTTTTACTACTCCAGACTGCTGCACTGCCTGAATCAGATGCCGACAGTGATGTTATTAATCCAGCATCAAGTTTTGTCATCCAAAACCATCAGACCTCATGCTCCATGTGGTGCCCGATGTATAGGGCACGCTGTTAGAACATGGTCTGCGGTTTGCTCAGAGGCACCACACTCACAATTTGGTGAAGGAGCAAAACCCCTACAGGCTTGGCACCATCCCAATCACCAGTAAGCCCATCCCAACAGGCTTGGCACCAGTCCCGGGCACAGAAACACGGATGCCAAGTCAGGCAAGGTTGTCCAAAAGATTCCATGCAGCTGGCAAAAACAGGCGTCTGGATCTTAGTCTCACTTGGCAAGTATCTGAGGACCCACTTAAAAGACCATACAAGATATGATTGGGGTCCAGAGATCCACGGTGAGCCAAGGAGAGTGTCGCTTCCATTCGGCGACACTCAGCTGGCTGGATGCCTGAAAGTATGGATAGGTGGTTCGTTGGAGTGTAACCATCCAGTAACTATGCGCAAGGCGTTATTCAAGACATTGTCAATGAGGCGAGTGTGAGTACTGCAACACCAGACTGGCGCACAGTACTCAGATGTTGAGTGGACTAGAGATAAGGTGGCTATGCGTAGTGTTTTAGCACCAGCACCCCATCCCAAGCCCACAAGTTGCCTCAGCCATGTCACAACCAATGTGTAGAGCGCCATGTCAAAATGGTAACAGAGGGCACAGCACAAGTTGAAGGATTTGAGCAAAGAGATGGGTTGATTCGCCAGAAGATTAAATCTCAAAAACTTTTGAAAAAATTTGACACTAAAGTGCAATTCTGATGCGCTTCATTTTGCGTAGGGTATTTGGTGTACTCTAACTTGCTTTCTTATTTTTCTCTCACTCCTTAGGCAAAACAACCCAATATCAGCATCAACAGTTCGAAAGTAATGAGATGTAACAGATTTTCTTTAAATTACTGAAATACTAAACATTTTATGGGCAGTAAAGCTAGCACGTTCTGTACCTTATGAGTAGGCCTATTTAGGTACTTTGTCTGGTGACCAAAGTTATCCCAAATCATCTTGTTAATATTGTGATTGTCATAATTAGTCCTTATCAGTTAGACATATATCATTTCAAATATTAGATCAAAGTTATTTCCATACAGCGCAATTTTCAAGTATTGAGCATAAAAAACAGTTTATCGATTATAACTTTTTTTCTAGTGGAAATAGACGAAAACTTTCTCTTAGCACATATAGAAACATGATGATTCTGCAAATTTTGAGCCATAAATCATGCCTCTACGATAAGCGGTTACTGAGTTATGACATTTTTTGTCAATTTTACCCCCCAAAGATAGCAACTCGCCAAAACCAATTTTTTTGAAGTTTTAGCCTATTTGGCAGGATTTAAGAACTACACTTTTTTCAAATTTTTTTTCACTCCACCCTACTACAACAATTTCACGAATCTGCCATTGGTCAACATCTTCTTGACAATGCCCAATGCACTCTTCACTACAGCAACAAAAAATTTTCTATTCTTGCTCGAGGTTGCTCTTTCATTTTTCTGCTCTTGAAGCAACTTTCATTAAATCTCTCAATCCCCTTCTGTGTAAGCAAAAAGAATTCGTCTACTCTTTAAAAATTTCTTAATCTTTTCTCTCATTGGCTAGTTTCTTTCAGCCAATGAGAACTCTGCTTTTCCCTTTATAGCTCAGTTCGGTTTCAATTTTACTTTATTCTGACGATTTCCCCTGAAGAGTGTCAGATGAAAAGCTTTGGGAAGAAAAATCTTTTACTTTACTCAATCTTCAAAACTAAAAATCTTTATTTCAAACAAAACTTGAAACACAAATACAAAGGTAAACTTCAAGACGAATCAGTCCAATTTAGTACTGTCAGTATATATAGATAAGTCAACATAAACATCCAGTCTGGATAAAGCATAAAGAACACCCATTATGCAGCATAGTCAGTAAACTAAATTAAGTGATGGCTCTTCCTGGCAACCAAAATGACAACTGAAGTCAATAACAAAAAAATCAAATTTTAGTATTAAGCCAAATGTCAATTAAACAAAGAATACAGAAAAGGTGTGAACTCTAATAAGGCCAGGATTAGACAGAGTTCGATTTCTACAAAAAGTGTAGTTTACATTTGTGATTCTCCAGTACTAATTATTTAATGAGATCAATAGTTTCACATATCATTTAGATTCCTAATTAGTTAATCAATTTTAACTTTATATTTTAAGACTTGTTGTTCAGTCATGGCATTTAATATTAAACAGAAAAAAATTTTGTTTGCATATGATTTTGTAGCCTGCTGAATGTACTTAAATTTATAATTTTTTCACATTATAAAAAAAGGTTGGACATCCCTGGACTAACTTGATTGGTTGCTTGAATTGTTAAGAAAGGATTTTCACACAATTAACTAATGACATTTTACTTGGATCTTAGCATTATCTATAACCAGTAGCTTACAAAACATGTCTCTACAACTGAATTTATCCTACAGCATAGTAAAACACTTTTTTATATTATGGTTAAGTATACACAAATCAATTAACGTGCAGATTTAGAAACCCTAACTCAGTTTGTTTCTCTAAATTGCAACTTAAAGTAGTAGTTTTTTCAAAGTTTTTATAGCTTTAATTTAAGCTCCCAATCAAAGGCAAAAGCTGTCTAACCTATGTTATATTACATTTAAATTTCTTTGATGTTTTGTACTTATTAATAAAATTTTTACAGTTTTTTCAACTACAAAATTTCCACGTGAGTTTTTGCTTGATTACTTACAGCTTTTATGTTGCTAGATTTATTGTGACAATACTTAACACCTGCACTTTAAAAAAAATTTTATAGATCAGCAGTCATTAATTTTTGAGACTCACATTTGAGCAAAAACATTATCAATTATGTATTATTAGTATAGCAAATGATGTCACAATCAAACAAAGCTGGAGCCACTTTGAGTTTATTATGTACTGTATATTAATGATAGAGCAATATAAGAAAAGTAATTAAGAAAGCAACCTACTCAAGTTGGCTTTTTGTGAATCCAAGGTTTTTTGAGCTATTTTTCATTTCTTTGGGTGTAACAAACTAAAGTTAAAAATGAAACCACACCAAAATTTAACCAATGTATTAAATATACTATAATGACTAACAGTACCCACCTAAGTACAAAAAATATGTTAAATAAGACAGAAATTATAATTTTGGCAAGGAATAAATTTTCTTCAATTATACTTTAGCAATACTCAGCAGCACAACTAAATTCATAAAACTTTTATTTTCAAACGTTTTCAGCTTCTTAAGCCCTTTTCAAGAAAAACTTAAACTTAAATGAAATTAACAATAATGTGTCAAAACAAAGAAAATTGATTATTTATGCATGAATGATTTACATTGTGACAAATAAGTTAAAGCAAATAGAATTATAAAGCCAATTTTTAGTTTCATTAAATTATTTAAAAGTGAAAGTAAATTTAAAATTTATAATAACAGAAATCAAAAAAAAAAAATTATAATTAAAAAACATTTAATAAAAATAAAGAACCATTTGCATAAAGTTGATGATTTAAACCAGGATTACACTTTTTAATAAATAATGCTTCGTGTATTTTTGTTTAAAATTTCGACTTGTAGACTTTTTAATCATTTTAAAGTAGTTTAAATTTAATTTGACAGAAGAAAAAACGTTACAACACATTATGTGATTTTTTATTGCACTTGAAACTTGAGAGTTGAAATCCAAATGCTCCCTAGCTCTAGTACTCAAATGACATACTGATGTATGTCAAGTTTGCATCACATGAACATGTAAATTAATAAATGACATTTGAGCAAAGACCTAAAGGAGTTGTGGACTTCAACTGAAAGTAGTTTCCAATTTTAAATGTTTTATAGACAGGACAAACTTTCATGTTAAATTTTGCTTTCAAAATAAGTCAAATTTCACACAAAAATACACGAAGCATTATTTATTAAAAAGTGTAATCCTGGATTAAATTGTCAACTTTATGCAAATGGTTCTTTATTTTTATTAAATGTTTTTTAATTATAATTTTTTTTTTTTTTTTGATTTCTTTTATTATAAATTTTAAATTTACTTTCATTTTGAAATAATTTAATGAAACTCAAAATTGGCTTTATAATTCTATTTATTGTTAATTTAATTTAAGTTTAAATTTTTCTTGAAAGGGCTTAAGAAGCTGAAAACGTTTGAAACTAAAAGTTTTATAAATTTAGTTGTGCTGCTAAGTATCGCTACAATATGGTTGAAGACAGAAGTTGTTATTACACAACATAAGGTTAAATTACAATAATTTTTAAAAGCAATAACAAAAAATAGTTGGCATGCAGATATAAAACTAGATGCAAGTTGTAAAAAAATTAATGCTAATTATTAATCAAATAGATATGACTTACAGCAAAACATGAACAATTAATCTCTATTTAAATCTTTATTTATGTCAATTAGTTTGATTTTCAAATAATCTTTTTGACTTCTTAGTAGAACAAAATAAATCGTGCTTGCTGTAAAGTTGTTGTTGCTGCTGTTTAACAAGCAAATAGTGTATGATAGTTTAATAAGCCGATATCTCTTTTAACTAATTCATCTCAGATTTTTACTCTTGAATAGTGTATACCAGTGGTTCCCAACCTTTCTACACCAGCTGACTAGTAAAATTTGTAAAGATGTTTACGGACAGGCAACAAATGACTGTATAATAAATAGAAGTGTTATTTGAAATCTTTTTGTAAACTAAAATTTTTGTTGCATAATATAATGCAAGATTTTGGCATATGCTATGTATTTAAGATGAAAATATACAACAAAGTGATAAACAAATCAACCCAAACAACAAAATGTCAATCTATTTACATACAAAATCAATGTTAGTGTGAAATTTGATGCTGTTTTACTGCCAGTATGGAAAGCTAGGCATCAAAGAAATTTTTAAAACACATAATTCTGTTTGTTGTGCTCTGAATGATAGTGACGAGCAAGTGAAGAAGGTTTTAAAGTGTCATTTAAAAGAATTTGGCGGCACACCAAACATAAGGGCTGCAGCAATTTTTCACTACATGGAACTATAGTAAAACCAATCTCGAAATATTTTTTGTTGTATAACCTGAAAAATTCTTCTTTTCGTTTCTTACTTTCTATTGTGACCCTCAATTTATGAAGTGTACCCTTTTTTATAGTTTGCTCTACACTTGCAGTAGGTCTACTGATACTTGCATCATTTCCATTTTGACAATTACCTATTATTTATTTATTTCATCTATATTTATCCTCCTGATTTGCAAGAAAGCGATGGAGGTGCCAATGCATAGGGCAAATAATTACCCTGACCTGCTTCCAGAAATACCAAGATATTGGTGTCTGGTTGAAATTTCAAATTTTTTTTATGTAGATATGATTAAATGCTAGAACTAGTTACAAAGACTGCAAAGCAGAGAAATCACTGTAAAGTGTCCAACCCAAAGACACAATAGAATGGTGCGAGTAGTAGGGTGGAGTGAAAATAATTTTTTTTTTTGAAATTGAAAAAAGTGTAGTTCTAAAAACCTGCCAAACAGGTAAAATCTACGAAAAAAATTGGTTTTGGCGAGTTGCTACCTTTGGGGGGCTAGCAACCCCCCAAAATGTGTTTTGAGGGGTAAAATTTCCTAAAAATGTCATAACTCAGTAACTGCTTATCGTAGAGGCATGATTTATGGCTCAAAATTTGCAGAATCATCATGTTTCTATATGTGCTAAGATAAAGTTTTCGTCTATTTCCACTAGAAAAAAAGTTATGATAGAAAAACTGTTTAATAAGTTTGTTTGTTTGTACTTAACTAATAGTTATCTGAAAAGTTATTATTATTTTTTGCAGGTATATTGTTAAGTAATTGTGTAAATCAAAGCTTTGGCCAAACTGCAAAGTAGTAAAACATGAAAAGACGGAGTTCAACTTCTGTAAAGAAGATTTTACATAGTGGACACACTTTCTCTACCCGTGATAGTTTTCCACCAGGAGTATTGCCTACCAAGCGACATGTAATACAGTAGAACGCATTTTTCATTTGAAAAACTTTCGAACCTTCAATGCTGCAAATGACATTGCCAGAGAAATTTATGACAGATGGGTATGGTGCAACGTATATCCCATTCATCTGTACACCATTTCAAAAAAAGTTCAAAGTTTTGTGAATTGTTTCAGTGCACTTGATTGCTGGTCAAAGAAAAAACGAGAAGCATTTTTACAAAAGGAAAAAGAGTTTATGTCAACTATTATGAAATATTTGATGTTTTTTGTGCTGACAATAAGCAGCGCAGAATTTTGGAGAAACAACATGGTTTGAAAATGACAGATGATGATTATGCTTTTTATAAAGATCAAACTAGTAAGCGAGTTGGAAAATGTGTGGATGCTGTGGCTCCGTCAACATCAGCTGACATGCAGTTTTTGAGGTGCTCTCGACCCTTACAACCTCATCCAGAACCACCAACATGTTCTTCCGTTACATCAGTTACATCAGTGCCTGAGTCAGCTTTGGATTATCTGTCAGATTCTAGTTCAACCAACACAGACCAAACGCAATCTTCTGCTGCTTCTGAATTTGTTTCTCAATCAATGCCATATGAAAATCAGAATCGAATGATTTGGTCAAACCTTGCAAGGATGAGTGAGCATTTTCAGATATCCGACAGAGCTGCTGCTGCGATCGCTAATAGTGTGATGCAAGATTTGGGTCTAATTACTGATGATGACAAGACATACGTTATTGATCGTAGCAAGCTTCGAAGAGAGCGAGAATGATGCTGTGCTGAAATTAGGAAAAAGGAGCAAGAAAATTTCAAGTTAGTGAATGCATATACTTTGATGGGCGCAAAGAGGCAACACAGGTCACCATGCAAGGGCCAAATGACAAGTTTTACAGGTCTGTGCAACTTGAAGATCACTATACAATGGTTGGGCAGCCTGGTGAATACTATCTTTCTCATTTTTCCACATAGGATGGCAAAGGAAGAACCATAGCACAAAAGATCTTCAACGCCATTGCCAACACCGAATTACATGACAAGCTTACAGTAGTTGGCACTGATGGAACTGCAGCAATGACAGGCAAGTTCAATGGTTGCATTCGTAAGTTGGAAGAACTATTGAACAAGCCACTACAATGGGTAATTTGCCTACTACATACCAATGAACTACCCTTGCGCCATGTCTTTACTATGCTTGATGGAACCACCAATAGTCCTGACACATTTGCAGGACCAATTGGGAAGTGTTTAACTGGAGATGTTTCAAGTTGGCCAGTTGCTGCTAATTTTAAGTCAATTTCAAACCCTCAGTTTGTACAGTTGCCAGAATCAGTTGTTAATGATCTGAGTACTGATCAACACTATGCTTACAAGATTTGTTCAGCAATAATCATGGGAGTTGTCGACAGCGACTTGCAATATTTAAAAGTAGGTCCCATTGTGCATTCATGCTGGCTAACTCTGGGCTGTCGAATCCTCAGATATTATGTTTCGGTGATGAACCCTCCTCAAACTTGGAAACTCTGACGAAGTTTTGTCTTCAAGTTTACTTTCCAAGTTGGTTTGAAATTAAGTTAAATAGTCAACTAACTTGCGGATCTAGAAATTTTTTCAACTTGGTCCAACGAATTCTTCAGGGGCCTGACGAAGCTGTTCGGAAAACTGCTCTGAAAGGTGTGCAACGAAATGCATTTTTCACACACCAGGAAAATGTCTTGATCGCCATGTTGGGTGACAATGATGAGGAGATACAAATGCAAGGAGTGAACAAAGTGCTTTCAATTCGTGGAAACTTGCCATCAATGATAATCATGACTCATGGTTTCATTTGATAATCATGACTTGGTTGACAGTCGCAGTGAAGAATATTCTTTGGAAGGAGCAAAATATTATGATACCACCTCAACTGTACGGCTGTTTGAACCGCCCACACTGGATCTAACAGTGAACTCGTACTACAAGATGGTGAATTTAACATCTTGCCATCAGCAGCCTCCGGTAATTGAACATTTAACTGATTTAGATATTGAACAATGCCGGATAAGACCACTGCAGCTCGACCACCCATGTCACAATCAATGTGTAGAGTGCCATGTCAAAATGGTAACAGAGGGCGCAGCACAAGTTGAAGGATTTGAGCAAAGAGATGGGTTGATTCGCCAGAAGATTAAATCTCAAAAACTTTTGAAAAAATTTGACACTAAAGTGCAATTCTGATGCGCTTCATTTTGCATAGGGTATTTGGTGTACTCTAACTTGCTTTCTTATTTTTCTCTCACTCCTTAGGCAAAACAACCCAATATCAGCATCAACAGTTCAAAAGTAATGAGATGTAACAGATTTTCTTTAAATTACTGAAATACTAAACATTTTATGGGCAGTAAAGCTAGCACGTTCTGTACCTTATGAGTAGGCCTATTTAGGTACTTTGTCTGGTGACCAAAGTTATCCCAAATCATCTTGTTAATATTGTGATTGTCATAATTAGTCCTTATCAGTTAGACATATATCATTTCAAATATTAGATCAAAGTTATTTCCATACAGCACAATTTTCAAGTATTGAGCATAAAAAACAGTTTATCGATTATAACTTTTTTTCTAGTGGAAATAGACAAAAACTTTCTCTTAGCACATATAGAAACATGATGATTCTGCAAATTTTGAGCCATAAATCATGCCTCTACGATAAGCAGTTACCGAGTTACGACATTTTTTGTCAATTTTACCCCCCAAAAACACATTTTGGGGGGTTGCTAGCCCCCCAAAGATAGCAACTCGCCAAAACCAATTTTTTTTGAAGTTTTAGCCTATTTGGCAGGATTTAAGAACTACACTTTTTTCAAATTTTTTTTTCACTCCACCCTAGTGAGTAGGTTTTGAATTGAGATTTTGTCAATTACAGTCCCAATGCTCTTAACCACTTGACCACACTGCAGATACCTGTTTTAGAAGTCTTACTTTTTTCTTGTTAAATACACTATAATACCTTGTTCTTTCATTAATTTCATATTAATCTTCTTCAGTTTAACAATATTAGCTAAGCAGCACATGAAAAGTGAATAGCTTTGTATTAAACTTTTTAAAAACTAGATGCAGTTTACAATGAAACAATCATAAACGGCATAAAATGTAGGTCATAAAAAGCTTATATTTCATTGTTAAAAATAATTTATTGTTATGGAGGAAGGTGAGATATGCCAGTTTACTGGTGGGAATTGGTCAAGCTTAAAATGAGTTACAGAAAGTAATGACTTTGCAATGCTAGTGATTCTGTATTAAAATTAATGTGGCAGAAAGGAAAAATACTTTTCAGATTGCCAATAAAATCAGAAGGACCAGCAGTTGGGAACCACTGGTCTATGTTTTGGCATAGTATTAATAGCATCATTTCAGTAACATGAATACTTTATAACTTAAAAATGGATAGCATAAAGCAAGGTCGCACAACTTTTAACTTGTGGGTGCCTTGATGTCTGATCTTTTAATGCCAGCCTTTTCTTTTTAGTCTTTGCCATATATATAATTATAGCTTTAAATTTTTATTGATTTAGAGTATGACAAAAATGGTTGTTTAATTAAAAAAGACAAGTCAGGTATGTATTGAAATTGATTTATCTTTTTTATAAATGTAGAATTTTCGTTGTTCATATATTTTGTTGTTTTGTTATATGTTGGTTATGGAACATTTTTTATATTAAATATTTCAGAACAACAAAAAATTTACTGTGACACAAAGTTAAGTTTAATTTAAACTAAGCTTTCTTAAAAATATTGGTGTTTAAAAAGCAGTCAAATAAGTATATATTGACTTAATCTGTCTACAAAGTTGTTGAGAGTAAGTACTTTTAAAGCAAAATCTTAAAGACATATTTTCTATACCCTGGTATGATAAAACATAATAAAATAAAAAAAACATACATAACCTTGAATCTGAAGTAAACCATGAACTCAAAATTACAAACAGTTGGATGAAATTTAGTTGATTATCTTTAAACAGTTCCAAGTCTTCCTACTTTATTGTTACACCTCATCACAAGAATAATGAAAGTGTTTTAAATAATTTTGGTGTAAAGGTTTGTACCCTTAAGATTCCTTCTGCACTCTCTACTAAATATTTAGGTGTAATAATAGATAAGAGCTTAAGATAGCATAATCACCTAATTTATATTAGCAATAAACTCTATAACACATCCTGGATTTTCTCTAAGGTAAGCCATTTTGTTCCCAAAATAACTTTAATTAACCTTTATTATAGTTTTGTTTATTCTCATATAAAACATGAAGTTGTTGCATTGGGTGGTTTAATCCATCAACTACAAATAAATCAAAACAAAATTATTCGTCTTATGAATTTCAAATGTGTTAAAGATTATGTTGAAATGACAACCCTATATTAAATCATTGAATATATTAAAAATCAATGATATTTACAAATTGGAAGTAGCAAAATTTATACATTCTTACAATCAAAAAGATGTCTTGAAAACTTCAACATGTCCTTTAAACCAACTAATCAATTCCAAAAATATCAAAGAAGATCTGTCACAAATGAGAACTATTATTTAGAAAGCATAACACTGCAGCATATTAAATCTTTTTATTTTTTTATGAGGTAAAAATTTGGTATAAAATTCTCATAAAAAATCTTTCAAAACAAAGCTTTTCTAAATGGTTCAAAATCAACAAAATTAATCAATATTAACTCAAAACTGATCTCTAGTAAAAATATTTAATGAAATGAAAACTTATATATACAAGTATGTATTGTATTGTGTTTGTTTAGCTTTTTTGTGTTTATATGTACTTTTCTTTATTTGTTGCTGTTTATGTAAAATTAGTTTTATTCTACAATATAAAAATAGGCAGTTTTGACTTGATAATCATAAACGGTCTTTTCCTGTTCAGTTAAGTTATGGATTTGATGTGCTCTTATTTATTGATTAAATAAGTATAAGTTTTTGAGAAAAAGAAAAAAAACTTTTGCATTGTAATGCTTAATATATGCTTGTTTCTTACTGTAATTTATTTTTGTCTCTTGTAATGTTTTTCTTTTAACTCCAATACTATCTCAAAAATATTGGACAAATAAATTTCTGTTCTGGTATAATATTATATTCAGTTTGCTTCAAATGTTTATTACAAAAAGACAGCGTTTAAAAGCTTCAAGTTAAAGCTGCTTACTTAAGAATAGTTATTAGTCTAAAATTAATATTGCCTATTTGTAGTAGTAAGACTACTTTAAATTAAATTGACTTTTTTTTAACTATTTTGATGATAGTTTTGGTAATGAAGCACTTAATTACTCTTACAAAATTCTATTATAACTTGACATGTCTTGCATTTCAATCAGAACAATTTGAAATTATAATTGCTTTTGTGTACATCTGCAATTTTAATACTTAACTTGTGTACAATGGTTGCATCTTTTAAAAACTATAATCAGTAGCAGAGGCGGGGAAGCTTTTTGTTGTTGGAAACCATATTTAATAATTTAGAGGAAAGTAGGCTACATGAAATGAAACGCCTCAAATAATTGTGTTGACCCTGTCTTTATTTCCTTTGCCAAAAAGTAGTGATCTCTAAAAAAAAGGTCTTCACTTTGGTTCTGAATAGAATTTCTTGATTTTTCTCAGAAAAAGTACTGTTCTTTAGTTATTTGCAAGAGTCATTGACACGCAATTCTATTGTCATGAAAGCCACACAAAAAACTAATGAAGGCCTCAGGTTCTCTACCTCTGATCTATAGCAGTGAACTCTATAGCAGTGAACTAGTTGTTTTGCAACTATGCTGCATAAAAAGTAAAGTGCATCAAATTTTTTTAGTATAAAAAACTCAAAAAATAGATAGCTGGACACTAGTGCAGAAGGTTTTTTTTTAAACTGTATTTATTTAAACTTAAGCATAATAAAAAATCTTAATTTTTTATTTTGAACAAAAACCTAGTTAATGATTTGGCTTATTTTCAGCTAATGTTTATGCAGTCATCATTACTACATTCATGGGGCTTGTTGCTCTTGTGGGAGGATTTATCTATGGTCCCAAAAAGAAGAAGAAAAAGTATTAATTTTTTTTAAACTTTGTTTATCCTATTGACTTGCAGGAAAACGTTAGGGCAACTGTCAAGCAAATTACCACAATTTTTTTTGAAGCATTTACAGATATTGCATTCCAATTAAAATTTTATATTTTTATTTAGAGATATGACTAAAAGTTAGGACTGGTTGCCAAAACTTCCAAACAAAGAAAAGTGTCATTAAGTGTCTTTGTCAAGGACACCAAAGAATGATGAGAGTAGGTTTTGACTTGTAACTCTGTCAATCACATTTACTATTGATACAGTGCTCTTGTTATGCTGCTAAAACTCAAGTCATTTGTTGTACATGTAACTATGTCACTATGTCATGAAATTCCCAATGTTCAAGCCACTCTGTTTTTCTCTCACTGACTTTTTCCCATTTCCTAGGCACAAAAATTCTTTTGAAAACATTTTTCTGACTTGTCTAAATTATCAAGCATCAATCTTTTAATTCAAAAACAAAATGTATTAACATTTACTTTTTTTTAGAGGTTTTTATTAACATGTTTTGTCCAATAATGTTTATTGGCAGCATGGTTGCAGTTCAAAACCTACTTGCACTATTCTGGTTTGTCCTTGGAAAAGATGGCGTTTTCAAAAACGCAAGGGAATGACAAAAATAAAGTTAAATAAGACTGTATTTATCATGTTTGCTATCAATGTATTATATTTTTTACGGCCGAATCGAAATAGAAGATACTGATACTGATATTGAGTTCTTATGAACTTGTTTTTGCTAAGTGACTATTTTTAAATGTTGCTAGCTTGAGTCACATTAAAAAAGAATTAAAATCCTATTTTTAAATAGTGAACAGCTTGTTTTCACCAAGATATACTTAATTGCTTTAAAGAAAAAATTGATTTTGATTAGTATATTTTTTTATACTTATTATAACTTTTATGTGTTATAAAATACATAAAGGCCTTTAGGTTGAGACCAATGGGCCACAATTAAATTGACGAACGTCTGTTTTTTTTACTAATCTAGCACCTGTCGGCAGCGTGGTCAAGTGTTTAGAGCGCCGTGCTTACAATCAACATGGTCTAGGTTCAAAACCACTCGCGCCATCCTGTTGCGTCCTTGGGAAAGACACTTTATGACACATTCCCTGCTTGGTGATCTTGACAAGCAGTTCAAAATTTCAGTTATATCTCTATTAAATTTCAAGCGGACAGCAATATCTTGGCATCTCCAGAAGCAGGTCGAAGTAATTGCTTACCTTATGTATTAGCGCCTCTGTCGCGTTCTTGCAAATCAGGAGGATAAATATAGAGATAAAATAAAATAAATAAAAATAGACATGTTAAGTTTTAGAAGAGAAGACTTCAATTCAAGACTGTAGGGCCTAAAAATATCAATCAACAATTTCTTTTCTAATAAGTAATTAACCTGAATTGCTTCTGGAGATGCCAAGATATTGCTGTCTGGGTAAAAAATTTTTTTTTGGTTTTGAAGCTTTTTAGATTTATGGCTAAAATTTAGAACTGCTTTTCAGGACCACCAAACAAGGAAAAAGCTATGAAGTATCTTTCTGAAAGACACAGTAATGGAGCAAGTTTTGAACCAGAACCTTGTTCATCATAATCATGGCCCTCTTAACCGCTCAAACATGCTGGAGACCTTACAAATGAACACAGCATTACGTGTCATTAATATTAAGAAATAATACCAAAACCACATGTATCACTTGTCACTAATGTTAAGAAATATTTCCAAATTGCCCAGAATATGGAGGCATCAGAACGTGCGAGATGTAATTGTTTTGACACTGTTTTTAAGGAAAGTGTCGAGTGACGATAACAAAAAGCTCTTCGCTTGGCATTGCCAATATAATTAGAACATTTTTTAGAAATGATATTGTAAACTAAAGAAATAATAAAAGAAAGTAAAAATATGATTGGAAACTAAGCACTTAATCTCAAATAATAATGTTTTCTTAAAAATGAGCAAAAAAAAAATAATCCTGCCAATATTAAAAATAGAATAATTTTGGGAATAATTTCCTACAAAATCAAATTAATTATTTTGTTTTTTATGCAGATGAAATAAACATAGTTTGTTTATATAATAAGGAAATAACGTTTATAGCTTTATTTAAAATCATTTTGCACTAGTGTAACAGCGGACGGAAAGGATAATGACCAAATGGATGCAGAAAATGTTAAAAAATCTTTTAAAAGTAAGAGAAATATTGCTTTCGAATGTAATTAATTGTAACCATAAACTTTTAATTATCTAATTAAAATCCATTTGACTTATTCATAAAAAAAGCGCTAAATCAGGAGTTTTTTCTAGTAATGGTTTCTCATGTTTCTCATATTTGCGTCAAAATAGTAAGTGTTAAATTTACTTTAAAGTTTTAAATACTTCACTTTAGCTAATGAAAATTTATTCAGTTTTTGCACGTTTCAACGTTGTTTTTATTTTGTTGCATGTCCTTTTTTTTGTGGTAGTGTAATTATGTCGACGTAAGCATTTGGTTCGACAAATGGCGGAAATTAAAAACGGCTGAACTAAACTAAACATTCATATTAGCCTAGTATTTTAGTATTGGTTTACCTGCCTATCTTTTTCAATCTATGAGTTTATTGTTTTTTCACCCATGATTATATAACATTCTCTGATTATGCATTGAATGTATGTATCAAGTTTTCTTTACCTTTTCGTTTTCCATTTTTTCCCATTCATTCACCACACTTGTTTGTTTAAAAGTACACGGTAAAAAACTGCAGCAACTTCTTTGATCTTTTCAGTCAGCCCTTTTGATATTTGCAGAGTTTTGCAAAATTTCTTTGATTTTGCTGCAGATTTTTTATTACGGTACGGACGGCGTTGTGTTTGTAATAACGTATTTTGTTTAATCGCTTCCTTATTCACAATAAGTGCAGTATTTGAATTTGTGCAATGAAGTGATTTCGACCTGACTGTTAGTAAAGATAATAAATAAAATATATTGTGAATATCTCCCGTTCCACAACACAAATTTGCATCATTACTGGAATCAAAATTGCAATTATATCTGGCTCAGGGCGGGAATTCTTCTCCAAATTACACTTTTCGTTTTCGTGAAAATGCCTGAAATCGCTTTGGACCAAATTAATGTCAAACGTAGGAATTTTATAAATTGTTGTTTTAGTGATTTTGAAATAGACTCTTACTTCACAAACACGGTAGCGTTCGACATCAATTCACCTACTGGCGTAATTAAGTTGTGTCCTTTAAAAAGCGTAGTCTACAACAATTTCTTCTGCCTTGAAGTCTTAACAAGTAGATCTAAATTTCAGTAATACAGTATATGAACTAAAAAATATAAAAACCAAAAAAATTTCGACCAGAAAACAAAACCTCAACAGTTCCGAAAGCAGGTGGGAAGTAATTTACTTGACAAATATGCCCTAAATTTAAAGCTTTTTTTCGAGTCAGAAAAGTTATTAAAAATAAAAATAAAAAAGTTCTCATAATGAGTCACGCTGCTTGCTGCATACAATGTTGTCCCTGCTTCGAACGAGAAACAGCAGCCTAGTTGATGCGGCCTAGCAAAAAAATAATTATTTAGGCTAAAGCAGTCTTTTTATATCTTTTCTGAAGACTGTACCAAATAGCCAAGTTCTTTAATTAAAAAGAATTGAAGCTAATTGAAGATAAACACCAACATTTAACGTTTGAAAGAAAAATGTTTTGGAAGCCCAAACACTTTTTCTAAAAAAGCGTCTGCTCAAATATTTTTTTATTTCAATCTGTATTCTCCTGACTTGCAGAAAAGCAACGGAGGCGCTGATAGATACATAGGCAAGCAATTACCTTGATCTGCCTCCAAAGATGCCAAGATATTGCTTTACATTTAAAATTTTTTGTTTTTTAATTTTATAAAAATATGACTAAAATTTAGAACTGTTTTTGATGACCACTAACTGGGTTAAGTGTCATTCCGAAAAACACAACTGAATGGAGCGAGTAGGTTTACAACAAAACCAAGACTATATCAATCAAAATCACGGCCTTTTAATTACTCTACCTCGCTGCCAAATAAGTTTCATAACCTTTGTTTTAAAAAAATTAACTATTATTTCATTTTTCAGTGTAAGAAGTCTTCAAGAAAATATTATCCTTCCTACTCAAAGAAGCTAATTTTGTTTTATTAAACATAGCAAAATGAAAGTTTGTTTAAATATTTGTACTTGAATTGTTTGATTTTTTGTTTAAAAAAATAAATTATTTTTTGTGTTGTAAAATAATCTGTAAACCCAAAAACAATCGTAGGCTATAGTTAACTATTATAAACACAAAAGGAAAGATTATTTTTTAGCACGGGTTTTCGCGCAATATTTCAGTGAAGACCAGCACGATAATTAAAATAAGCAGTCTTAACAAACAGTTAACTTGATTAGTCACGTCGTATCAAAAGGCATCCACTCCAAATCAGATACCAGGTCCGGGATTGGGAGGTGAAAGCAGGGCTTTAACTACAGGCGGTGCAGTGCACTGGAGCCCAGCACGAGAAGGCCTTCCATTGCTACATTTTATTGTAACATATTTTCTTATTATTATTAAATATCACACTTCATCAATAATTTTTATTTATCCTTCTAATTCGGGGGTGTCCAATCTTTTGTTTCTCGTCGCGGGCCAAATTTTCGTCTCTAAGTTTGTCATGCGAGTTCTTCATCTTCAAAAGACGTGTTCTCTAAAAAAAAAGTCTTACCGAGTTTTTTGCAATTTTTCTCCTCACAATTAAGCGTTCTCTAAAACAAACAAAAAAAAGACTCCACATTGAATGAAGTAGTTTTTTAAAACTTTATTTTGTCATTAAATTAGTGCTTTCCGAAAGCTTTTGCAAAAGACTTCGGCACTTCTCGCGCAACACAGATTGTAGGGGTTTAAATGCACTGAAATATTTCAACTTGACGGAGTGTCTGATTAAAAATTCCTTCGTGGACCGGACCAAAAGGCTTCGAGGGCCGCAGGTTGGACACCCCTAATTTGCAGGCACAGTAAACATAGCTTTAGCTCCTTTTACCTGTTCAGCTCAATGCTTTTTTGACTCATTATTTCAATTAAAAAATTTTTCTAGAACACAGAGTCGTCAATAATTTCTGTGTTGAGAAAAGTAGCTAAATTAAATATTAAGTACAGAAAAAATGGGGGCCTGAAACAGATGCTTGCACATGACAAAGTTATGGCCCTGGCCGAAAGGTTTATCTTTTTACTATTGTTCGGGTCAGGTAAAAGCAAAGATAGTTTTGAGCCAACACCAGCACAAAGATTGACTGTTTTGACAAAATTTTGGCAGTAGAATGCCATAATGGCTTTTTAGAACTTTTTGTTCGGTAAAATATTGTTGTTTAGGTGTTGTTTACTTTACTTTCATTCCATTTTGTTATGTAGGCCTATTAAAATATGAGCATTGATATTTGACATGTGGTTTGGGCGGCTCAACTAACCATATGTTGAACAACTTATCCCACCTGTGGCACAAGTTATCCCTATCCTGAGGCAATTAGTGTCAAAATACACTCTTTTTTTACACATTGATCACACTACCGTAAGTCCCTTTGCGTTAAAAATTCCAACTTCCCGTAAAAACAAGGGATAGTTCTCTGAGATTGTTCCTGAAAAATTTTCTTAATCTATCTTCAATAGTCTTTTCAAAATTGGCCAGCAAGTGGAAATGGCTCAACTTACCTCACTCTGCCTAATTAAATTAATTTACAGTTAATAATAATTAAGAGATGTGTATTCTATTTTCTCTTTGAATCGTCGTCTTGAGTGTCCACCAAGATCTCCCGACTTGACACACTGCAATTATTTCCTGTGGGGACATCTAAAAAGTAAAGTTTATAATTCCCCGCAAAGAAACATTGATTATTTGAAGCAAAGAATTCTCAACGAAATCAATTTGCTTCAAGAAAATAATGCTATCATAAACCGTAAGAAGAGTGATAACAGAAATGAGAAAGAGAATGCAATTGTATGTTGAAAGAAACAGTGGACACGTCGAAAAAAAATAAATATTAGTTGACTACTTGCAATAATTTTTTTTCTTGAAATTTTAGCAATGTCTTATTAATAAACAGTTGAAACTAAATTTTTAAAATTTTTTAATAATGTAAAATTTGCACTTAAACTAACTTGCGCAAGCATACTTTTCGTATCTGTCACCAAAAATATTGCAAAAAAATACCCTTTCATTTATCCTCTCCAAATTTTTTATATAAATCCCGAAACAGTTAATAAACAATAAGCAATTGTAGCGTGAGTGATGTTTGGCACACGAACAAACTTTAACATCTTTTATTAAAAAGGGCACGAATTTCAAACAAACAGACAAAACAGTATTGAAATTCTGGAGCTATTTCAAATACAAATCTTCACTCAGCAGCGTTTCAGAACAATGAGTCTCAATTAAGTTAAGCTTCAGAGGTCGCTCTATCAATTCGGTTGTTAGTATTGAGTCTCGTTCAATTTGCTCCATATCTGTCTCTGCCTCGGTCTCGGTCCAGCTAGTATATATGACGTCAAAATAATTTTATAGATCTACTATTATGGCGCCTGACCCTTTTTTACAGGTAAAATCACGAGGCGATAGATCACTTGATCTGGCTATATCCTGTTCGCTGTGTGTTGATAATGATTGCACGAAAGGCATTGATGGCGCGATCAGCCAACGATCAGTTGGGGGAACAACGGAAAGGTGGTACATAAAGAAAATACTAAGAAATGCGAGATTATTACATGACGGTTGCATTGACAGTAGGTAAGCGCTGTGCAGCGACCAGAAAAGCGCTGCAAGCTGAATCTGCAGCAAGCGAAATATAACATGTGAAAAAAATACATTGGCGGAAAACTTATTGCAATATCGACAGCCCGCTAAGCAATAAGCATACATCAAAACAACTTTAGTAGTAGTAGTAGTTTGTTTTTATTCGCACCCAAAAGAAACAATTGATAATAATTGAAGACAAAATAGAGCAAAGGTTGCAAATAGGGAGACGGCAACTAAACGATATACGTTATAACATGCACAAAAAATTGTGCATGGTTACCGTACCTTTAAGTCAGTGCTTCTCAACCTTTTTTTGTGGCGACCTAAATGCTAAGCAGAAATAGAGAGTAAAGTTTTGGCGACCCAACCTTTTTTATTGACGTTATTGCAAGCATAAAAAGTGAATTAAACAAAAGATTATTTAACATAGGTACAACCTAAGGTTGCCATATCTAAATAGGCGGAATTCTGGATAGACATAGGCGCACCAACAAAAAAATGTTTAAAGGGGCGGACAAAATAAATTTGTTTCCGAATTTAGGACAAAGACCAAAAAAAAGGTCTTCACTTTGAATCGATCTCCAATTTCCCTATTTTTTTCCCAAAATCATGGTGGTCTCTCTAAAAAAGGTCACCACTTCGAATCGATCTTCGATTTCCTTTTTCTTCCCAAAATCACGGTTTTCTCCATAAAAAAACAGGTCTTTACTTGAAATCAGTCTCAGATTTTCCATTTTTCGTCCCAAAACCGTGGTGTTTTTTATTAAGTAAAACTTTTGGGTGAATCCTTGGATTGCGACCCACTTTTAAATCAAATCACAACCAAAATGATTTAATTTTTACACAACTAAACTTGTGGGCGACCCAATCAAATTAAACGGAGACCCACTTTTGGGTCGCGACCCAGGGGTTGAAAAGCACTGCTTTAAGTCAACAATTGTTGATTTGAGTAGGATTTTGGGTTGAGTTATTGTTTAGCAGACTCAAATCGGGTTCAAAACTGTTTAAGCCTTCTTCAACTAGAAAAAGAATTTAAGTCGTGGACATTTACACTTGGGGGGTTTGGAAGTCACCCCCATTGAGAAATGTACACAGATTAATCAAAATACAATAGATCAGGGGTCGGCAACCCCCGGCACGCGTGCCAATAATGGCACGAGAAGTGATTTTATATGGCACGCAGCATTGCAAACTTTCCAAAAACACATTTTTAAATGTTAAAAAAATTACATTTGGCGCGAAACACGTGGTTATACTTGTGTGTTTTATTTTATTGTTTCGTCATTATCATTTTTTCATTATTGTCACGTCATTATTGATCGCTTGCTTGCCGGCACAGTATTTAAGTTTTTTTCCGTTTTTTTCCGTTTTTAACCTTAATGTTAACCACAATGTCAGCAGCCAAGAGATCAAAATCAGATGTGAGACAATTTCAAGAGTCATGGACAACAGATTTTGGGTTTGTCTGTCGTAATGAAAGAGCTGTATGTACACTCTGCTGTGAAAATGTTGTTTGCCGTACCTCAAGTATTAAACGTCATTTTGAAACCAAACATCAAAAATCATTCAAAGATGATTTTGAGAGGAATGAAGCTCTTAAAAAGGCAGTTTCTACTTACGAAAAATGAGTTAGCATTTTTAAAAAAGCCATTCGCTGTACAAATCAAACTGCGGAAAGTAGTTACAAAGTTGCGGAATGTATTGCCAAGCGTGGGAAGCCTTTTACCGATGGTGATTACATTAAAGAAGTATTTGTCAATTGTTCCGAAGTTCTCTTTGAGGATTTGCCAAATAAAAATGTCATTCTCTCAAGGATTAAAAATCTGCCAGTGTGTGCTTGAACGGTAAAACAACGTGTTGAAGACATGGCTGCTAACGTAAAAATACAGCAGGCTGTTGCGTTGCAGTCTGTCAAAACGTTTAGTGTTGCTCTTGATGAAAGTGTGGATATCAATGATATTCCTCGTTTAGCGATCATCGCGCGATATTGTACTGACGACAATATGCAGGAAGAGTTGTGCTGTCTAAGCCCTATGTATGGCTCTACAAAAGGAATAGACATACTTGAGAAATTTTTTGATCACTTTGAAAAAATACAAGTTGATATTAAGAAAATATTAGCTGTTACGACAGATGGCGCCGCTGCCGTGGTTGGACGAGACCGTGGTTTTGTTACACTTATTGAAAAGAAAATTGGTCATCCAGTCATGAAGTTTCACTGCATAATTCACCAGGAAAACCTATGTGCTAAGATTCCCAATTCAAATCTTGCTAGTGCGATAGCAACCACAACTAAAATTGTTAACTTCATTGTTGCCCGTTCTGCAACTACTCACCGGCAATTTCGTTCTTTTCTTGATGAGATGGATAGTGCACATCGTGACCTTCCTTTGCATTGCACTTCCAGATGGCTGAGTTGCGGTAAAGTTCTTGTGAACTTTGTTGAATGTCTGGATGAAATAAAGATTTTTCTGTCGAATCAAGGGAAACACTACCCAGAATTGAATGACCGAAAATTGCTTTTGCATTTATTGTTTCTTACAGATATCACTACACACTTAAACGAATTAAACCTTTGTTTGCAAGGTGCAGGTCAAGTGGTCAGTGTTGGATCTTTTTGAGACGTGGAAATCTTTTGTTGCCAAACTAGATGTTTATATTCAAGATGTTCAAAGTTCCACTTTCCGTTATTTCAAAAATCTTCAAAAATTTTCGTGTGATCACGAACTCTTCTGTAATTGGTGGCTATATGAGTGAACTGAAAACACAATTTTGCAATAGATTTCAAGACTTCCGACGTTTTGTTGAAGTGTTTTCTTTTCTAATCAAACCAGATAGCCATGACGATTTAGATTTATCTTTATTTGATTGGATGAATGTTGGCGACTTTCATATGCAGCTGATTGATTTGAGGTCTTCGGTATTGTGGACGAGCAAGTTTGCTGAACTGCGTCAAGCTATTGCTATTGAAACTATGGATCGTAAAAATCGTTCAAAGTTGATTTTGCAGTGCTAGGCATCATTACCGGACACTTTTAGTGATCTTAAAGATGTAGCAAAAGCTTTGCTTTCTGTATTCGGATCAACGTACTTGTGCGAACAAATTTTTTCCCAGATGAAGTTTGTCTTGAGCCCTCATCATAGTCGTCTTACAGCTGATAATTCCGAAGCTTGCGTTCAGCTAAAAGTCACAAACTACAACCCAAATATTAAATCTCTGAGTGAGGAAAAACAAGGACAGGGATCCCATTAAAATTGAATGTTTTTGTGAATTTTTTTATGTGTGTGTAATAAAAACAATTTCAATAATTTGTCGTGAAATTTCGTTATGTACGTTTAAACAAGTAACTTTAGGTAGTGCAAACTATGAAAGCAAATTTTATTATCCTCAGGTGTGATTATATAACGCAATTTTTTATCGGCACGCAAACGTTTATTTTGGCATTGAATTTTAGAAAATTGGCACACTGGATAAAAACGTTGCCGACCCCTGCAATAGATGAAAAAAAAAATTGTAGACAAATAAGTCTTCTTTTTACTTAAACAGTTATGTCAATTGTGCTTTCTTCTTGCAAACTCCTCCCCTGATAAATTGCATCAGCTTATCAGCATCAATTATTTTCCAATATTTGGCAGTCTATTTTTTTAAACAGCATTTCTAAAGTGGTAATCGAATTTTGTAACGTTATTTGTTGGGGGCACTTAATTAGAATTTTGCCGCAGGCGCCTAATTTTAAATATCCACCACTGGCAACAAATATATTATTTCAACACATTTCATGATATACGGATTGAGAAACCATAAAATTTTTTCATTTAATTGTATTTCTATATTTATTCTTCTGACTTGCAGAAAAGTGATAAAGGCGCTAGTTCAAGGGCAAGCAATTATTCCGATTGCTTCTAGAGATACCAAGATATTGCATCCGGTTGAAATATTTTATTTCGGTCTTTTAGTTTACAGAAATACGACTAAAATTTAGAACTGCTTGGCAAGACCATCAAGCAACGGCAAGTGCTGTAAAGTGTTTTTCCCCAGGACACAACAGAATGGCGCAAGTAGGTTTTAAACCGAAACCATATCAATCATAATCACGGTGCTTTAACCACTCGACCACGCTGTTGACTAGTAAACACAAGAGTGTAAAATTAAAAATTGTGACCAGGGATAGCCTTACAGAGAGGGGAACCTCTGCAAGAAAATTAGGAGGGTCACTTTTTGGTGAGCCAACTTTTTTGTCCCAAAAAAAGGTGACCTCAAGGTCTTCGCTTTCAATTGATAAACAAAACTTATTTTCCGTCACAAAATTATAATAATACCTAAAAAAAATCTTCACTTTCAATTGAAGTCCAAAATCTACATTTTATTCCTAAAATTATTTTGATCTCTAGAAAAAATAAGTAAAAAAGATCTACCGGTATACTTTCGATTGATGTCAAAAATCTTCATTTTCGTCTCAAAATTATAGTGATTTAAAAAAAAAAAAAGTAAATCGAGTACACTATCACTACTTACGTCTTAAAGTTAAGGTGAAGACTGAGGGACCACCGTCTTGGTGCTACTGTGAAGAAATGTCTTCGAATATTTTGCTTCAGGGGCCATTATTTAACGTTTTTTATAGGTGGAAGTGGTGAGGCCGCTCCATTCGCAGCCTACTGAAGTTATTAATGATTGTAAAGAAATTGGCTTAATTTGTTAAAAAACTCTGTGGATCAGTTTAACCCTATAGGATGAAGATTTTAGGACGATTTTTGTGAAACCCAACTCAATTGAAACTCTTCAATTAGAAAGAAATGAAACTAAATTTTTAAACAAATTTAGCAAATTTTCAAGTAGCTCTGTAGCTCATCTTGAAATGCTCTCAGGCCGGCTGGTTAAGAATGGTTGAGAACCGCTTGTCCAAACCGACCTATGGCTGTGACCCATTTAATCCATTAAAGTTTGCTGCAGTAATGATTACTGCTGTAACCTGTAGTTGACATTTTTTGCAAATGCCTTCTTTAATATAAATAACTATCAATTATTCGTTAAATTTATACTATATGACGTAACAATCCCTGTAGAAATCTCAAACATTGTTTCAAAAAGTCAGGTATAATTCAATAAATGTAAAAAGCTAGGGCAATGGATAAATCCATTAAAATTTTCAATAATATTTAAAAAACAAGAAAATTCATCCTTTTAAAGATGAATCTTCTGTTTAAATGTGAAGGAACAAACGTTAAAAAGCATTGCCTATTGTTAATGCTTTTTTGCTGTTACAACTTTAAAACCTTTGCAAGGGATCATCCTAAATATTCACTCCAGCTAATGAAAGCAGAGAACTTTAAAGATGCCCAACATAAATGCAAAAAGTCAGACGGAAAACTGGTGACACCTTTTGACAAAGAGAAAGTTGATGCCATTGTTTCTACCATAACAGCAAACAAAGGTATGGAAATAGACATAATTAATATTCTTTTGCCGCAAAAAAGACTGTCCTAGACTTCTTGAAAAAACTTATTTTTATCGCAAGAAATAGGTAAAAGTTGTTCCTAACCAATAAATATAGAGATTAAGACAAAACTCTTGACTGCTGCTACCAAATAGTTAAAACACAATTTTCTTCTTTATATACTTACAATTGCGAAATTTACTTTATGTAATTTTTTTTACATAAAGCATTATATTTCTTTATTTTACGTGAGTTAAAATACTGATGAAGAATGTAAAATGTTTGTGCGGCGAAAGATAAATGTTATCGGGTAAAATAAACAATTTTTTAGTAAATTCAAGAATTTTTCAGCTGCTGCAGCAAAAAATATTTGTTTAATAACTGAGATTTCGCTTCTATTCAAGCATTTTTTTTATCTTCGTCGTTGATTTCTTAATTCAATCAAACAAATTTTTGAATTGTGTATTTGTTGTAATTGCAAAATCAGGTGAACTCTCTCTTAAAAAAAACGCTTCATCCAGAATTGGGCTCGATTTCTAGTTTTCGTCCCTACATTCAGTTGTCTTCCAAAAACACTGTTGGACCGGGGCACCTAATTGGTATTTTCTAAAATTAGAGGCGCGCTTGAGCTAGGATTTTTGATTTACGCCCCAAAAATTATGTGATCTCTAAAAAATCTTTACCTATTTTTATTTGCCGATTTCTTGCTTTTCATTTCAAAATTCAAGTTTTTCCAAAAAAAACAAAGGAAAAACGCTTTCGCCGCAATTTTCCCCTCTGATTTCCTCATTTTCGCCGCAACAATAATTTGTTCTCTAAAAAAAAAGTCTTCACCTGAACTCTCGCTTTTTTGACAATTTCCTTCCCAAAATCAGTTTTTTCTGAATAAAAACAATCTTCGCACCGAACCTCACTTATCGCAAAAACCGCAAAATTCGACGTCCTTAAATAATTTTTTTCCGAAATCTTTTGCGGCACACCTGGAAACTTCTCACGGCACACAGGTTGGCAATTGCAATAGCTTGCGGCAACCAAGCGGAACCAAATGGCACCCCGGTTGGAAATCACTGCATTAATGGTTACTACTAGAGTGCCTCAGCGTAAAAATCAAAGTTACTTCATTACATTGAGAAGGTGCAGAGAAAGCGTGCAAGCAACTGTTTCTAAACTTGCATAATTGAAACTACAACGTGAAGAGGTCAATAGTTTAAAAAAAGATTGGGGCAATTGTGTTGAAATTGCTGGCCGTTGTCACTACATCTTTCGACTGGTACCAAACGTGCGTACAAGCATTTCTTCGTTTATTAAACTCTGTAAATTCAAAAGATGCCCGGGACGCAACATGATGCGATGTAATACAACAACTAGTGTTGCAAGTTGTAAATTGTGATACGAATCAAGTTCAAATCTTCTCAACAAACAAAACCAACCACATGGAAATCAAGTCAGTTTCACTTGGAACTGAGCCAAGTTAATGACACTTCGACAAATTGTTAACTTTCAAAAACCAAAACTAATATTGAAATCCAAAAAAATGCCAAAACTCCGAGTTTTAAGTTGTTTTTATCTCGGGTCTCACTTGATTTAACATAAATGTCAAGAGAATGAGATTAAACAGCAAGTAGTTGACTTTATTCGGCGCCATGAGATTAAGATTATACCGTTTTCTGCCTTTGGCCCAAACCCCAGCCATGGTCATCGTAAAATGCGTTGGGCCGACTTTTTGTCAACAAGTTGCAAGTAGCTTTTCTCTATAATTTCAAGTGATTGACATGTTTATATGTTAAGTATAATACAGATGTGTAATTTGCAATTTGTTTGACGAAAATTCGGTTTAGGGCAATTTATGTAGAACACATCCATGGCCGGAATTTTGGCTAAACGCGAAGAAAGTGTTGAAGTGTTTTTGTGTTTAACATTAAATTTGATTAACCATTGCATGGTGATTTTAATAGTTTACTCATTTGAAAGTTTGGCTGACTGGTGTAGACAATTTTGTGGTCAAACCGCAATTAAACTCAAGGTTGTCCCACAACTTTTTACTGTATTTCGATTCCGGGATAATGAGATTGAAGTCGAAACAAGATTCATTAAATTTGAAGCCCTGACAAGGCTTTTTTATAAAATAAATCAGTACCAAGCTAGGTTTACCATACTTCCCGCTTTAGCTTTTTTAGCTTTATCAATCCTGACTTTTAAGCCTGGTCATTCCAAGTTGAAAACCCGAAAGATCACTACTTATTAAGGACGAGTTTTTGTTTCTTTTAACGAACGTCAGAATTCACCAATTTAAAAACATGATATGCCTATACGTATAAAGCAACTATTAATAACTCCTTAAAAATTAAGACCCTTAATAACTCCTGCTTTACGAACGATTCAACTGCAATGCAACAACTGGTATCTGACTGGAGTCTCAAGTGGAATTGGAATAAAATGAAAATAAAATGTGCACTTATATAAGATTATGTCACGTGACGCCAGGTTACCGTAGAATTTTTGAGAAAATGGAGAACAATTACTAATTAAGGATTAAAATAAAATTTACTGTCGGTCATAGTTTACGATAACCAATTAGTAGATGCGCCAGCAAACGGATCAGATCATTAGAAGTCTCGCGTTAAATCAAAAAATTTCATTCACCAGCTTCTCGATAGTCCTATTATATTACAAGAAATTCCTGAAAGTTTAACTGTCCGTGCTTTCAATCCAATTTACACGTGCTCAGAATTAAAAACAACAAAACAGTTTGCAATTATATAAATTAAGTGAGGATGACTTATTGATTATACTATGACTACTTAGCAATGAAAAGATTACGTCAAAACAAAAATTGAAACTACTGAAAAATAAAAATTAAGTATTGATTTATGCAGTTAAGATTACATTGTGAATGAAGGGTAATAAAAACTAAAAATACAAATTAATCTTGGCTTCTCGCAACTTTTTTATTTCGATTTTTATAGTAATTTTACTACATGGAATCGTGGGAGTAGGTTTACTACGTTATTTCAATTAATGTGTTGATCTAAATGCGCGAACACTTTAAATACAACGATGAAAAAAATTTGTTTTTTTAATTGATGAGGGTGTTGCCACAAAGTTTACCGTGCAATCTTCACAGCTTTCTGACGTTTCTATTTCAAAAAAGTTGAATTTCATAACTCACGAGTTTTTGAGGAAGCCACTTGCCGAGAAATAAGACACTCCGAGCTTGCTCACGTTGAAACAAATACCGAAATCCCGGTTTTGTCTCGCTCTCTTGTGAAATAGAACAAGTAGTTACTCGATGAATATTAGCTGAGAGTTACAGTTCATGGGCAAGTCTCATTGTTATGGTAAAAATGCCCTTTGGAGAGTATCGCCGATTTTGTGACCTTTCAAAAGTAACTCGCTAGGCAATTCCAAACATTAATGATTTTTCAGCGATGAAACACGGATGTTCTTGGTTTAGCTCAAAAGACATTCAAGATGCATATCATCACATTCCAGTCCATCCAGCAGATTCACATAATCCGACAATAATCACTTCGTTTGGAAATTTCAGATATCTTTTTTTGCTAATCAAAAATTCATGTATGAAGTTCTTTTTTTTGGTCTTCTACAAGCGTTTGCGTATTTAGACGACATCATTATTGTTTCGTCCAGCTTGGAGGACCATTGGAAACAAAGCTGAAAAATTTCCCAATAGATGTTTTAATTTCTTTGCAGCACACCGCTTAAAAATGTAAAAACAGTATTTGCAGCCATTATCATGCATGCGAAATTAACCCTGTGTAAAATGTTGTTATCGGCTTGTGTTAGATTGTACAGTTAGTTGCATAGCCGTACCTGCCGGGGGTGCAGGGGGGGCAATTGCCCCCCCAAGTTTCGAAGATTTGGGCAAAATTAAGATTTTTCGGGCAGTGAGAAGAAAATATTTGGGCAAAACCATAGTTTTTCGGGCAGCGATATGAAAAATTTGGGCAAAGTCAGGAAATTTAGAGAGGTGATGATGAGGAACTGCAAGAAATAATAACCCAAATTTAGGTGAAGACCTTTTTTTTTTTTTTTTTTTAGAGAACACCTTGATTTTGGGACGAAAATCGAAAATTAGGAGACTGAATTTAAGTGAAGACCTTTTTTTTTTTTTTTAGAGATCACCATGATTTTAGGACAAAATTGGTTTTTGTCTGAGAAACTCAGACAATTTTTTTGTCATATCCAAAATGTACTCTAAAATCATGATTTGGGCAAACGTCACAAAATTTGGGCAAAACTTCATTGCCCCCCCAAAATTTTTTGGGCTGGTACGGCTATGGTTAGTTGCACCGTGTATAGCATTTGATATTTCTACTTTTCTGTCAAAATGCCGCAATGTATATTCCCTCCTCTCTTGTACCTTTCTTTCTTAACTTTTGTCATGCGGTATCTTCTTGTTTCTTCTTTTACAGTACTTCTGCTACTGGATTCGCATTTTTTTGTTTACTAAACTTTTTTATGTTCATTCATAGGGAAGCTTTACGTCATAATTTAGCCTTGTTCTAAAAACGTGTCCATTAGAAAAAGCAGAGCCACTAAAGATATATTTTTTGACTTAGAAAAAGTGAGAAATTAAAAAAATTTTTATTCTGGTCTTTTGTATTTGAATAAGAACTGTTAATGTGATTGCTGAAACGGATATTCTGGGTCAAAAAAACTTAATTAAAAGTTAAGCTAATCAAGTTATTTGTGGTGAAAGATTAAAATTTAATCGTTGGACTTTTGTTCTATTTAGAAAAGTGAGTGTAAGGTAAAGTGGCGTGCGGTGACCTCTGGGGCTGGTTATGCAATTGGTATGCCAATGCTGGACATGCAATGCTGGTCCAATACTTTCCGGATAGGAAGATAAAATTATCTGAAACTCTAAGACGAAGACCAATTTTCGTCTCAAATTCATATTGTTCTCTAAAAAAAAGTCTTCACTTGGAATCATTTTCAGTTTTCTCGATTTTCATCTCAAATTTGCAGTTTTCTTTGTAAAGAAAAAATAAGGTCATCGCATAAAAGTTTGTTGATCATGCAATGCATGACTTGCATGCCCTAAACGCACGCCACTGGTGTGCTAGTGTGTTGTGTGTGTGTGTGTGTGTGTTAGCTGTCCATCGAGTCCGATGATGACTTGTCTCTAGCACGGATTTTCCGTCTCCAGTCTGCTCTATTTGTTGAGTATTTTAGTCGAATTTTCATATTCCTACCTAAGATACATATTCCTACCTAAGACCGCTACAATATCTTTTCGCTAACTTTTTCAACATGTCAAATGTGGCTACTTGGCGATTGCACAAAAAGTTGAAAGGGAAAACAAGCCATTTACATTTGGAGAAATTTAGTAAATAGTTTTTGAAATTTTGTTACTTCCACAAATTTTAGTTTTCTAAATTTTGGAAAGTTTTTTAAATTTTATTCCGATGTTAAAAAGTTTTTTGAAATTTTGTAGAATTTATTTGGTAACTTAGTACGTTGTTTAATCGTCTACCTTTTTTGGCGCCTGCTAAGAAGGCCTCGCCAATAACACAATCTAGGTGTCTACTAAACGATAAATTTCTTAATCTTCTTGCTGGATCTGACCTTCGAACCAGCGACAGCAAAAATATAGTCTAGCTAAATCACAGCTCAGACTACCACAATATCTTCTTTATTAAGAAATATGCTCCAATCCACTTAGGAGCCCGAATAGTATAAATCAAAGCAACAGGTTAAAGCTCAATAGCTTAATTCTTCACAATCACGTAGATCACCAAAGACTTGCGACCAAAAAACTATGACTTCACACAGTTAACAATTTTCCAATTTTAAGTTACCACAACGAAACATCCAATTATTTAATAATACTGCTTTTCAGCGAATCGTATTTATACCATTCAGTAAGATTACTCGAATGTTCTGACATTCTCCAAAGCAAACAACTATTACGTCATAATCAAAACAGGTCAATCGGATAGTTCTGGAAATTACTTTAAATTTCGTGAAAAATAAGCGGTGTTGCCATTTTTTCTTGTAAATAAAAATAAATTATTTAAATTGCTCATAAAACTGTTATTTCTTCGGCTATTTGAGCCGGACCAAAGCGAAATCAAAGATATTTTTTATGAGATTGTGAATCTACATAATTTGGGCGATTTTTAGGAACGGAACAAAGCGGCCCCAATTTGACACACAGTTGTCAAATTTCAACACAAATGAAGTTCGAAAAATCGCAACTTAACAAATCACAACGACACTCGAATTCGATGTACAAATACACAACTTCACTTAACTCAATACTAAATAAAAAAGAAACACAGCACAATAAATAAATGAAATACACTAACTTTAACACTGCAGCCAATTGTAATCAATATCTTGTATACAGCACAAATGTGAATAACAGAAACATCAGTAGTTTATATTTGCTGCAACTTATTGCCTGCTTCAAATCAACAATTCAATTTCAAATTCAGCATTTATGAATCACAAGGGCAGAAGTAGTACACAGCTTTCTTTTACAATTTAAGCAGCAATATCTTAGATTCATTACATGTAAATAGGGCCAAAATAGCATAGGCTACAGCTAATGTCTTCTACTATCAACAGGAACGTCTTATTCTTCCAATAGAAAACCCAATAAGCGAAACACATAAATAAACAAAAACACAGAAAATAACAACACAACCAAGTAAAAATATTATGGCAGGGTCTGCCCTCCGTCATCCTTGCCAAGTTGAAATTTCAGCTATCTAAGGGGCAGTCTACTGGGGCAATACAAGAAAGGTCCCTTAATACATAAACCACTTTGACATCACCAGTGCTTTCATCTGTACTAGTAGTGGCAACTTTAACTCTACGCACAATTTGCTTTCCATTTCTATTCTGGGGAATGACCTCATGCACCCTCCCAAGTTGGTATTTGCCTCGTTTTGATACATCTTCCATTGAGGTTAAGATTACCAATTGGCCTGGAGTTAGGTTCTGTGCCATTTTCAACCACTTCTTTCTCCCCTGTTGCCAAGGTAGGTAAAACTCCAGCCATTTTTTCCAAAACTGATCACTAAGAGAGATATTAAAGCGATAGTCTCTCCTTAAATTGTCTTTGTGTTGTGGTGAACCTACCACACAATATGGGCTTGAATAGGGAGTTAAGAGTGAGGCAGGGGTTATTGCTGTAAAGTCTCTAGAGTCATCACTTAAGGGGGTCAAAGGTCGATCATTTACAATCTTGGTGGCACTTCCCACGTATGTCAGCAATTCTACAAAGCTGGGTCTGCGTTGTGACTTTTCAAGTATATTAGCAATCACATGCTTGATTTGCTTCACCATAGTTTCCCAAGCCCCACCTTGTGCGGGTGCATAGGGGGGAATGAATTCCCAGTTGATACCTTTTTTACGAAGTGAATTTTTCAATTCTGTAGACTCAAGCAATTTTGGCAGCACTTTGGCTGCAGCTTGGAATGTAGTTCCATTATCAGAATAAATTGTACTTACTGGCCCTCGTAAGTCTGTAAATCGGGTAAAAGCTAGTATAAACTCACTCAAAGTCAGGGAAGTCACCAATTCAACATGCACGGCCCTTGATGACATACAAGTAAATAAGAGGCCCCAGGCCTTCCTGTGGCTTCTACCTTCCACAAATGACATGGGCCCAAAATAGTCCAGACCACAGTAAAAAAAGGGCTTTTTGTTTGCAGTAACACGTGACTGTGGCAAATCTGACATTAATTGCCTTACAGGCTGTGCCTTTTTAATCATACACACACCACACTCATTCACATATCTTCGTACTGATGCATTACCATTAGTAATCCAAAATTTTTGTCGAGTTGACAACAAAGTGTGTTGCACTCCACTGTGACAATTCCAATGATGATACCACAAGATAACAAGCTTTGTTAAACTGTGCCTAGATGGCAAGATGAGTGGGTGTTTAGCATCAAATGCAATATCAGGAGAGCTATTTAACCTGCCTTCTATACGTAATGCACCTTTGTCATCTAAGCATGGCCGAAACTTCTTCAGAGAGCGTAACTCTTTTACCCTTTTTCTACTTTCAGGTGCTGTTTTCTTTTCTAAGCACTTGATAATTTCATCAAAGGCATCTGGAGATTTCTCACTTAGGGATTCAATAAACTTACCATAGATGCGTCGTTGGACAAAGATCACAATTCTTTCTAGTGCCCTACTTAAGCAAGAAGCATCCAGTTTTGGAGGGACATACTTACTCTTTTGGACTTTGCTTCGAATATAATCCAGGAAAGATAGAAGATATGCCACTCGCTTCTGCAATACATATAAGGATGTGAGCTGTCAATCAGTCTTTCCAACTTATCTTCCACAATTTGGTTCAGATCTTCATCCTTTTTGACGTCAATCTTTCGTATGGGCACAAGCTCTGGGACAGGTATTTCCGGCTCACCATACTTAGCCAAGAATGGTGGGCCATTTAGCCAAAGAGAACGTGACTCTTCTTTAAAGATTAGATTGGGGCGAGACCCCACATCAGCAGCATTTACATTTGTTGGACAAAATCTCCAGTCTGATTCATTTGACAGCATTAGGATGTGGTCAATTCGTCTGGTGATGAACTTATTTAGGCGTAAATCTGGATTCTTTATCCAAGACAACACAGTTTTAGAATCACACCAGAAGTATCTCTTACTAATGTCCAGTTTTAAAGCCTCATTTGCTTGATACATCAACTTGGAGGTGTTTACGGCAGCTGTTAACTCTTTTCTTGCAATGGGCCAGGATGACTGATGCCGCTGAACAATTGTAGATTTTCCAAAAATAAAAGCTACACTAGGTGCACCATTAACTAATCTGCGCAGATATATCACTGAAGAAAAAGCTTGATTTGACGCGTCGCTAAACCCATGCAACTCATATTTCACATCATCAATTGAGCAAGGTATATTGCTATTTAAGAATAACCACCGGGGAAGCGAAAAACTCTGCAGCAAAGAAAGTGAATGCAGCCATGCATCCCACTCTTTAACAATCTCATCTGGGACTTTTGTATCCCAATCATATTTATCTATAGCCAACTGCTGCAAGATCAAACGTGCTTTAATAAAGAAAGGGGACCCAAATCCCAGTGGATCAAAATTCTGTCCTAATTGACTGAGCATGGTTCTACGTGTATACTTACCAAGAGGCTTTAATGAACAGTCAATACGCAACTCATCTGAGTCAGGATCCCAGACACAGCCTAAGGTTTTGGCAGAAGGCAAGGCTAGCTCTTCACCACACAAGTCTAATTCTCTTATAGAAGCTGACAAAAGTTCAGGACCTAAAGAGGACAAAACACTCATAGTGTCCCTATTTGTGCTCCACTTAACAAGTTTAAATCCACGACTTTTAAATAGACTTACTGCCTCATTTGTGATTGTCTGTGCACTCTCTAAACTATCTACTGAAAAAATAAGGTCATCCATATACATGTTCTGCAGTATATTTTGAAGGGTCATGTCACTAGCACATGTGGGGTTTTCCTCAACAAGCTTTTTAAATGCAAGACAGGCAATGTAGGGGCTACTTTTGATGCCCCAAGGATGGACTCGAAAACGGTAGGATACCAACTTACCTCTTTCTACATCATTGTTTTCGAACCACAGCAAGCGAAATAGGTCTCTTTGGGCAGCCGGCAACTGAATTTGGAAAAAACACTTTGTGACATCTGACATCAAAGCATACTTACCTAAGCGAAACCTGGTTAAAACATGCAGCAAGGGGTTTAGAAGATCAGGTCCAGACATAATAATATCATTCACACAGGTTCCCTTAAACTTGGCCTTTCCATCATACACTATACGCTTCTTAACTTGAGAGGTAACAAAATAAGGTAGATACCATTTTTGGTCATTCGCACAATCAGCATCAGGCACACGTTCAATGTAATTATTGGACTGCATTTCTGCCATAGATTCAACTAAAAATTCTTTAAGATCAGGTTGCCGAAGGGCCTTCTTACGCAGGGCAGACAGTCGCTCGTGTGCTAACTCAAAGTTATTAGGCACTGTTGCTTTTTCAACCACAGGTACGGGAATCTCAAACCGGTCATCTTTTACCTTTATGGAGGGCTCTACCAATTGACTGGCAATAGTATCAGTGCGAGACCATTGAGGTATCTCATCTTCAACAGATAAATCTTTAACAACACTACGCAATTCAGCAATTTCTGCATCTTTTCTGTCAATAGCCTGTTGCAAGCTTAATGTCTTGCTTTGCTTGTCTTCAACATTGGCTCTTAAGACTTTGACAGGTACCTCACTTAAAGATGTTTTTCCGCCAACGGCTAACCAGCCTAATGGAGAGAGTAGTGCGTGTGGGTCAGTTTGACTCTTGCCCATTCGTTCTTGCTTGGCATACATAAGATGGGCATTGTCATTGCCCAGTAGCACATCCACACTATGACAATTATCCAAGCAAACAATTTCAATATCATTAAAGTGCTCATACACACTCAAGTCCTGTTTATGAGGCAAAATATTTTCATCATCGCTCCAAGGTTCATTGACCACTGACACCACATTACCAAAGATCTCACCAGTATGCAATGACTGCACATTAAACTTGACTAAATCTGCCATGGTAGCCTTGCAACTAGTCATTGTTTGCATTTCAAATGAAACATTATCAAATGCAGTTAGACCTAAATCTTGTACCAGCTTGTTTGAGACCAGAGTAACCTGTGACCCTGGGTCATGCTGTACATACACCAACCTGCTTTTACCATTTACAGGGTTCATTATGCGGGCAGCTGTGACACGACTAAAGGCAGCCTTCACACTCCCAATACCAACTTTGCGTACAGTAACTGAAGGTTCTGAAGTGTTATCACCACTCTCATGTGCTTGAGATGGTGTGACAAAGGCATCATGCAACAAGAGAGAGTGCTTTCTACTATATGCAGCTCCACATTTTCTACAGCTATTGGGGGCAAAACAATCTTTAACAAAATGCTTACGCAGACAGTTCAAGCACCGACCAGATTTAACAATTACATCTTTGCGATCAATAGGTGTCAAACGCAAAAATTCAGAGCAATTTGACAGATAATGATGCTCAACCAGCCCTTTCGAAGAACAGTAGATGCACATAGGATGCTCTGGTCGACTATTAGTAGTTGGAGACTTCTTCTGTTTATCATTTATATCAGACCTTCTTGGGAGATTAGGTGATTTAACGGAAGTTTGTCTTACTGGGCAAGCCTTTTTACTTTTATCATGGGGCTTTTCAAATTTGCGCAATTCACTTGAAGTATTTAGAAGTGAAATACCAAAATCTGTCGACTTGTAAGATTCTTCTTCAGTTATAAATTCAAATAAGCTTTCAAAACTAGGCTCATTTGTGTGTCCAAACCAATTTTCCAAAAACTTTAAGAACTCTTTTTTAGTTACATCCGGCAAACGCTTAGCCAAATCCAATACAAATCGACCTTCTACTTTATCTGGTTGATTATAAGCTTTGGCGTAGAGCAAACATTGAGACAATTGGTCTTTAAATTCTTTTAGCGCAAAGGCCGAATCTGATTTTAATTTATCACCATACCGAAACTTGCGGATTTCCGGTTCAGCATAAAAACCACCTCTAACACCAAATCTCTGCGACAATCTTTTAAGAGACATTTCAATGCGCCTAGCCTCAGACAGGCCAGGTGTGTCAGCAACCAGATTAGCAATATTTTGGCCAGCAAGTCCAACACAAGCAGCTTGCAACAAAGTTAAACGTGAATTTTCGAACGGACAACTATCCATTAAAGCCTTAATGCGATTATGAAAGAAAATATATGGCATATTACTTCCATTGTAATTAATCAAAGACGCCTTATCTATGAAAGTACGACAATTTTGATATTGAAAGAAACTGTCCTGCTGAGTCGAGCCTGACTGCACAGGAGACAATCCATTATTCCAATTTAAACCACCAACATTGCAAGATCTAGCATTCGTAACAGCAGGTAAAGCAGCACTAACATACTTATTTTTAACACCACCATCATATTCAACAGCACTTTTACCATATGGACCACAAATTTTAGGGCCTGTCTCGGCCCGACCAGACGGCACACCAGGGGAAACTACATATTTCTCAAAGTCAGGAGGCACACTTCGGGCGGCCCCAAAAGCCACATTGCCTCGCAGAGACCTATCATTGCTACCTAGCAAATTATTTGAGTCAGAAAACTTCTGCAAGGTTAAATTCTCCCGGACAGCAGTCTTGGGGAGTAACACATCACCAGTCTCACCACCACCACCAGAGATCACAGCCTTACTTTGCTGACTATTAGTATTCAAATACCCACCATGGGTTTCAAGAAAATCGGTTCTGGTGTGGGCTGACCGCCTTGAACTGACTTGAGAACCAGACCGTGACTTACGGCATTCCAAGTCCTTCTTTAAAAATTCAGCCTTTAATGCTGCCTCTTTTAAGGCCAGCTCCGCCTTGAGCTCTGCCTCTTTCTCCTCCCGGGCCAGTTGTGCCTGCCTTTCCTCCCGGGCTAGTTGTGCCTGCCTTTCCTCCCGAGCCAGTTTGGCTAACCTTAAATCAGCCATGATGCGATTAGTCTCCATCTGCCGTTGAATTTCAATTTGTGCTTCAGACAAAACAGAGGTACATGAAGCTCTAGACCCCAAGTTGGAGACACTATCCTCTGGGTCAATAATCCCATCATTATCTACCCCCCTGGCCATAGATCTAGTGGTCATACCTAAGCGAGTACCAACCTGCACCCCTCCCGGGACAACCTCATCTAACCCCAAACCAGACAGGCCAACATCGGGCAGCCCTACGTCAATATCTTTACTAGACATAGCTAAAATTCTTAACAATAAATACACTACCAAATGAAATAAATCACAATTACCACAAATTAATAAACTACCAGTTCACAGCTAAATAAAAGAAAATCCAAATTCCACGGTACCTTTAGTTGTGAGGAATTTTCTTGCAATTCCCCTCTGGAGTCTTCAAATTAAATTATACTTTTCACACAGTTCAATTAAATTAAGCAATTTTACCAACAGTTTATTTCAAAGTAGGTTATTCAATTTAAGAGCTCTTCTTATATAACAAATTTACTTGATCTTCTTAAAAATTTACTTGTTGAAATTTACTTGTTAGCTTGTAAAAAATCTTTTGAAATTTGCTTGTTAACCTTGCGAAAAGTTTTTGAAATTTTGGAGAAATTTAGTAAATAGTTTTTGAAATTTTGTTACTTCCACAAATTTTAGTTTTCTAAATTTTGGAAAGTTTTTTAAATTTTATTCCGATGTTAAAAAGTTTTTTGAAATTTTGTAGAATTTATTTGGTAACTTAGTACGTTGTTTAATCGTCTACCTTTTTTGGCGCCTGCTAAGAAGGCCTCGCCAATAACACAATCTAGGTGTCTACTAAACGATAAATTTCTTAATCTTCTTGCTGGATCTGACCTTGGAACCAGCGACAGCAAAAATATAGTCTAGCTAAATCACAGCTCAGACTACCACAATATCTTCTTTATTAAGAAATATGCTCCAATCCACTTAGGAGCCCGAATAGTATAAATCAAAGCAACAGGTTAAAGCTCAATAGCTTAATTCTTCACAATCACGTAGATCACCAAAGACTTGCGACCAAAAAACTATGACTTCACACAGTTAACAATTTTCCAATTTTAAGTTACCACAACGAAACATCCAATTATTTAATAATACTGCTTTTCAGCGAATCGTATTTATACCATTCAGTAAGATTACTCGAATGTTCTGACATTCTCCAAAGCAAACAACTATTACGTCATAATCAAAACAGGTCAATCGGATAGTTCTGGAAATTACTTTAAATTTCGTGAAAAATAAGCGGTGTTGCCATTTTTTCTTGTAAATAAAAATAAATTATTTAAATTGCTCATAAAACTGTTATTTCTTCGGCTATTTGAGCCGGACCAAAGCGAAATCAAAGATATTTTTTATGAGATTGTGAATCTACATAATTTGGGCAATTTTTAGGAACGGAACAACATTTTTGTCGAGAAAAAATTTGTACATTGTTTAACAAAGCACCTAGTGAAAGGATTCGACCCAAAATATATAAATTGAATACTTTATTGGTATAATTGAGTTAATTGGCACTTTCCAAAATTTAATATAGGCTACGCAAACATATTGCGTTTTACTGTACTGTACTTGGAATTTAATGTAGCCTACTATTAAACATGGTGAGCTTAGCAAGCAGCTCAAAATTTTGGTCATATCTCTAAATAAAAAAATTAAAAATTAGAATATCTTGAAATATCTTGCATCGCCGGAAGCAATATCTTGGTATCTTAGGAAGCAGGTCGAGGTAATAGTTCCTTGACTGTAGTTTAGCGCCCCTGATGCATTTTTACGAGTCAGGAGGATAAGTACAGAGATAAAAAAAATCAAATAACTCAACAAGTTTTAAATTATTTAAATTTCTTACATAATAATGTTTTTAAATTTTATCGCTAAGAAACACTTGACCTTTCTTTTTATATTAATAAAATGCACCATGTGTTTATGCACCATTTATTTAATTATTATAAAAAGAAAGCAGTGACGTGCGGTGACCTCTGAGACAAGTCATGCAATTGAGATGCCAAAACCAGGTCATAAAATTGGGTATATTCAAGACCAAATTTTGTCTTAGATTTAAGATGATCTCTAACAAAAAAAGGTCATGACTTGGAGTCATTCCTTGGTAGTGCAGTTTTTGACCTAGAAATGCAGTGGTCACTAAAAAAAAGATCATCGGCTAAAATGATTCCAGGTAATGCATTTTTCGTCCACAAAATGCAGTGATCTCTAAAAAAAAAAGTCATCACTTATAACTAGTCTACGATTTCTTACTTTTCCTCCTAATCAATCAATCAATCAATCTTTGTTTATTTGTTGCAGAATACATATACAATATAAGAAACAATAGAATATTATTTTACCATTATTTGTTAATACGATTCTACAACAAATTCATCTCCTAAATTCATGATATTCTTTAAAATAATACAAAAAAATAGGTCTTCGTCTCGGATCGGCCTCAGATTTCATCCGAAACAAGTAATATTTCTTATCCAATTCAACAGTATTTACCTCATCGCACAAAAGTTCGTCATGCAATTCCTAAAAATTTGGTCATGCAGCGTATTTTGTAAAAATTTTAAGTGAAGTTTTTTATGTTGCACGCTGTGCAGTACTGTACGTGGCAAGGTTCTTTTAATAAGGTTACTGCACTGCACGACTACACAAGCTACGCGATGACCTCACTAATCAAAACGCTTTTGTACAAAAAAATAAATTTTTAACGCAATTTTATATAAATTAATATTGGTAGCACTGGTATTGCACAAAAAATTTAATCTTCCATGTCTTTCTGCAAACAGTAAACAAATCATTCATTGACGTTAAGATTAATAAATTGTCACGTGTTTATTGCACTAAATAAAAAATTGATTGATTGATTGATTGATTAATAAAAGTTTTTTATAATCAAATTGGTAAACAAGGGTTTATTATAACGTCTTATAAACATCACCTCTTTTTATTCATATTAAAAACATTTTGTTTAACTGAAAACTTGTGATGCTTATGTACATTGCAAATTGTTTAATTAGCTTTACTAATACTGTAGCATATTAGCTCAATGTTTTTACTAAGATCAATTGTTATCACATTAAATTGTCGTCATTGTTGTCTTGTATTCAAAGCATACCGTCCGAAACATTCAGTTATAAATTACAAGACTAGGATAAAAGCTTAATATTTTTATGCAGTTATTGTACATCTGTTTCAAGTGTATTCAGCCTCTGGTTTCTGGGCTGTATTAGACAAGTTGATAGAAGTGAGCATTGCAGCAATTAAGAAAATTAATGCTTTATTTTTGATCGAGTTTGATAGTTTTTTTGATATATAAAATTATTTTCACTGATAGTAACTTGATTAATAATAGGCTACTTTAATTTTTCAATTAATAAAACAGTCAAAAGCAATGTGAAATTCAGTTTTTTTGTCAGTCAGTTCTATTTAAAAAAACTGTCTCTTCAAAAAGAAACCATAACTGTTGTTTGTCGGTGAAACTAACTTTCAATCTCCTTCACAGTACTAGGAAACAATAAAAAATGAACCAATAGAAAAAGAATCTCTTTTAGTAACCACTGGGGGATTCCAGATTAGTTTAGCTAACAAAAATCACTTACAATTGCTTAGAAAAAAGACCCAAAAAAATATATGTAAATTGGCTAACAAATAGATTGATTGATTCTAATTATTTTCCAAATAACCAAGGTTACCGTTCCAACTAACCATGAAATAATTATGGCCAAATCTCTTTATTTCTACCCTTCCTCCCAAAAAAAGGATCCCTTCAATAAGCAACCATGAGTGATTTTTGTTAGTGAAACTAACCCCAAATCCCCAATAGTTATTATTGCTTCTTGAAAGATCCTTTTTCTCTTGGTTTGTTTTTTATATATTGCCTTGTAGTACTTCAGGGGAGATTACACTACAGTCATGGTCTGTCTCATCTTGAAAAGACTAAAAAAAAAGATCATCGTTGTCTTAATATAAAATCTCTATTTTCTCCTCCAAAACAAAGTGATCTCTAAAAAAATGTCATTGCTTTTAACCAGTGTCTAAAATCTATATTTCCTTTTAAAATTTCGTGATATTTTTAAAGAATTTGGATATTTTGAAAAGTTACCACAAGCAATTTTTTTGGTAAAACTGACCCTAAATACCCTTTTCAGCACCAGGATGGAATAAAGAAGAAACCAAGAAAAAAAGGATCTCTCAAGAAGTGATAATAACTGTAAGGGGGTCAGGTTAATTTAACAAATGAAAATCGCTTACAGTGACTTCTTGAAAATACCCCCAAACTCTATTTGTTTTGCAAAAGCGAAATATTCTTTGAAAAAAATCATCATCACTTTTAATCAAACTCTAAAATCTTCATTGTTAATATATGCAAAATAAGCATAAATCACACAATGGTAACCATGCACGTAACTGTGTCAAAAATTTATTCAACAAGCATTATGATGATATTAAAGAATGCTACATTATTACTATGCATAAGCAATAAATTAAGCAGGTTTTTTGAACTTATAAAATTTTGTGTGACAGTTATATGGAACTAATGCAAAATGGCTAAGTCTCACCAATGGTTAAAAATGCAGTTATACTAATTTTAATAGACTATAGTTTGTATACCAATATGTTTTTAAGCTACAAAATTTCAGTCAAGTGTCATGGTCCTGCATTTTATCCTGGAGTAGAGGCATAACTTGTTTTTTGCTGGCAGGACTTGATTATAGTTTCAGAGTTTGCAGTTATGCCTCCATTTCCCTTTTTTGTGCCTTTTATAACCTTTCCCATTTTTCATATACTCTTGTGTTCAATTTGTTGTTGTTTGATCAATTTGATTTGATCAATTTGATCAATTTTATCAATGTTGCTTGAAAATATTTAATTTGTTTAGAGGCCAACTCTCATCTGAAGATAAATTGCTATTTCATTGGTTTGCACAGAGCTGCCAATGCTGACAAAATAAAATGGATTGATGGAAAACCATATGAATTTAACATAGCATTTGATAATGGTGAACCTAATGCCTCAAATAGTGAAGATACATGTTATTGTGTACATGTAGTAACCCACAATTATTTGGATTTGAAATTAAAAGATGAGAAATGCCATGAAACAGCAACTTATCTCTGTCAAATTTCAGGTAAAGATTTTTTTCTTGTATTGTTATATATAGTAATAAAATTATGGTTCTGATTGCAATCTGCTATTAGTAAACTTGAAAGCTTTATGGATTCTTTAAAATTTTCATTTTTGTATAGCTGCTCACAGCAAGTTGTAAAGGGAACCAACATTATTTGGCTTGATTATATATATAATTTTTAAATAAAGTTATAGTTTATTTCAGCGTGGTCCAACTACGGGCCCGCAGGCCACATGCAACCTGCGGATGGAATTGGTGTGGCCCGTGGAACAATTTTGCACAAATCTTGTCAATTACAAGCAGCGGCAACCTTTTTGTTTTGAAGAATGTTATGATTTTGGGACGAAAATAGGAACTTTGTAGATCGATTCCAATTGAAGACCTTAAGACCTTTTTATTTTAGAGAACACCCTGATTTTGGGACCAAAATAGGAATTTCAGAGATTGATTCCAGTTGAAGACTTTTTTTTTTTTTAGAGAACACCCTGATTTTGAGACGAAAATAAGCGTTTTTAGCTGGTTGAGGCCCACAAACTCAAATAATTTTGAAAAGTGGCCCACAAGAGTGGAGAAGTTAGACCACCCTGACCTAGATTTTATCTTTGTGGCCCGCGAAGCTTTTTCAAACCTTAATACGACCCTTCATGCTCTTAGCCTTGGACCACACTGGTTTATTTATTAAAAGCAGCACTTCTATATATATATTTTTATCAAAGTAGCAATCATTATCATTACCATCTCAAACTTATCTTTCTGATTTTAAAACACTGATAAAAGTAATAAATTAGGGTAATGCTATGATTAAGTATAATTACGTGATGATCATCATCTTTATTTGTGTAGATGATGATTTGCCACAGCCAATTACATTGATCAGGGTTGCAAACTTTTTTCACTTTAACTCTATATTTATTCTCCTGACTTGCAAGAAAGTGATGGAGGTGCTATGCATAGGGAAAGCAAATACCATGAGCTAATTCCAGAGATGTCAAGATATTGCTGTGCAGTTGAAATTTTTTATTTCGTTTTAAATTTTATGGGAATATTACTAAAATTTAGAACTGCTTGCCAAAACTACTAAGCAGAGGAAAGTGCTGTACAGTGTTTATCCCAATGACACAACAAAATTGTGCTAGTAGGTTTTGAACCAAGATCAGTCAATATAATCATGGTCCTCTTAACCACTCAACCATGCTGCCAAAATACTTGTTGCAATTTTTAATTAAGTACTTGTACTTGTTGCAAATTTGTTATAATTTTTGATTATTTTTAATTTTAACTGCCAACAAACTTTTGCAATTTTAATTGAATTCAAGTTTGACTTGTTCATTTTCAATTTTTTATGTTTAGCTTTGATTCTAAGGTTTCCAAAAAAATAGCAAGCCAGATTTTAAGTTCTTTTTTTATATTTCTTCAAATTCAGGCTCAAATTTGTGACTTAATTTTAGTGAAAACATTTAGATCAGTGGTGGGCAAACGTTTTAGCTAGAGGGCCACATTTACAAGATGATTTCATCTGCAGGCTGCACTATAGCAATCTTTAAAAAATCACTTTTAATCGATGTCCAAAATCCCCTTTTTTGTCTTGAAAAAAACAATCCCAAATTTTGGACTGTGATTGAATGTGATGATTTTTATAAAACATCACAACTAAAAGTGAAAAGAAAGTATGATTATTTGCTTAAGACTTTCTCCAGCTGCACAAAAAGTCATGCTGGGCCATAGTTTGCCCACCCCTCATTTAGATTGTGAAAGCAAGATGCAGTGTTAAAAAATGTCTAGCGCCAAAATTTTTTAATAGTAAATTAGCACAGACCAATATTTTTCTTTATTATTATCAACAAAATTACTTTATTAAACTATAAAAATTTTATATTTGCAATCTTGTATTTTATGTTATTGTATATTAATTTTTCTTGTAGAATAGAGTAATTTAAAAACTATTATCAAATTAATATATTGTTTAACAACATATTTATTTTTAATCTATTTTATTGTAGCTGCCCTTTAAAAAAATTTTTAAAGTTAAAAAAACTTAAATCTGTATATAAAAAAAGCTTCTATTTTATTTTGATTTAGGGGTTTGACTAAAATTAAACTGTTCCTCAGTTAAAATACTGTGTTTAGACCAATGGGGCTCAAACTTGAGATTAGATCAAGAATATAAAAAGGTTTAAAACAAAATAGCAATCTTGTAAATAATCTAGAATTTTTCTAGTTTTAATTTTATTGTTCATGTAAGATTTTTGTTTTTATTGTTTAGTATAATAATTTTGATTTTTTAGAAGAATTGGAAAATCGAGAAACAAATATTCGACACAAAAGACTACGTATGTTTGTATAAAATAGTTTGAAAAATACAAGTTAAGCTATTTTGTAGATGTAGATTTTGTTGCACTAAACATTTCAACACTACTAAAAGTTTTTATTCACATTTACATTGTTTAATTACTCATAACTAATGTTTAATTTTTAGTTACTGAAATTTAGTAAATTTTATCTGTTTTCAAAAAGTACTATTGCAAAAAAGAGGCTTTTGACAAAAAATAGATAAACAGAATTACTTTGTATGGAAAAATTTTTGTGAAGTTATTTTTTTGAAGGCAAAACAACAATAGGGTTTTTTGTCTATTCATCAGCTTTTTTTGATATTTTTTTTATTAGGATGATATTCAATTTTTTTTTTGATGGGCAAACCTTTTAATCATTTGACTCTGGGTATTAAAATAACTGAAAGCATCATTTTTATCTATGAGATTGATATACTGTACTTCTTTCCAACCACTTGGTGCTGCAGGTTTCCCATCCCTGTTTTAGAATACAATCAATTTGTAAATAAATTAATTTTTAGAGAATGGAACTACTTCAAATACAACTATATCATGTAAGTAACTAAAAATTCTTAGTTTAACTAAATTATCAAAAAATGAATGCTATAATATACAGTTTGAACTATGTATATGCTATGAAATAATATATATTAGGTTGAGGAATATGTTTGCAGCGGTTTTATCGAAGATTTTTATTTAAACAAAAACGAAAAGTTATGGCTATAAATTAATAAACTTATGTATTCTCCATTGCTGTTTACAACGTTCTCTCACCTCTTGACCAATTTGTCAATGCCGTTCTGCCAAAAATCCCTGGGTCTGGTATCAAAAAATTTCTTGAGCCAGTTTTTAAGGTCCTCTTCATTGTTGAAGGTTATGCCCCTCCTATGGTTTGACAAAGAGCGGAAAAGATAGTAATCTGTCAGTGCAAGGTCCGGAGAATACAGCAGATGCTGAAGGACCTCCCATTGGAGCTCTTGGAGTGTGGCTTTGATGACTTGTGCAACATGAGGCCTGGTGTTGTTGTGAAGTAGTATAGTTTGGCCTTGTCGATGGGGTCTTTTCAGTTGAATAGCCTCATTCACGTGATGTAGCTGGGCTATGTAGAGCTCCTTGTTGACCGTCGCATTCTTTTCGAGCATTTTCCAGTGCACCATGCCCTCCCAGTCCCACCAAATGCAGATCATGGTCTTCCTTGGATGGAGGTCAGGCTTAACTCTCGGCTTTGGCATATCTCCAGGAGCCACCCATTTCTTTCTTTGCTTCATATCTATATATAGGCACCATTTCTCATCTTCTGTGATGATTCAGTACAAAAAGTGCTGTTTGTGATCGCATGTTGCTTGATGGCGGGTGAGATGTTGAGAAACAATTTGAAGGCAATTTTCTTTATTGTTTTCGCTAAGCTCATGAGGCACCCAGACTCCCAATTTTTCAGCAAATCCCATTGAATGAAGATTATTAAGAATTGTTTTTTGATCACAGTTCATTTTTTTGGCCAATTCACAACTTGTTTCACAACTTTTCTCCTTCAAAAGTGCTTTAAGATGGTCTTCATCAAATTCAAAAGGTCTTCCTCTACGAGGCGTGTCATTGATATCAAAATTGCCATTTTTGAACTTCACAAACCATTTTCTTGCCATAGATTTGCCTATGACCCCTTCCCCATATACCATGCAAATGTCCCAGGCTGCTTCAGCAGCTTTTTGGCCTCAATGAAAAGTGAAGAATAGCAGGTATCGAAAATGTTGCTTTTTACTGCCTGGATATTCCATATGTAAGCCTCTCAAATAATAAAATCTCAAAATACTCAAAAAGACAATCAGCACAATTTTTTACAGTATAAAGAGCTTTATCAAATGAATATATATATTTTGCCAACTAGTAAAAAATCATTGTAAATTAAAAGAAAATATAAAAATGCTACAAACATATTCCTCAACCCAATATATATACATGTATAACTATACTGTTTGAATAGTTCTTGTAATTTTTCTATTATTGTTGTTGTTCAAAAACTCTTTATGTCAATTTTTTGTATGATGTTTGATCTATTTACTTTTATAGTTGGCATTAAAGGATGATCATTTTACAGAATTGATTTTTTTTATATAAGTATTTACTAACTTTACTAATAGAACTTCAAAAATTAAATGAAATAGAATAACTAATAAAATAGTGTAAATTGACGGGCAACTTGTGATGAACTAGTTTTAAAAAATCTGTTTATTTGATGTGGGCATCTTCAGTTCACAGGATTACCAAGAGACTGGAGTTCTACGAGTAATGCTGACTGGACTTAATGTAGTCAGTGTAACCTTGTTTTTTGTTATCCAGCTTCTAAGCTTCTGAAACTAACTCTTTGCAAGATCATTTTAAATTTTTTCACTATTTCAGCAAATTTTTAAAAGTTCTAATGTTATTTTTTGCTTTATATTTAAAATTTTCCGTATTGTTGTGCTTGTTACAATGATGTTTTGTGTCTGTGTTTTGATCAAATTCATGATTTTTATCAGTATAGTCCTGCAATTACCTGGTCAACAATATCAACTGACATTTCCTCGATGTGTTGTTTCACAGTATTCTTAGAAAGTGATACACTATCCAACTTTGCAAGTGATTCTTCTCCAATCAAAGTCCTGACTAATATCTTTGTTACTGGCAAAATAAGTGACTTTGAAATGATACGAGCTTTTTTGTTTTGGGCCACCAGAAGAGATACTTCATGGGATGCCTTTACAATTCCAGCATTGTTTTGGTAAAACTGGCCTGTGTGATCTATGCACTGTCACTTCACTTTTTCCCCAAGTCACTCAAAATAACTCTTATTTCGATTCATTTTATCTGCATGATTAGACTCAAGATACCACCTAGACAAACTTGGTTTCAAAGTTGCATTTGAAAGGGTTTTCATACAGATCATGCACTGCGGCAAGCTATCTCCATAATGCGAATAGCTGTGAAATTATACTTAATATAATTTGGGCTATACTTTTGCTTCAACATTTTTAAATATTTAGACAAAAATGTAATGTTGTTCAAGATTCAGCCATCACACATTGCAAAAGCAACATCAGAATAAATGCAATTCTGCAATTGCACAGACCACATTACACACAGTAGGGAGTAATAGTTTTGTCACAGACACCATTCAGTTCACACAGTAGGGAGCAAGATCAATAAAAGTAGCTTACTGAGTACCAACAATTTAGTATGAAAAAGTAAAAATGCTGTCTGTATATTTTAGGTAACTCCAAAGTAAATTGTTGCAATAGGCCTACTAAATCTGACAATATCACTATATATTGCATGTAACAGAGAGCTGTTTGCATACCATTTGAAAAGCTCCCATGTACCACTGGTTGGAAAGCTATGCTTAATATAAAACATCAAGTGACTTCACCAAACTGTGTAATTTTTGAATTATTGTTATTCAAATTTTTGGTGTACTTAATAGATTCAATAGAAAATTAGGTTAACTGCTGCCATTTTGTTAGTTGTGTGATATTTGAGCTTTGTTGTCGTTGTTTGGGAGGGCACCCACTTCAGTCAGACATACAGGACTGGGACGGAAGGTGTATTCTTTTACTACCCCAGGCTGCTGTATTGATGGATCAGATACTGGCAGTGATGTTGTTAAGCCATCATGAGTTTTCTCATCCAAACTGTCAGACCTCATGCTACATGTGGTGTCTGATGTATGGGGCATACTATTAAAATGTGGTTTGCAATTTGTTCAATGGCATTACACATGCATTTAGTGAAAGAGCAAAACCCCATTTGTGCATGATATGGAGTTGCCCAACACCAATTTGCAGACAATTGAGTTTAACCCAAGCTTTTCAGGGCAAACTCATTCCAATAGGCCTGGAACTGGTCCTTGGTATGAAAACACAGAGTTCAGGAGTATTCTTGCAGTACTCTCTGCTTCATTTATAATTTGTTCACTGAGAAGCGCAAATGCCAAGTCCAGCAAGGTTGTTTAATAAATTCTGCACAGCTGCCACAAATGTCTAGATTTTAGTCTCTCTTGGTGAGCATCTGAGGACCTCATTTAAAAGACCATACAGGGTATGATCAGGGTCCAGAGATCCACAGCTAGCCCAGAATAGTGTTGATACTAGTCAGCAAAGCTTAGTTTACTGGATGCCTAAAAGTATGGGTAAGTGGTCCATTGGAGTGGGATGCAGGCATCCAGTGACTGTGCACAAGGCATCAGTCTGGACACTGTCTATGAAGCAAATGTGAGTGCTGCAACACCAGACTGATGCGCAGTACTCAGCTGTTGAGTATACCAGAGATAGGACAGCTGTTTGTAGTGTTTGGGCAGCAGCCACTAGCACCCCATCCCAAGCCTGCAAATAGCCTCAGCAACGTGACATGAAGATATTTTTTGTACAATGCCATTAGATGATATTGAAACATGAGTGATCTGTCCAGTTTTACTTATCACCAGTGGAGAAATTTGGGAGGAATTTGTTTAAATTCACCCAAAAAAATTGACGTGTCCGTTATAACCATACCAGTCTCGGGGGCAGGAAAAAAGTGAAAACTTTTTAGAGAACACTTCTTTTTGGAAATGAAATTCAGGAATTCAAAAACTGATTGAATGCATTAGGACAAAAATCATGAAATCTGGGAATGATTCAAAATCAAGGTCTTTTTTTTAGGGATGGTTTTTTTCTTTCAATGAGCATTCCAGTTTGCCCCTTTCAGAATATGGTATGCCTAGTCATTGAGGTATTTTTTTAGGTGGTTGAGGAATTATGGTATCTTAGTCCTGAAAAGGAGGAATGTGGCAAAGACTTTAAGAAACACTGTGTTGGACTGAACAGCAAATGTCGATTGTTGTTGGAGACTTTTAGTTCACGCTTGGCCTCTTAGTCATTTAAATAAAAGGCTGCCGTCACTGTCTTTGTGAGACAGAGCTTCTACCTCCAAGTTTGGAGATATGCTGAAAATGTAGTTTATGTCTTGGCTTAAGGTTCCCTCCAAAGGCCTTCCAGTATCTAGAAGAGTTAACTCATCAACATAAGCAAACTTTTTGAAAATTGTAGAAAGCAGATTGTACATATAGATGTTGAAAAAGAGGGTAGCTAAAACTGAGGCTGAGAAACGCTGTATTTCAGGCAGCATAGCCTGTTTTGCTTGCTGACTCTGAAAGTAAGTTTTGGACAAGCTCCATGATAATTCTGATGTTCTTATTTAACAGAAGCCTCAGCAGCTTGCAGGTGAGATTATGGTGCCAAATAGTGTTATATGCTACTGTCAGATTGACAAATATGACGCTGGCCTTTAAGTGTATATGTGGTTACTTTTACTACTAATTTATCAATCATACTGTAGTTTCCAAATATCTATAATGCAAAATTTTGGATAATTAGTTTTTGACTTCCCAATTTTTTCCCACCGTGATTCTGAGTGTCATGGTCAGTAATGTAGAGCTTCTTGTACATTTGCTCAGTTCTCTATTTATAGTGATGTGGTTGTACCATTTAAGAGAGAGATATACAGGTGATGAAATTCTGTATCATGAGATTGCTGTATTATATATCAGAACCCTTTTTACAAATGTAACTTGATGATTATTGAATTCTATTGATTGTATTTGAACTTGTCAGTTATAGTGTGTTAAGGTTAGTTCCTGAAACACAATCTCTAATCCTAACAATTGCTTATTGTTGATATGAGCAGTATTGTCAAATGCGTAAATTAAATCAGTCCTGCATAAAAGCAATATTTTATCTTTTGCTTTCTACATCACTGAAATTATTTTGAAGCAAATTTTTAACCATTTTGAACTGCTTTACCCTGCATCAAAAACTAGAATTTTTATATTAATATGCTCAAGTTAACCATAGAACTATTAAACAAGTGATACAAGCAACATGATCATTCTTTACAAACCAGCAAACTTTCAAGTACATCATGCACTCATAAAAATGCAAGACAAATCAATACCTAACTTTATTTACATGCAGTGTGTAGCCTATACATCTTTGGTTCACGAAAATATTAACCGCACTATAAAATTAAGAACTAGGGTATCAATGCGAACTTTCTTGGATGCTGTTAGAGTGGGTGTTGAGAAATTTGAAACTTTGATAAAAATAAATAGTTAGTTTTTTAGATACCTGACACATTGACAAGTTGAATTTTGATGTAAAAACAAATATTATAAAAGTCAATTGTACTTTTTTAAGGCATTCATCACAGTCATTGTAGTTTCTACTCAAAACTAGTCGCTTATATACAGTTATTGCATAGCATGAAAATTGAACTTTAAAGTAAAATTGAATACTTATATGTTGTTTGATGTAAAATTTATCAAAACAAATTTTTGTACCACAGCAACCATCACAGCAATGCCAGGATCATCAGTGCCTATTGGAAGTAGTAAGTGGAAGTTTTACATTGTTCCTTATTTGGGTATTGTATATGCTTAACTGTTTATATTGTCTTTCAATTTTGACCTAAGGAATGCTATTATGAATGAAAAAACAAAATTAAATAATGTATAAATAAAAGCAAACTAAGAAATTAACAGATTATTTTAATTTTTTGCTAAAAGTAAAACTTATACATTTTATTTTATCCTTTGCTTTTAAATCACTGAAAGCATTTCGAAGTAGATTTTTAACCATTTTTAACTGGTTACACCAGTGGTTCTCAACCTGGGATACGTGTACCCCCAGGGTTATGCAAGAAAATTTCAAGGGGTACTTAAATGGCAGTCGAGTTTTTATGTATGGCTATTTTTCACAGTAATATTCTATACTAAAATGCATGCCGATTTAAAACTCAGCGTAAAATTTGCCTGATTTTCTGTTGCTGTGATGCAACAATATGAAACCCACAGCTTTGCCAAATAAGTTATGCGAGTATACTTTAAGTAACACAAAACGAATCTAAACCTCATTAGTTAGGTGTCAAAGTAGATACAGCAAAATGCTTTTTAAAGAAAAAATAGAATAGGGATGAAGTTAACTTAATTGATTAATTTTTTATGACAATTACTGTCTTACTGACATACTATACATCTATATACAGAACAAAAACACAAAGAAAAGAAAGAATGGAATAAATTAATTTTTTATTTTTTATTTTAAAACTAAAGCCTAGTTTATTACTATATTTGAGGTAGAATTGTTTTTGTAATGTTTATTTTTGCCTGAAGTTTTTAAATGCATTTACTTTCTAAACTCATTGAAACATGTTGATGTGTTTTTTCTAGTTATTATTTCAAAATTGTTGTTTAAAGTTTAATTATGTCTTCGCTAGCAAAGAAAAAGTATTATGAAAACTACATCCAGAATGAATTCACTTCCATTAACAAAAATGGGCATCAATTTCCACAGTGTGTTTTATGCTGTAAGGTTTTATCCGTTGTGTGCATGAAGCCTACCTTTCTCAAACGCCATCTAAACAGATGTCATCCAAATCATAAAAGTAAGGGTACAGCTTTTTTCAAGCAGAAAGAAGATGAATTAAAGCAAGCACGCCTTGATCGTTCAGGGTATATCAGTCAACAAAATGAAGCTGGGTTGCGTGCGTCTTACATGATATCACTGAGAATTGCACAAGAAAAAAAACCTCACAACTTTGCAGAGAAATTAATTATCTCTTGCTGTAAAGATATAATTCGATGTGTTGGTGGATGTGATACCGAGAAAGTTGTGTTAATACCCCACTCAAATGATACAGTTCATTGAAGAATAGTAGATATGTCTGATGATGTCAAACAACAAGTGATTGCGGAATTAAAGAAGGCACCTTTTGGAAAATTTGCTATCCAACTTGATGAGTCGACTGATGTGACTGCTTGTGCTCAACTCCTTATGTTTGTACGATACGTCAGTGGCAAAGATTTTAAGAAAGATTTTTTGTTCTGTCATACCCTAGATTCCACAACAAGAGGCAAAGACATTTTTATTAAGGTCTCAGATTTTTTTGAGAGAGAAGGATTGTCCTGGAATAATGTATGTGCATGCACAACTGACGGAGCCCAATCAATGCATGGCTGTCGACCAGGGTTTTGAGGAAAAGTAGCAGAGATGAATTCTAAAACAAGGCATCTTCATTGCATGCTTCATCAATATGCTCTGGCATGTAAAACTCTACCACCTGGGTTGAGATTAGTACTTGATGATGTTGTGCATATGATAAATACCATCAAATCAAGTTTCCTATATACATGGCTATTTTCCCTTCTGTGCCAGGAATTAGAAAGTGATCATAAAGCATTACTGTTTTGCAATGAAGTTTGCTGGTTGTCTCGGAAAATGTGATAAGAAGAGTAGAATCACTAAAGGAGGAGCTTTCTGAATTTTTCAAACGTGTTAACAAGACAAGGTCACCTGAGTTCGTTCAAAAGCTGTCAGATAGCCAGTGGCTTCAAAAACTGGCCTACCTTTCTGATATATACTGGAGGCTTAATTGATTGAACTTGTCTCTCCAAGGCCGTTTTTATACAGTGATTGACTTATGGACAAACTAAAGACATTTAACATGAAGCTCAATCTCTGGGAAAAAAGTTCAAAGATGGAAACCTGAGCATGTTTGAAAACCTTGATGAGGCACTTTATACAACTAAAACTAAAATCAGTGGAAATCTAGAAGTGGAACAGCTTGTGCAAGCCTACCTAGCTTCTCTGTGAAAGGAGTTGCAATTTTACTTCCCTGAATTAAGTGAGATAGAATCAAAACTGATTCGAAACCCATTCGGTGCAAATGTGCAATCTCTTCCAAATAGCATTCAAGAAGAATTCTTAGAATTGGTGAATGACTCTTTTGCCAAAGATGCATTTGAAACGCTCACCCTTACCAAGTTTTGGAGAAATATGAGTGTGAGTTACCCTGTTGTATCTGATATAGTTCTGAACTCTTTGCTTATTTTCCCAGTACTTACCTGTGCAAGCAAGGATTTTCTGTTTAACCTGTAAAATTAACATCGATCATGGCTTAATTTGGAGCATGACTTACACGTGTGCCTGTCTAATACCGCTCCTCAAATTGAGAAATTTATTTGCAACAAACAGGCACTGCCTTTACACTTCACAAACTTAATCAGTAGCCTACAAAGTGTTTGAAATAAATACTTTTGTTTATATTCTTTGTAATAACTGGTTGTGAAAATATACTCATTTAATTTGATTTCAGCTTATTGGGGGTACACATTGATTGTTTTTATGACTCAGGGGTACTTAATGGCAAAAAGGTTGAGAACCAATGGCTTACACTGATCAAAAATTAATGTAACAGAAAGTCCTGTTTAAGTTTCGAACTGCCTTATGTTAATAATGATCCTTCTGTTCAATTTAATCGATTCTTTTTTTTTCACACTGCCTTTTTTTCAAATAATTATTTGAAAGGAACATTTTTATTCTTATTTATTGTTCATTGTTATTTGTAAACATTACTATGAGTTACGGATAGAGAGTAAGTTGGCCTTTGGGAGTGATTACCTATTTCAAAAAGTAGAAGACTGTTATGTTGTATACTGTTTTGAATTAATTTGTTTTAGCCCCAGAAGAAGTTTTGATAAAAACATCTTCAAATCACATTGCATTGCAATTGTATTAACACACTTTTGCTTTGACTTTATATTTAGTACACCAATTTCCTTTTTTTGGTGCACATTTTAAACGGCTGAAATTTGCTATAACAACTAGCACTTTTAAATTGTTGCTCAAATTAACCATAGAACCCTTAAACAAATAATACAAGCAACATGATCATTCTTTGAAATAGATTTTTAACCATTTTGAACTGCTTACCCTGCATCAAAAACTAGAATTTTTATATTAATATGCTCAAGTTAACCATAGAACTATTAAACAAGTGATACAAGCAACATAATCATTCTTTACAAACCAGCAAACTTTTAAGTATGGAATGCAACCGTAAAAATGCAAGACAAGGCAATTCCTAACTTTATTTACATGCAGTGTGTAGCCTATACATTTTTGGTTTATAGTAATGAAGGAAATATTAACCGCACTACAAAATTAAGAACTGGGATATCAGTGCAAACTTTCTTGGATGCTGTTAAAGTGGGAGTTGACAAATTTGAAACTTTGATAAAAATAAATAGTTAGTTTTTTAGATACCTGGCACATTGACAAGTTAAACTTTGATGTATATAAAAACAAATATCATAAAAGTCAATTGTACTTTTTTTTGAGATGTTCATCACAGTCAGTATAGTTTCTACTCAAAACTCTAGTCACTTATATACAGTTACTGTATAGCATGAAAATTGACTTTAAAGTAAAATTGAGTACTTATATGTTGTTTGATGTTAAATTTATAAAAAAAAATTTTTTTGCACAACAGGAACCACCATTTCAATGACAACATCACTAAAATCAGCAGTGATAGTTCCTGGAGCAACTACTGACTTTGCAGGAAGTGGGAGTGGTAAGTGGAAGTTTTTCATTGTTCCTTATTTGTGTATTGTGTATGCTTAACTGTTTATATTGTTTTTCACATTTTTATATGGTATTTTGATGTAAGGAATCCATTTATAAATGAAAAAAACAAAATTAAATAACAAATAAACAAAAAAAACTAAAGAAATTAAGAGATTATTTAAAAAATATTAGATTGATTTTTGTACAAAATTTAGTTATATTATTAGCAACACATCAAGGAGCAAACAGTTGAATTTTTTATGAAATGCCGCAACATTTCTTGCAGTATTATCGAGAATATTCTTTCCTATGAACTAGTACCTTACCATGGTAGGAAAGTTTGCGTGTCTCAGTGACCTGCAAAGCTGTGTTGGCCCAAGATTTTACCTCTCCTGTTTGGAATATCCATGCCAAAGAGGTTTGCAGATAAGGACCAGACAAAATGCAGTTCACAAGATGGCAATTTCAAATCTGGGCAGACTGTTCTCAAAAGCTATGGCAAGCAGGCAGTCTAGGAGAAGGAAATATCTAATATAAAAACCCACTCGCGGTAGGATTACACTGCAAATTTATGATATGGCACCAAGAACGTATTTTCATGCTGCCTCGAGTGTTGTGGAGATTAAAAAGGTCTGTGTTCAGGTACTTGGCAGAGGTATCTGTTTGAAAAATACTTTCCTAAATGAGTCAGCTTTATTAATGTTAGGACACTGGTGATTGATTTTCAACTACTACAAATTGGCTCATTTCTGCTTCCTGTCTGATTTCTATCAGGTGGAGCTCTTGCTTTATCCAGTGAGAAAAGACTCATTTTTGGCTTCTCAGGACAGTCAATATTTCAGTTTACTCACAAACTGGATGGTCAGATTGTGGCTTTTTGGGGGTGACATACACCCAAACCCTGACCACAGACACACAAATGGGTTTTTGATATCTGTCTCAAACCTATCACTAAACATCAAACATCTATTTTATGTAACTACACAAAGCACTGGGTGCATTTAAAATGCTCCCAAATCACAGCAAAGGACTACAACAACTCCTGGTACTGCACACTTCACAGCATTTTCAAGCACAGAACACAAACCAACACAACATCACCAAAGAACTTTTTCAAAGTCTTGAAACTTAATGCAAATGGAATTCGCAGCAAAACAGATGAAGTACAACTACTCATTAAAAACACACAAGCAGATGTTATAATAATACAAGAGACAAAACTCAATCAATCTTACAAAACACCAAACACTCCTCAGTTCACACCTATTCGAACAGACCACACTCACAAACAAGGAGAAGGCCTCCTAACTTACATTAAAAGCAACATCAGTTTCTCTCAACTCAATACATCAAACACTTTTCCAATTCAACTACAAATCGTCAAAATCTACTTTTAAACATCATAGCAATTACAAATTGCAAACATGTACATTCCACCAAGCTATCACAAACAGAAGAAGACTTAATTATATCCAGAACGCTCACAACTATAACCAATCTTCCAAACGCAATCATCACAGCAGATGCCAACCCTCACTCACCATTATATTATTCACCAACCAAAGACCATAGAAGCGAACTGATCAAAGACATCCTGCTAAACTCCCATCACATCACACTAAACACAAACATTCCAACACATTTACCACCCAATCAAAAACAACAGCCTACTTCACCAGACATCACCACTGCTTCAGCAGACTTGCATGACTGCACTAGCTGACAGACCATCCACACCCTCATATCCAATCACTTACATTTACTTACCACCCTCAGTATACATTATAAGACCAAAACAGCTTGCTCTCACCTCATTAGAAGAATAACAAACTACCAAAAGGCTGATTGGACATCATTTAAACAACATGTTGAGAATCTCATCTCCTGCAGACTCCACAGCACAAATGTGCGTGAGGCCAACAAACACCTCATCAAGGCAATTATGGATGCTGACAGACTCTTCATCCTTAAAGGAAATCACAACAGCACAAATCAATTTCTCCTACCCATGCATATCTGCAAGCTTATCCATCACCGTAACCATGTTCACAAAACAGATCATACCCACAAATCATTACTCTCAACAATTACATAAACAAACAAATGCATGAACACAAAACAAACTCTTGGAAACAACATCTTGACAAAATTGATGACAAACACAATCCACACTCATTGTGGGGCACCATGGCAAAGCTATCCAATAAAAAACAACTTGCACAACAGAACAGAAGCTTTGGACCTAAAACAGCCATCACTGACATAGAAAAAGCAAAAGCATTTAGTAAACAATTCACAAACGTCCTTCCATATAGCACAAACAAAATCAACTGACGCATAGAGCATACAATCAAGAATTTTCCCACAGAGGAAATACGACTTATCAATACACAAATACAATTAGCTATCTCATACAGCACCAACAACAATTCCAGTGGACCTGATGGCATAAACATCAAACACCTCAAACACCTAGGGCCCCTTGCCATCAGATACCTCACAAACATTTGCATACCCTAAGCACTAACACAATACCTTATCTTTGGAAATGTGCCACAATTATTCTCATTTCAAAACCAAATAAGACCACAAGATTGGCACAAACTACCAACCCATATAACTCCTATATCACCTATTGCCAAAACACTATAGAGAAAACACTATTACTATACATAACAGAAAACATTCCAGTGATTTCTCATTAACATGGATTCAAACATAAACGCTCAACACACACTGCTTTGCACAACATCTGCCACCCAATTAAAAAAGGTCTCAACAGTTCAAGGCCTCCCCAATGCACTGCAGCAGTAGATTTGGACGTCAGCAAGGCATTTGATACATTAAACATAGGCAAACTTATATACAAACTCACACCAACAAACATTCCAAATATCATCATCAAGTTCATAGCAAACTACATTAAAGAATGAAAAGCATGCACTCAATACAATGGCACATTCAAAACTAAAATAAATCAACACTGGAGAACCACTAGGTGGAGTTCTGTCTTCAGCATTATTTAACATTTACACCGCTGGCATTCCATTTTCTCTATAAGACGTATAAATCACAGCATGTGCTGATAACATAACCATCACTGCATTTCACACGAAACACTGTAAGGCCCAACAACTTATTCAACCATATCTCTACAAGTTTTATGAGTGGGCCACCACTAATAATCTTCATATAAACACAAACAAAACTACCACCACACTTTTTACACCACACCCAGCTAAATATAGCACAACTCTATCACTTAAATTTAGCAACCAAACATTGCCAACAACAAAACACCCGAAAATTCTTGGAATCACTCTAGACCCAAAACTAACATTTTCACAACATATAAATGTCACCATCACTAAAACAAAACAAACGCTTAACATTCTGAAAGCACTCACTTTCATTAAGTGAGATAAACAAAAGGAATTAATTGTCTCTAATTTTAAAGCTATCACTCGCCCCATTTTGGAATACACAAACACGATATGGAGTCCTATCATTTATTTTATTATAATCAAGGTTGCCCAAGTCAATCAAAAATGTAACAAAGTTTTACAAAAAGTAGCCCAGATTTAAGTTTCCATAAAGACACTAAAAAAACATTTAAAACATAAAGATTAGTAATTTTTAACCCCAATGTCCAGTTTGCAAATGTTGTTGCCTTTAACAGGCATGTCAAACTCGTGACTATATGCCAGCTGCATCAGTAAACCTTTTACTCAAAAATTTTTGCCTCAGGTCAACAAACAACGTGAAAACTTTTTTTGTATTCACATAGGTTGCAACCTACTATTATAAAATTTAATTAGTTCAAGAAATTTGCCCACTATGTTTACAAAAAGTAAAAATTATAGATTTAATTTTTGGTGCTCTAGAAAGAGGGCCTTCAATTGCATTCTTTTCAATTTTACCATTTTTCCAAATTATAGATAAATACTAAAAAAAAAGGTATTTTCCCCTAGGTTTTGATGTAGCCCAAAGAGTAGCATATCACAAGTCAAATTTTGATAGCAAGAACATATAGAAGTAGCCCAATTTGGTACTTTTCGTTCAATCTCGCAACACTGGTTATTATTCTTTTTTTCTTCAATAATTGTTTTCTCTATTGTATAGTAGATGACAATCTTTTCACACATTATTGCAGCAGAAATTGCTCTGCATTCCAGTGACACGAAAAATCGACAGTGCAAATACAACGCTAAATGTAAAATTAGGTTTAAAAACCATAACATTTCTTCATGTAAATATGTCAATTACCTTGGGATTAATTTAGATCAATATTTAAATTTCAAACCACATATTAGCATACTTGCAAAAAAAAAGGCAAAAAGTGTTGGAATGTTGTGGAAATTAAGAAAATTTTTGCCAAAGAAAACTCTCATTTCCTTATATCACGCTTTTGTACAATCATATTTATTATATGGCATTGTAACTTGGGGACCAAGTGTTTCGTCAAATACCTTAAATAAACTTATATTGCTTCAAAATAATAGCATTAGAGCCATTGTTGGTCTGAAGAAATCTCAACACATCACTTCTTATCGTGACTTAGAAATTTTAAAAATTAAGAATCTTTGTCATTTTGAAATAGCTAAACTAATGTTTATATATCCTTATTCTCGCCTTCTAATTATGTTTGATAATTATTTTGTGACTTGTGCCGTCTGTACCTTGCTGTACACAATTACTCTACCAGAAGTTACCATTCTTTGAAATATTATATTCCGAAATACAGGGTTGCTAGATTACAAAAGTCGTTTGAATATATTGGAGTAAAAATATGGAATAACATTTGATTTGAATATTAAATTACTTTCGTTTAATAAATTTAAAGAAAATCACAAAAAGCAATTATTGTTACAATATTAATTTTGATTTTATATCTTAATAATGACATAATTTTTTATTGATTTTGCTTCATGCTTTCTTTTCCTTTTTTTAGTTCTTTTGAGGACAACTACATAATATTCGATTAAAATATAATAACACCTTCAATTTTCCTTAGGGTGGCTGCTTGACTCGAAAACCGTAATTGGTCACTTTGCAGTCTCCTGATTGGACGCGAAAACATTATTTTATTTAGTCTTAATCGAATTTTTATGTTAAATATATTGTCTTTTTTCATTTATTGTTTACGTGATTATGTGGCATTTTTTACGCGAAACAATCAAATAAAATACTTCTCTCTCTCTCTCTCTCTCTCTCTCAACCTTAAACTTAAAAAAATAATTGTAGATTTTTGAACCAATTACAAAAATTTTTCTTAAAATAGAAATGAATTGGCTGAACTAGGATTTCGCAAATCTAAAAAAAAAATATTTTCCCTTTATTGATAAAAAAGTAGAATAAAACGAAACTTTTTAAGGTTATATCATTTTTTCTAACTGCACTCAGAAATATAGATAAAAAAAAGTTTGTCATAATATTCTTGTTTCAGGTGTTTCTGTAAATCCCACAATTTCATGTAAGTTTTTGTTTGGTCATTCTGGATTGTTATGTTCTTGAAATTATGTTCAGAATATCCAAGCTTAAAAGTTTTTTGTTCTAATGAATGAGACCAAATAGATCTGCTATCTTGTATTTTATATTTGATGAGAAAGTCACAAAGATGAAAAAAAGTTAAATAAATTCGTGTTAGTATACATTATGGCAAAATCAGGTTTTTAATAGAATTTGATTAAAAAGATTATAATTTAGAGATCATAACACATTTTTTCCCTAAGTGACAATCAAATAAACAACATAAAAATGTGTTTTTTTTTTCAATTTTTGTAAAAATCAACTGCAGACTAAAACTTAAAACCTCAAAAGAAAAAGTTAACGAATTTTCAAGAGAAAAAGCCTTTATAAATTTGCACTTAGCAAAAAGGTAATTGTTGCCTCTTCCACTGTACATTTTTTATGTTTTGACTGTTCTCTGTTTGCAGAAAAATGACAAAACGTTTAAAACTTTTGTAATTCATTTGTATAATTTTTTGCATACCTTATGTAAGTACTATCATTTGTATTTTACATTCAACTAAACAGCATTTTTTTGTTTTTCGGTTTCACTTTCAATTTTATTACTTTATGAAATTATAAATTTTTTTGATTAAATTTTAAAACATGCACCTTTTTATTTTTTATCTGTAAAAGGTTTAGTTGTTGTTTATATTTTCAAAAATTTATGATTTAGCGGGAGGTTCTAGTACTCATGGAAATGGACACGGAGGGGGTGGTGATAATTCAGGTATGTCTCATTTTTATTATTACTTAAACGCTTACTGCTTCATTTTTTTGACAAATGGATTTATTTTTTTGTGCTTAAAATTTTGTTACCTTACTAAACAGACTTTTGCTAAATATTGCCTTAGGTCATATCTTATACAGAACAAATATGGGTTCTGTGTATGTTCTGAAACGAAGTATTAGCAGGAATAATACATATTAGATCAACTGCTTTTAAGTAAGATTTTCAAGAAAAAAACGGTGCAAGAAAACAAAGCAATTATTCAATGTTTTAGCACATAAATTAAGGTAAAATATTTGGTAACTTGATTTATTGTTAAGGCCCGTTTCCTCTACGAGTGTGGAAAAGAGCATTCTTTCTCTCTTTTATTGATCTTTGATTGAAGCGAGCGGTTAAAATTGAAGCGAGCGCAAAAAAAAAGCAATAAAATAAACAAAGAATGCTTTTTTCCGCGCTCGTAGTGGAAACGAGCCTTTAGTTTGCTGCGCTTACCTCGTTGGCGAGGGAAAAAAGTTAAAAGGTTAAGACAATTAGCATTGTGACTCAATGACGTAACATGCGTTTGAATTTAGGTCGCTTTGATTTTCTCTGCCTTTTTTGGCTTGAGGCCCGTTTTCACTACAAGCGTGAAAAAGAGCATTCTTTGTTTCTTTATTGATTTTTTTTTGCGCTCGCTTCAATTTCAAGCCTTCATCAGGTTTGATATTGTATAGTTATTCACAACTTTAGTTCAATTTAAACTGAAAATTAATGCTGATCGTTGATTCGAAAGTAAAAATTGTTTTAAAAGTTTGTCGAAAAACCAATTAGAATAGCCGTTGTTTAAAAATACACTTATCGACAATTTTGCTTCACAATTAAACGAAAGATTGGATGAGCAAATACGTTTAGCACGATTAAGTAAACGAAAAGTTAAACCAGACTTCCACTTGGTGAGACACATTGCATTGCAATTTAAAATTAATTAGTGTTAGTTGGCTTTTTTAAACCCCCTGTTTTAACACCAGTATCGTTAATTTTGGTTTCAAGATTAAAAAAGGGGATAGTTTCGAGTGAATGTTTTATTGTAAAATTTGATATTTTTTTGTTGTGTATTTAATAAATCGATAACTTTAGAACTTTTTTTGTCTTTATCGAAAACGGCATAAATATCGTTACCATAGCGTAAATAAAGCTTTGGATGAAATTCAGATTGAGTTTTCAATAATTAATTTTTTGAAGAAGACAAAAAGAAATTCGTCATAATTAGAGCTAAAAAAAGACCCCATAGTGACGCCAGCGTGCTTTTGAAATAACTTATCTTTGTATAAGAATATTCCTTAATAAGCCAACAGTCGAAGGTTTACAAAATTATATTTTTAATTGATAAAGATTTGTGTTTTGAGCGATTGTCATCCGAATAAATGAAGTCCGCTTTAATTTGAATACAGTAGTTTCATCTAAAGAAACATTCGTAAAAAGCGATTGCACGTCAAAACTAACTAATTTATGATTGGCTTTAAATTTAAATTGATTTAATTTTTTAGAATGTTTTCTGTAGAATATAGCATGCGATTATCGGGTAGATAAGGTTTGATGAGTGAATCTGAAAATGTAGCAAGTTTATATTCTGGAGTATCAATCATGGAAACAACGGGTCGCTCTGGATTGCTGTTTTTGTGCACTTTAATTAAACCATAGATTTTCTGATTGCTACCTTTTGGAAAAATTTTTTGTTTTTCGTTGTCATAATCACGTATATATTTGTTGAAATAATAGAAAATGGACTTTTCTTATGATAGAATAAATTTTTGTGTTTTGATCCATGATACTCTATGGAATTTGGAATTATAACTGATTATGCAGTTCCGCTTATCGTAGTAATCTCAAGTGTCTAAAATTGCCGCACACTTTCCTTTTTCGGATTTGCAAACTTAATGTCGGAGGCAATCGCCAGATCGCTTAAAGTTTGAAATTTTAATGAAATTGCTGAAATAATCTGGTCTATGGCCCAGCTTGCGCTTGGCTTTAATTGTGGTTTTGAATTTGTGTTTTCAGTTTATGCTTTTTTTTGGTCTGATTTGCTTTTGGCTATGATATTTAACCAATTAATTTGTCTTTTTATCATTTAAAAACATTCCAAACTTATTTTGCAACAAAATTGGACCAAAATTTTTTTTAAATATTGCAGATAGGTGGTTATAGCATAGAAAAATTTCTATGTTTTATTTAATAAAAGTTCCTATGCTGCGTGTAAAAGATCCACAAAAATCCACTAAATTTAAGTAAAACAATGACTTGATATTAATTATCGTATTCTTTAAAACACTAGAATTTTACTGAACATTAAAGAAATTATACTTATATAAAAGTTGATTCATCTCGAAACTACAATAAATAGATATGCAAGTAAAGCATAAGAGTGACAATATCATAGAAAAGCGTTTTCAACTTGGAGTCTGTGGCCGCTGTTCAAAAACAAAAAATGTGTGAATGCCAGTAAAAAAGACAAGCCGAAGTTTCAAGAAAGCAGCTGCAAATAATTCATAGGTATCTTAATGTTAAATAGAAGCAGCTCAGTAGTTGGCCAAAACTACTGTGTGGCAGAAAAATTTGCATCTTGATGTAATGTATTTGCAAGTATACTTTTTAATATTTTTCGAAGCAAACTTCTGTTTTTGTATTTTCTATGATCAAAACTGTTCAAAATCAATAGATTGTTTCAAATTGTTTCAAAGGCATTTTTCTCGAGTTATTTCCAATTGATCTTTTTTTCAAACTACTTTTCAATGTTACTTGGCGGTTAAAGCTCAGTCACACAAAGATGGTGACGGCAGCCTTTCACTTAAATAACTGAGAGACCAAACGTGAGCTAAAGGTCTACAACAATGATATACTTTTACCGTTCAGTCCAACCCCTACTTATCTTGGGGTAAAACTGGACAAATCATTCACGTTTCGTCACCATTTAGTGGCATTGCGCAAAAAACTATCTTCGCGCGTCACACTCCTGAGGCGACTCGTGGGCTCGGGATGGGGTGCTGGTGCTAAAACACTACGCATAGCCGCCTTAATCTCTAGTCTACTTAACAGCTGAGTACTGTGCGCCAGTCTGGTGTCGCAGTGTTCACACTCGCCTCATCGACAGTGTCTTGAACGACGCCTTGCGCATAGTTACTGGATGCCTGAGTCCCACTCCAACGGATCACCTACCTGTACTCTCAGGTATCCAGCCAGCTGAGCTTCGCCGAATGGGAGCGACACTCTCCTTGACTCATCGTGGATCTCTGGACCCCGATTATATCTTGTATAGTCTTTTAAGTGGGTCCTCAGATACTCGCCAAGTGAGACTAAGATCCAGACGCCCGTTTGTGCCAGCTGCGCGGAATCTTTTGGACAACCTTGCCAGACTTGGCATCGGCACTTCTGAATGGACAAATCACAAATGGAAAACGGAATATTGTGAAAATGCTTCCAGGCTCCGTGCTTTTGTGCCCGGGACCGGTGCCAAGCCTGTTGGGATGAGCTTACCCCGAGCAGCTTGGGTTAAGCTTAACCGCCTGAGGACTGGTGTTGGGCGATTCCATTTGTCTATGCACAAATAGGGTCTTGCTCTTTCGCTGAATTGCAAGTGAGGTGCTCCTAAAGAAACACCAGACCACATCCTAATATCGTTTCCAATACATCGGGCATCACATGGAGCTTGAGGTCTGACGGTTTTGGATGACGAAACCTGATGTTGGCTAAACACCATCACTGCTAGCATCTGATCTAGAAAATACAGCTTCCTGGGATTGTGAAAGTATAAACCCTTGCTCCCAGACTTGTTTGTATCTAACCCGAAGTGGATGCCCTTCAATGCCCTTTCAAAGGACGACGACAGCGTTAAGGCCCGTTTCCACTACGAGCGTGGAAAAGAGCATTTTTTCTCTCTTTTATTGATCTTCGATTGAAGCGAACGGTTAAAATTGAAGCGAGCGCAAAAAAAATCAATAAAACAAACAAAGAATGCTTTTTTCCACGCTCGTATTGAAAACGGGCCTTTAGGACTACTGCAAAGGCGTTTTGATGCTGCTATTTCAAGATCAATAGTTTTGAAAATAATTTTTTCTCTCATCCCTGGGTTTGATGTTCATTTCTGTTGTTTCTTTGATAACAACGCCAGTATTTACAATATTTATTTCTTCTGTTTTCATAATTTATAGTTGAAACATTGAACTTGAAATTTTCGTATTGAAATTCTAAATTTCCGAAAAAGTTCAGTTCAATATATTTTCATTTTTTTCCACCACGTCTTTCCTGATGACGGTGCCAACTTATTCGAAAAAAAGTTAGGTTCTATTCCTATGAATAATTTGCGGTTGATTTCTTGAAGCTCTTAAATTGCCTATTCTTAAAAAGAATCTAGAAATCGCTGCAGTTCTTGAATACAAAATGACTATCAAAGTAATTTCGTTCTTGTTATGCTGATTGTCTACAAACATCATCATCACCATCAGTTTCGGGGAAACATTGAATTAATTCAGTGTATTCCCCGTTGCCCGCTTGTCTTTTTGAGGTTGCGGAGGCAGCAGCTCGAGTTGGAATCTCCAAGCATCCCAATCTCCTGCAACTAGCGGCAATTTTGCCGGTGGAATTCTAAGACGCGACCAGGCCAGGTCTTCAACATAATTTCGCCAGCGAGTTCTGGGTCACTCTCAAGGCCTTTTGCCACTCGGAAAAGCATCCATTACTTGCTTTGCTGTTTGTTTGTGAAACATTTGTGTTACATGGTTATACCAGCGCAGTTGCGATCGTTTTATGCTGAGTAGCAGCAGCAGCTTGATGTTAAGAAATTGACGAATGTCAGTGCTTTTAACCTTGTCAAGTAAATATAAACCTCTGACTTTTTGCAAGAAACCCATTTTGGCCGCCTGTACTCGGGATCTTACTCTTTTGGTCATTACCAAACACTTAGGACTATAAGTGAGGATAATCTGAAAACAGAAAGCTTTGCTCTTGTGTACAGATCTCGTTTCAGTACAGCTGATCGGTAAAGTTGGCTCATTACTGAACTTGCTTTTTCAACACGTGTGTCCAGTACGTTTTCCTGTCTACCATCACTTGAGAATGTGACTCCAAGATACTTAAACTTCTCCGTCTGTTGGAGAGTTACTCCATTTATTTGGAAAGAACACACGACAGGGTGTCTTGATAAGAGAAAGAATACAGCCCTGTTGTACTCCAACACTGACACAAAAAGGGTTTGCTTTCATACCATTGATACAAACACGGACTTCTGACTGTTCGTACAACGATTTGATAGCAGCTAATAGCTGATTTGTTACGTCATGCTCCAGCAGTACTTCCCACGGCTTGTAAATTGGAACTTGGTCATATGTTTTTATAAGGTGTACAAAGGATGTATACACTCTTTGGCATATCCCCACGATTTCTCAAAAACTTGCTGAAGGGCAAAGATCTTGTCCATGGTGGATCTGCCAGGACGAAATCCGCATTGTGCATCCTGAAGTTGAGGCTTGACTATTTTAATGCATCTCTTTTCAAGGTACTTTGCATAGACCTTTCCAGGAAGACTTAACAAAAAATGCCCCTGTAGTTAGTGCACTTCTTCTTGTCTCTTTTTTTGAGTAGATATCAATCTGCCATTAGACATCTTCCATGACTTTGGTACCTCACCAGTTTTCCAAGCTGATCAAAACGCACGAGTCAGCCAACGAACCTCAAAGTTGCTTATAGCTTTTTCGGGTCGAATATCGTATTCACTAGCGGCCTTTCACCAGCGGCCTTTCCCGCTTTCAAAGATTTTATTACTGTGCTCATCTCTGTTTTGATAAGATAAATTTATTCACCAATTTGTTCCTCGGATGTTTTATGTTGAACGGTTGCTTGATTTAAGAGCTCACAAAAGTATTCTCTTTAACAATTTAAGATATCCTTGGTGTTTCAGAAATACACCATTAGTATCTTTGATGAAGGTGGCAACTGGTGGTCTGTTTGTCATGCAAATGACGTTCTGTTTGCAAAAATACTTTACTTGCCAATCTGTAGTCTGTCTACAAACAACGTTGTAAAAAGTGACTTAGGTTTACTTGTATTATATACAATGTTAATTTATTACCCACCTGTTGTACTGTATATGATTAGCAGTTTTGCTGTTTCCTGCTATAGGACTAGTTGTTATTTCAATCCTGATTGCCGGGATACCTTGCTTTCTGGAGTAACATTTGCCGTGCTTAGCCCAAAATAGAACCAAACATTAAAAATCCCCCCCAGACGCATCTCGGAACAAGCTTGTGACAAATTGCATGATTTGATGTAAACTGACCTTTTATCAATTCTTTACCTTTAACATTGCGTTTGTTAGCATATTTTCTACTATATGAACGTGTGAATAAAATAACAGATTAAAATACGTAAAAAAAGCTAAATATTTTGTTGATGAGCAGGGCCGGCGGGCTTTAAAGTTTGCTGAGAGGGGGCCATAAGCCATAAAAGGTTGAGACCCTATTCATAGACAAACTTGGCAAGACTGCGCTCCCTGCTTGATGAAGACCCAACTAGAAAAACCTTTTTATTAAGATCAGATTGATAATTTTGCAAGCCCTGATTTGGATGAACTTAGCGATATATTGTTTGAAATGTGGTAGTAAAGAACACCCTGACTCTAATCCTTCAAAAATTATAATGTAAACTCATTATTAATATAATCAACATTATACTTTCTTTTCACCGTTCTCGGAATAGATTATTCAAACACGACAGATATTGTTATGCTAATCAGCAAAAGATTTTTTTTTTAATAGTTAATAATAAGCTCTTGCAAAAAAACTTTTGTTTTATTATAAAACTTTCTTGTTGAATCCTTTATCTCAAAAATTTAACACTTATATAAGTTTAGCATAGCAATCCTTGTTAATACAGTTTCATGTACCATTGTTGCACAAAGCTAGTTTCTTAATTGTCTTATTCGCCGTGCTTAGCCCAAAACAGAGCCAAACATTAAAAACCTCCCCAGACGCATCTCGGAACAAGCTCCGTCAGAGCTGAAACAGCATCATGGCTCACCACATTAAAAACCACACTGCAATATATACTATAAAAAAAAATAAAAAATTAACTATTCAAAAATAGAAAAATATGATAATTTTAAAACGTTTCAATTAAATTTTAAATTGAGATTGGAACGATTGTTAACTTTAAACATCAAACGACATTTTTTCTTCACATTTTTTTGTCATCTGTATGTCCTTGGAATTGTTGTCGATTTGCATGTTCTGACGTTTTTTTATAGCTCTTGGGAATAAATTTAATATTACTACGAGTATTACTCTTGGAAATAAATCAAACAAAAAAGTTTTCTAATTTTAATTACTTTTTATTATTTAAAAAATTAATATTAATTAAAGTAAACCAAAAAATCATCCAACAGTTTTATAAGATTTCTTGTTTCAAAATATTGTTTGAATGGGAAAAAAACGCTACACTTTTTCCATCTTTCATTGTTTTAGATTGTATTTGAAGTTTTGTGTTGTTTAGTGTAAAGTTTCGTTTTGCATTATGACGTTGAGTTTTCTATTGCAGGAGGCGGTGGCGGCGGTGGCGGCGTTGTTGTCGTCATTATCATCTTGTTGTTACTCGCAGCTGCCGCAGGAGGAATCTACTACAAGCGGGAGCTGGACAAAAAGTATTGAATCAGTTGTTTTGTTTCGTGTGTTGTTGAGCCTAACATCGTTGGTAAAAATTGGTTCAGATTGAAAGCGGACGCAGAAAAACAATCTAAAAGCGTGTAGTGTGTGTGTGTGTGTGTGTGTGTGTGTATGCGTGTGTGCGAGTGCGTGTGCGTGTTTGTTGCAGATTTCGATAAATGGAGGTTGCTGAGGAAGACTTGAGAAGAGAGTTAAAACGAGAATTAGTAAAGAAAAGACAGAGAGTGGGTCGCGGCTGTAGGAAACGGCTAATCCTGCCAGCCAAAAAAACAAGCTGTATCCCATACTTCGGGACGAAAATAAATGATAATATAGCAGAAATTTTGCTTTGCGTTTCATCGGCGTCCGTTTTTCGTTTGAACCAAGCTAAGCTGTTGAAATATTTCCAATTAAAACTTTTTTCACTAACCACGAAAAATTTTTGCGCCTTGGCGATTTTTTTACGCTTTTCAATTTTAATTTAATGAGTCTTTTTGCTTTGTTTTTTCGCTATTTGCAGGACGCTTTTTTGCGTCCGCTTTCAGTCCTTACTTAATTTTCCTCTTGCGCTTATTGAGCGAACAATTTAAAAATACAAACTTTATTTCGTGAATCGGTAAACGTGATTACTCGCTGTTTTGATAGATACTGAAAGGTTCTTCGTCGTTTGAAGAGGTACCCGCTCCAGGTCAGACACAAACAGGACTGGGGCCGAGGGTTTATCCTTTTACTACCCCAGGCTGCTGTACTGCCTGGATCAGATTCTGGCAGTGATGTTATTAATCCAGCATCGACTTTTGTAATCCAAAACCGTCAGACTTCGTGCTCCATGTGGTGCTCGATGTATAGGGCACGCTGTTAGAACATGGTCTGCGGTTTGCTCAAAGGCGCCACACTCGCAATTCGGTGAAGGAGCGAGACCCCATTTGTACATGGACGAATGGAATCGCCCAACACCAGTTCTCAGGAGATTGAGCTTAACCCAAGCTGCTCGTGGTAAGTTCATCCCAATAAGCCTGTCACCGGTCCCGGGCACAAAAGCACGGGGCCTGGAAGCATTTTCACAGTATTCAACTTTCCATCTGTGATTTGTCTATTCAGAAGCGCCGATGCCAAGTCTGGCAAGGTTGTCCAAAAGATTCCTCGCAGCTGGCACAAACGGGCGTCTTATCTCATCATCTTAGTCTTAGTCTCATTTGGCGAGTATCTGAGGACCCACTTAAAAGACCATACAAGATATGATCGGGGTCCAGAGATCCACGGTGAGCCAAGGAGAGTGTCGCTCCCAGTCGGCGAAGCTCAGCTGGCTGGATGCCTGAGAGTATGGGTAGGTGGTCCGTTGGGGTGTAACCATCCAGTAACTATGTTCAAGACACTGTCGATGGGGCGAGTGTGAGCACTGCGACACCAGACTGGCGCACAGTACTCAGCTGTTGAGAGGACTAGAGATAAGGTGGCTATGCTTAGTGTTTTAGCACCAGCACCCCATCCTGAGCCCACGAGTCGCCTCAGCAGTGGGACACGCAAGGATAGTTTTTTTCGCAATATCACTAGATGGTGACGAAACGTGAGCGATCTGTCCAGTTTTACCCCAAGATAAGTAGGGGTTGGACAGAACAGTAAAAGTCTACCGTTGTTGTAGATATTTAGCTCACGTTTGGCCTCTCGGGTTTTTAAACGAAAAGCTGACGTCACCATTTTAGTGTGACTGAGCTTCAACCTCCAAGTCTGGAGATACGCTGAAAGTGTAGACATGTCTTGGCTTAAAGTCCCCTCCAAGTCCTTCCAGTTTCCAAAAGAGTGCAACAATGCTAGATCATCAGCATAAGCAAATTTCTGGAAATCATGGAAGGAAGATCGTACGTATAGATGTTAAATAGGAGGGGAACCAAGACCGATCCCTGAGGAACGCCGTTTTTAAGACGGCGTAGCCTGCTTTGCTTGGTGTCACCGGTGGTAAGGGTAAAACTTCAATTTTGATCAAGCTCCATAATCATTTTGACCATGTGCTTATCAGGAAGAAGTCTCAGCAGTTTGCAGGTAAGGCCACATTGTCAGACAGTGTCATAAGCAGCTGTCAGATTTACAAATATAGCACGGCCTTCTTTTTAGCCTCGAAAGAATCCTCGATGTTTTGGGTTAGCAGAACAACTTGTTCTACAGTTGACTTCCCGCGTCAGAACCAATCCTGCTCTTTAGGGAGCAGTGGATCGATTAATGGCTCAACGCGGGCGTAGATAAGCCTCTCAAGGATCTTGTAGCGAACACAGAGCAGAGATATCGGTCGATAACACTTTGGGTCCCCCACAGGCTTTCCTGGTTTTGGGATCGCGACCACAAGCGCTCTTCTCCAGATCTTGGGAATTTTGTGTCGGCGCAAACAGGAAGAAATCAAGTCACGTAACCAGGACTTTAAAGTAACTTTAGCATGGAGTATAAGCTCGGGGCAGATGGAATCAGGTCCCGGAGCTTTACCTGGTTTTAAATGTTGGAGGGCAGCAGTAAATTCTCTCTGTGAAAAATTGTCAGAGATATTTACTGCGTCTGCTGTTGTGGCTCTCCAAAGGTCAGACACCTCTTGAGAGACAAGTCGAGATGACTTGCGGTCAACAGCCTCGTACTGGGTGTTTCACAATTATTGAAACAAAGCGATTGGGCACAAATTCAGGATTTTAAATGATAACACGATGATGATTACATTTATTGAAAGGTGAAAGGATAACATTTTATAATCTGAAACTGTTTATCTTCAAATCAGAAATAATATGTCAAGAAGATTCCTAGACTACATGCTCCAGATGTCCACCGTTTTGTCGAAGGCATTCTTGAATGCGGCGTGCAAAGTTGTTGATAACACGATCACATTCCTCCTGTGTAATGGTCTGAATTTTCTCGGTAATGGCTGCTTTCAAAGCTGCAATAGTTAGTGGGTTATCTTGGTAAATGTTGTCCTTGAGGAACCCCCACAAGAAGAAATCTGGAGGATTCAGGTCAGGCGAGTGAGGTGCCCATTCCACTTCAGCTTTGCGGCTGATGAGACGCTTTCCAAACTTTTCACGGAGCCAAGCCATGGTGACATTAGCAGTGTGAGGAGGGGCACCATCTTGCTGGAACCACTGTTCTTTCTCATCAAGGTCCTCACGCTTATTGAGCTCTCCCCAAAACTGCTCAAGCACTGGAACGTAGCGCTCTTTTGTCACGGTTACTGCAATACCGTGATCATCTTCAAAGAAAAATGGTCCGATGATACCATGCTTGGAAATGGCAACCCATGCTGTGCATTTTTTTAAATGCAAAGGGCGTCCAACGACTCTGTGAGGGTTCTCACTTCCCCAAAACACCCAGTTTTTAGAGTTAACGTGACCATTCAAAAGGAAGTGGGCTTCATCTGAAAACCAGACATCATTCAAGAATTCCTCGTTATTGTCTATCATTTCCGAAAACCACTGGCACATTGCTACCCTCTTTTCCTTATCAGTCTCGGTTAGTTCATGCTTTATGTGGATCCGGTATGGATAAAGTTGTAGATCCTTAACCAGCATGCGCCTTACAGAAGAGACAGAAATGCCAAGTTCTTGGCTCCTTCGACGAAGAGATTTGCTCGGACTCCGACCGACTGACTGTTGAACCCTGCTGACATTGTCGGGGGTGCAGATTGTTATTGGAGGCCCTGAGGGCGATGAGCCCGCTACCCTACGATCTCCACAAGTGCCATGAGCTTCAAACTTCTTGACCAACTTGAAAATCTGACTCCTGTTTGGAAATTGGTTGAAGCTGAACTTCCTTCTGAACCTTGCTTGAACAATCCGGAAAGACTTCGTTTCGTAATATGTCTTTACACAAAAGATCTTCTGCTCCATCGACCAAGGCATAATTAGGCTATTTTTTGTTTAACGTATAAAAATGTTAACAATTTTGCTATGACAATCTAAAAACAGAAAAAGAATAAGGTCATTGGTAAAGGTTTTATAAGCTGCTGCTTTGTTTCAATAATTGTGAAACACCTCCCATTTTTAACCAGCTGAGATGCAATATCATTGGCTGAAACGGGACAGTGACGAGGAGAGTGTCGTGACCTGCCACCAGTAAGGCTGTTCAAAATACTCCACGCTTTTCGACTAGAGTGTGAGAAGTCAATGCTCCGAACTGCCTCGGACCATCAATACCTCCGCTTTCTGTCAAGCTTGGCAAGCAGAGCTGTAGCAGCCAAACTTGAGTCGTCTCCCTGTGGAGACTGCAGAAAGGTTTTATAAAGGGATTTACACTCTGCATCCCAACACGGAATATAGTTATATCGATACCCGCGTGGGATAGTCTTTTTGGCTGCTTTCTCAATGGTGTTACAGAAGTCTGAGTAAGCCGCATCCACATCAAGTGAATCAGGCGGCAACAAAGTTTTTGAAAATTTATTCGTCAAAGCACTGAAAGGTTGTGGCCATTAAATTAAAAGAATAATATTCAGTGAGAACCAAGCAAATCTTTTGCATGGCAACGCATGTTTCGTTGATTTGTATCATTAATGTCAAAAAAATAATGTCACCGCTGGAATTTATTATGCTTGATTTACTTCAAATAAATTTCACGTTTTTCACAAAAACCGTTTCTGTCGTTTTGTCAAATGATTATTTCGCAAAGATAATATTTTTCGACATTGAACTGTTAAAACTTTGTTAAAAATTTTTTTCATCCGATAAATGAGTTTTGTTGGAAGAATATGAAATCGCTTGTTATTTATATGTTTCACTTGACTCCTATGCTGCTTTAAACTTATTCACAATTCTGTTTAATGCGCACTTAGAGTAAACACAAACATATAATTAGTTTTTATTTTTCTTTTTGAAATTACACGACCTGCATTTAACTTAAATTTACGTTGTATTAGGAAAGGCGGCGCTCAAGGGAAAACAGCAAAGGATAAGAAAGATACTAAAAGCACTGATAAAAGTAAGGCAATGTTGCTTTGTAAATTTATAAATTGTGGTTCTATTTATGGAATTTAGACCGTCGATGAAAAATCAATTTGATTTAATTAGCTCGAAAATTTTTATTTTTAATCTTATTCAACAGCAATAATTTTTCATTTTTATAAAATAGACCCCATACAGTTTCAATCAAGGTTTTTGTCGGCACGCTGACGTTTCCACTTCAATGATTGGTTTGTTAAAGTCACTAATTTGCCTCAGTCTTTGCATTTTTTTTCTTTTTTTTTGCTTCAAAATAGTTGTGTCAAAATTGCTTATTAGATGCAGATATTGCATACATTCACTCTTCAATTAACTGGTTATTTCTGCTGCTTTTGATTATCCAGTCGTTAGACTAAAGTGTTTGACGTATGTTAGCAGAACTGATCTACTCGACCGAATTTTTCTTATTGTTTGAAGTTAAATTGCCAATAACTTATTAAAATGACCAACGCTACCGAGGAAAACATTAACTGGAAATGCTTGAAGTCACCTTTATAGAATCGCTTAAACCTCTCGTTGTCGCCAGAAAAAATTCGTTTGTGGAGGGAAGCTTTCTCGCTTGCGACGCAAACGAGCGCGCTACCATCTAATCGTGTGCTTTCTTTAAACCTATCAGAAAGGCTGTTACTTTCGATGTTTTGTAACTTGTATAAATTACGTTTTCTTGCAGTTTGTCATTGCCAATAATATCTTCTGGTGAGAGTTGGCCGAAAGAATTCTAAATAATACAGTTTAAAGACTACCATAAATTAAAATAGTTACTGGTTCCGACAGTACCATTGGTCATTTTAAAACTTTGTACGACTAACAAGTTTTTCAATGACTTTATACCTGAGTTTAATTGCCAGTTTCATTTAAGATCAAACTCATCTGTGTTATTTGTTTTTATAAAGTTCACTTTTGATGTCTCTTTCGACTCGTCGCTAAAATAAAAACAATAACACAAATGATTTTGAACTTATTTCTGCCTGGCACTAATGACGTATCAACTCGCTAAGTTTTGATAAGTATTTGTTTTTACCCACTATCAATTTTTAAAAAGATATACTTTTTTTGAAGATTTTTTTGTGGGTTTCACAATGACAATACAACGAAAACTACAGTAAAAATTATTTCCTGATCTTTGAAATTTGTCTAGATATGCCCTGTATTTGTCTTCAATTTTTTTTCAACATTTTGCAAACCCAGCAGTAAACATTCCTACCTTAGCTTCGTAGGACGTATTATTTTTAGATTTTTAAAATAATCTATTCGAAAGCTGAAAATTGCATTGCATCTGAGACTTTGATTGGTTTTTAACCAATTTTTTTATTACAAAAACTTTGTTATTTCACACTATTTAATTGTTTCAGCTGGAGATACTGACAAGTCTGCTTATGAGTCGGAGTACAGTGTTTCAAAAAGTAAGTATCCAATGACTTATAAAAAAAACTTTAGTTGATGTTAGCTTGAAGACCCAAAAGTTGTTGGTGCTCAAGATTACAAAATAAGAAGGTCTTTGTAAGGAGATTGGGATCAAATGAACTTGATTTTTTGTACTTATTATAATATGTGTCTAATTCACCGGCACTCATCTGTGGCATAAGTTTGATTGCTTCTTTATTATGAAAGCGTGTTGGTTTCGAGTATAATTTTCATTCTACTATTTTTAAATTTTGAGGGTATTATTATTATTTCGATTACTGACAATGAATGGGAGTTGGTGATGTCATAATAGACAAAATGTTGTTCATCAAAACTTTATCTCCGCATTGTACCCCCACTTGTGGCGTTCTATTTCCTTCTTCCTATCTTCCAAATAGTTTCCTTCTACTCACTACAAAAATCCACTCTTCATCCGTTCCTAACTTTCTTGAAAAGCAGAGCTCATCGGTCGAACATTGTATCCATCTGCCAACGTCTCACAGATCTTGCCTCATTAGTTCTTGTCCCAGATTTTTGTATCTTTTTTTCTCCATGTATTATTTCAAGTGTCTTGAAGCTTACGTCATGGAGCTTCTATTTTCCCCTTCTAGTGTCTGCAGAACTTATTGCGGTTTCGATCGTGTGAGTGGACGCGATTACTGCAACCATGACAACGGTAGCTATCGTAACCACCGCGATCACTTTGCGTCACATGATCATCAAAATCGCTATGATTGCAATGATCACCATCGTAACGCCCTTGACCAACACCACAACTACCACAACTATCTTGTCCATAGCTTCGAAGACTAATAGAATTACTATGATTGGTGTGACCACTATGGCTGCCGTAACTACCGTAATCATTATGACCACAATGAGTGTTATGACCATTATTTTCAATTTGGTCATTTAATTTGATCGTGGAATTTAAGCATAACGAATAGACTTTCAAGTACTGTATTAAAAAGACGTTTAAAAAGGAATGACTACAACTTTCAAGCGTTCGTTTATTTTTTTACGTATTCTATTCGAGCTGTTGATTGCTAAGACTTTAGCTGTTGAACCTTCTGTTTCTCAAATGGTCCTGCTTATCAGTTAAATTAATTTTAAGCTTGTCATCATGCAACTTTGTCTTAAGTTTTGTTTTTATCTTGTTTGACAATTTATAACAGATTTTAAATTTTTCCAATTTTTTAAAATCTTTTTTAGCATTTTACCAAATGGCGTAGAAAATCGACAATGCATATAAGTACTGATGTAACAATTTGATATCGGTGTATATCAAATGAGTCTTGATACTTTTGCACAGTAATGTGTCATTAACTATGATGTTAAATTATTGAAATCCCCCTGTTTGGCCATATTCTCGATCGGATGAACGTAGAAACATGGAAGTGATCCATCAGTGTGACGTCATAGTTCTCATCTTTAGTTTTCTGCTTATTACAAAAGCTGAACATCTTTGCTCATTGAAGGAATTGTACATAAATATTTAAAACTAAAAATAAAAGGTAATTGACATCGTAAGAATTGCGCTACATTAGATAGCAAAACATGTTTAGTTTATGTTTGTAGTAATACTGCTGTTCCATGAAATTATTGATAATTTTCCTGGTTCGTTTTTTTTTATTGTAATTAGCTGGTTTTGGTTTTATGTCTTTATAAAATCTTTTTTTTAATGTCTCGCTTTTATCAGCTGAAGGAGAGTATGCTGGAGATGAAAGTGTTTCTCCAACCCCAGCTGGTGAGGAGAATCCTTATTATCAAGAAGAAGTTTCGGAAGCGCCTTCGGAAGCACCAGCTTCGAATAAACCTGCCTAACCAATTGTTTTAAAATCTCTCTTGCGTTAAAAAGAAAAACTCGTTATGTTGTTAAACTAATATAGCTTCTTTGCTGATTTGTGTTTAAAAGCTGTAGAAACAAAGTTTCTGCCAATATATCGCTACTTTTGTAAGATATTGTTTTGTCTGGGTCCAATAATGTTGGCATTATTCCGTTAAATGTGTATTGTCGGATTTTTCGAGTTTTTATTGTCATAAAAACATCGCAACACGGATCTTGTATATATCCACCAGATAAAGTGGCTGATGCAATTTTGAATTGGTGAATTGAACGACCGACAATAAACGTTTTGATCTAACGATGAAAAATACGAGGGTGGTTCACACAAAAAGGCGTGCCGTCAGAGGGGGCAAGTGAGGCAGTGCCTCACCTGTTGAAATTAAAAGAAGTAGAAATAAAATATTGAAGTCATAGTCTTTGCAAAAGAGATGCAACTTGCTGTAAGTTGAAAAAAAATTAGTAAAAATTATACTGTACTTGTATTAGTACTGAATTTAGTTTTGCTCTTTAACCCTAATTTTTGACCGATTAATCGTTGTATTTTCAGCATCAAGCGTTCTTAACAAAATCGCTAATACACGCTAGTGTGCGAGCTTCAAGATTTGCCTCCCTTCAAATAAAAAAAAAAAAAAAAGTAAAACAATAAACCGCTTTTTTTGGTAAAAATATCTGCGTGGTCGAGTGGTGAAAGCGCAATGGTTATGATCAACATGGTCTCGGTTCAAAACCCACTCATGCCATTCTGTTGTGTGCTTGGGAAAGACACTTTACGGCACTTTTCCCTGCTTGGTGGTCTTGGCAAGCAGTTCTAAATTTCAGTCATATCTCTATTAAATTACAAGCGGACAGCAATATCTTGGCATTTCCGGAAGCAGATCGGGGTAGTTGCTTATCCTATGTATAAGCGCCTCTGTCTTTTTCCTGCAAGAATAAATATGAAGATTAAATAAATAAATACAAAAATCTGTTAAAATGAGAAACATTTAAGGCATGCTGCATTGCGACATTGCCACTAGAAAAAAAACTTTTCCTCCAGACTTTTGTTAAAACAAGATAAATTAATTTGTTTTCAGTAAGTTGGAATACGCGCATTGTGCAACTGCAAAGCAATAAATTTATTGTAATTATTAGGAATGGAAGATCATTTAGCATCTATGGCAAGGAATTTTTCAACACTAAGCTTTTAATGTAATTTTGATATGTATATTTATAATTCAGTGTTTTAACCTTAATTTTTGGCAACATTTTCATATTTATAACATAGCTACATTTCTAACTAACAGTAATTCATAAGCTATGCCTTATCTTGTGAAAACAAATTGCGAAATTGTTTACTTCCAATGTGAAGACAATTGAAACCAATAAAACAATTGCCATTGTGAACGACAATGGCCTTGAACTTCTAATTTGTAAGTGTATAATATCCAACTGTATCTTTAGACAACCGTCGTCATACAAGTACTTTTATGCTAATTATGTCTGAGGGTGGCATTGGACATCAACGACTATATCGTCATTTCTGCTGTCTCGATTGCATAAGTGCATAAATAATTTGCATTGAATTGAATTAACTAAGTTTCAAGTTACTGTAATTTAAGCCAGTAATTCGCAAAGAGACGCCTCTCTTAAAGGTACTTAAAAAATTTAGAGGGGTTTTAATTACACATTTTTAACAATGCATAATTGCCAACTTTAAAAATATTATTTGTCTCCAACTAAGTGTGCGTAAGAATTAAAGTCTCGTCTTCCATTTCAAAAAAATACTTTTTAGCAGGGTTTCCAGAATTGTTACTTTTGGTAACAAATTGTTACTTTTCGGCTGCAAGTCTGAAATTTGTTACCTTTGTTACGACGCTACCAAAAGTTGTTACTATTTCTCTTTAGGAAAATATATTTGTTTTAATAGACAAGTTAAACGAAACATAATAAAGTATACAGAGCAACAATTATATATAAAATTCAACTATGGAGTGATGCCAATCAATAAAGAAAGCTTGGGTATGGTTGATTTGTTTTTGTTTAAAACACGTTCGTTTTGAGCCAGCCACGAGTGCTTGCTTGGATTACCAGCGCTCAATGTTGCCAATTTAGCACTTATAGAACATAATTTAGCATAATTCATAGCATAGAATAGTTTTTCTAGATTAATGTATGTAAAACTTGGATATTTTTTATGTATTTTTATTGTTTTTTGATAAAAACTCCCAAATATATGAAACATTTCTAATCAGACAAAACGCGCTTTGGTATAATTTTTTTAACCCTGTGTTACCATGAGTTCAAAAAGAAAGCTATCTGTCGATGAAATAAATCATTAGTTATGTGTATTCCCATATTGACTTTATTTTTAAAAAATTGTTACTTTTTCAACTGATTTGTTACTTTTTGGCCATATTATTTGTTACTTTTCAAAAATCCTTCTGGCAACCCTGCTTTTCAGTCCTCTCTCTCTCTCTCTCTCTCTCTCTCCACGATTTTTAATTTTTTTTTGCTACGACGCTGTTTTTACTTCACCGAAAAAAATTTATTAGGAGACACAAAAAAATTTTAAATCTTTAGGATAGTATTAATTTAGAGACAAAAATATTATTTAGGGACGTCGAATTTTGTGGTTCTTGCACATGAGCTTCGAAGGGAAAAAAAGAGTGTTAGTTCAGGTGCAGATCTTTTTTTCAGAGATCACCTTAATTTTGAGTATGAAATTAAAAAATTTCTTGCAGAATCAAAGATTTTTTTTTTTTTAGAGAACATTCTGATTTTGGGACGAAATTAGGGAAATTTGAGAGCAAAGGGAAGTGAAGACCTTTTTTTTTTTTTTTTGGAGATCACCATGATTTGGGGACAAACATTGAGAAAGCATTGAGAAATTTTCAGTGAAGACACCAATATAATGGGTGCGCCGCGAAAATTTAAATAGCTGAATAGTGTGCCGCCATGTAAAAAAGGTTGGAAAACATGAAAAACACTGCTTTAGGAGGTCATGGGTCAACGCACAATCAAAAGTTTTTCGGCCACTTCCTAAAGATACCAATAGAAGATCATGGTTGTGCCAAAGATGTACGTAGTTGGTCCTCTTCCTGAAAATATAAGGATTTAAGCTCCATTTAAATCCTCTGGATCCGATCATAAACGCTTTAGCAAGCATGTGAAATCGATGGCTCTCATTCACAATCAAATTTCTTAAGAACTGATTTTTCTCTAAATAAACAGATTTTGGAATTCTAATGTTAAAAGGAAACTGAAAAATTTTGCAACGTTTTCATAAACAGAACTTTTCTTTTGGCGGCAGCGTGGTCAAGTGGTTAAAGCGCCGTGTTTGTAATCAACATGGTCTCGGTTCAAAACCTAACCGCTCCATTACGGTATGTCCTTGGAAAGATACTTTACGGCACTTTCCCCTGCTTGGCGGTTTTGCAAGCAATGAAACTAATAGATTCTTTAACAAAATTAGTGGCTCAATAACCAACCACAAACATCACGATACGTTAGCTGTTACCTACTTTAGAATTGATTAAAATGATACTTATTTTTTATCAAATATTAAGCTGCAAAAGAAACAATGTAAAAGTAGGTAAAATTTTTATTATTTTATTTTTTAAAGGATTTGAATTTGAATTTGTGGCAAACCAAAAATTTTATGACGTTGAATGAAAATCAACGTAAGTGTTAAACTAAAAAAGCATTAAAAAAGATTGCCAGCTGTAAAGAAAATCAAAACCACCGTAAAGCTAAAAAAGCATTAAAGAAGATTAAGTTGAAATTGCATTTTACGACTTTAGTGATTAAGTTTCAACGAGTTTTCCTTTATAAATTATATTAATATAAAAAATATGCTTTTTCCAGTTAATTATTATTTTTTTAATTAAGCATTTTTATTCATGCTTTTGTGACGACATAAAATATTGTTTCGAAAAGAGCATTAAGAAAAAAAATTTATCTAAATAACGAAAAAATCTCTGTTTTAGATATTTTTATTTAAGTTCATGTATTCGTCTGTTTTTGTATTGTCGCTCCTTGTTGTTGTTAACTTGGACGAATCTATTAACAATTTCGTCCTTCAAGTTCGTCACCAATTGGTTAACTTTGAAACTGCCAAGGCAAACTGTGAAAAAGATACTGCCTTTCTGGCAGTTATCCCTACTAAAATAGTTCTAGAAAACATAGTAAAATCCATTGCGCAAAAAACATGTAAGTTTAAAAAAAATTTTTTTTCTTGTTTTTTAAAATTCTTTTTAAATATAATTTCTTGTTTCATTGGTGCTGCTTTTCTTTATCCTTTCAGAGGGTAATGGAGAGAAAATAAATCTTTTTTTGGGAACAAAAAAACAAAGAAACGGCATTAATTTTCTAAATTATAAAATTATTTCAATAGATACTCCTCCCAGTTTTAGATTTTGTTTGACAGTAAGCTACCTTCTATAACATTCTTATAAAACCTTTTTATAATTCATATATTCAAATTTATCTTTTAGTTTTAAATGAAAAATTTTTAAAATAATTTGATCTACAAAATGTGACAAGTAAAAGAGTTTATATAAATTGTCTTGGTAAATCATGAGAAGGGCAACATCAGCAAATTTTCAATCTTTATTACCGAATTTCGGCAGCTTCCAAACTACGTAACGGCAGCGTGTCAAGTGACTAAGAGCTTCCTGATCGTGTTCAAGATGATTTAGGTTCAAAATATAGTCGGGTCATTTTGCTATGTCCTTAGAAAAGACATTTCACGGCACTTTTTCCTGCTGGGCGGTCTTGGCAAGCAGTTCTAAATTTCAATGAAATCTCTATAAAACTAAAAAACCAAAATAGAAATTACAAGCGGATAGCAATATCTTGGCATTTCCAGAAGCAGGTCGGGGTAATTGTTAATTGCTCTACGTATTAGCACCTCCGCAATTCAGGAATATAAATATAACGATAAAATGAAAATGAATGAAATGAATTCATTTGGTTTGTCTAGCATAAATTTATGATAATAAAAAAATAATATATATGGCGTAAGATATATTTAACCCTATTTAAATCCCCAGCAAACATTAGTCAAAACTGTACTGTTAACACTACACTGTTTTAAAATAATAAAACAATCAACAGTGTGTACAAATAAAAAATATGGCTAAAGTGTAATGAATCTTTAAGCATGACTTTCAATTTAAGAAACGCTGATAAAAAAAGTATTTCTGATTCAATATTGTTCGTTTCTCTCAGTCATAAGACGCATTTTATGAAAAAATGCTCTTCTTCATTTGTTTAGTTTACTCTTCATAATGCGTCATCATCATCATCATATTAATTCATACAAAGTTTATCAAGTTTTCCAAAAATGTTCTTGGTTAAACTTTTTGTTATATATTTTCAGCTATGCTCTTGGACTGGTACATTTCCGTTTAGCTAATAATCGAATCCTACCAAATTAATAAAAGAAGAACAAAATAAAATTTGTTTGTCACCTTCTTGTTGTTCTTCATAGGATGGTATAGACCCGCAGGTGCTTTGCCTATTAGTAATATGTACTGTAACTCCATGAAAATTTCTTTAAAAAATCTTGAATAGTACAGAATTTGGAAAAGCTTTCACAACAGACGCATTCCTAATTGTTTTGTAGTAAAGTACAGTATTATTGAAAAGACTGTTGAATAATCTGATACTTTTGAGCCAACATTTAATGGAAAAAATTGTTTGCAGTAATCGAAAAGTAAGCTCGATGTTCTATTTATACAATTCAAGAGCATTGAAATCAATCAATCAGACTCGTAGGCCTCGCTCAATTAAACACTTGGTTGATTTCAATGCACACGCCGTCGTCGTTTGGAAGGGCATTCAATGCGAGTCAGACACAAAATGGACTGGGGCAGAGAGTTTATGTTTTTACCACCACAGGTTGTTGTACTTCCAAGATAAGATGCTGGTAGTGGGGGTGTTGAGCCAGCATTGGGTTTCGTCATACAAAACCGTCAGACCTCGTGCTCCATGTGGTGTCCGATGTACTATATGAGGCACGCTATTAGGACGTCGTTTGCAATTTGTTTAGAGCCAAAGCACCAAGAATTTAATAAAGGAGCGAGATCCCTTTTGTGAATGGACCAATGGAATTGTCCAACCTCAGTCCGCAAGAGATTGATCTTGACCCAAGTTGTTCGGAGCAAGTTCATTCCAACACGCCTGGTACTGGTCCTGGTTATGAAAACATGGAGCCTGGATGTATGCTCACAGTACTCCGTGTTCCATGTATGATTCGCTCACTGATAAATGCGGATGCCAAGTCCGTATAGTTGTTTCGGTAACCGCTTGGAATAGTATTTTTGGCTGCTTTTCTGATGATGTTACAAAAGTCTTGGTAAGCCGCATCCACATCAAGTAAATCAGGCAGCAACAAAGTTTTTGCAAGTTTATTGATCAAAGCAATGTAGCAACTCCATTTGGCCTTGGGGAAGTTCCATCGCTTAACAGGCATGCTTGGCACTGACAAAGCAAACCTTGGTGTTGCGATAAGCGAAAGTCGATGTTGTGACTTGAAGAACTTTTCAAAAACAAATCTATCCGGTGAGCGACTGTAAGGACTTACCCTAACAAAAACTGGATTAGGATTAGTGCCAGTGTTCCAGCGGCCAGAGAGGAAGCTGGCGGAATTCATGGCATTGAATAGGAGGGAAAGATTATTTATTCTTGCTCAACAAGCCAAGCACTTATTGTTTGAGCCGTTATCATTGTAAGCCCAATCAACGTGGCAACAGTTGAAACTGCCGGCATAGACATATGTGAGGAAGCATTAGGAGATCCAGGGATCGCAATCGCGTTGGTGGAGATTTGTAGACGTTGATTATTTTATAGCCATCAATATTTACACACAACTACTCAATTTCTTATGTTGCCGGAAATTGGTCAAAAAGCCTATATCTTAGTCCCTCGTGGACAAACATGGAAGGTCATTCTTTCTTCCCTAGGAAGACCAAACTAATTGAAAGTTTGGAAGTACCAGCTTCTCCGCATTAATGCAGTGGGTCTGCTGTAGTAGGATGATGAGTGTTTCAAACAGTAAAGCAAAATAATGAAGAACGTTTATCTTGCCAGTAGTGAGGCTTTTGGTGTTTAGCTGGACAATATTGTAGTAGGGCTTCAAAACTTGTTTGCAATGTGCCTAAAAATGGCATTTATATTGTAGGCATTGCATGTAGGTATAGCACACCAGGTTGCAGATTGAGGTAGAGATACTTACGCGACCTCATTTTTACAATAACCACGAACGAACCAATGTTATTGAATGTATTTAGAGACGACGCGTAAGTATCGGAGCTGCTTAGTATCTCTACCTCAAACTGCAACCTGGTGTGCGGCAGTTACAGTAACTCCTTAATACGAATTTTCTCTATAAGAATGAATCCTTTGAATGTCTGCACCAATCGACAAATGAACGAATGAAAAGAAAAAACTACGCTGAACCGACTTAAATAAGCGAAACAACCAATAGCAAACTGCCAACTCAAACCGGATTGCCAAAAATAAAATTCAAACTAAAACAAGAAATAAGCTAAACGGCTACCGTCATATTGCCCAGTCCTAAAAAAAGCGTTTGCCGATTAGCAGACTCTTGCTGAACATTGGGATGGGTAGATACCTTTCCATTTTGGTAGTTTTGGTTTCGGTCTGTCATGTATAGCAGATTTACGCAAGGCCCAGGCTGCGAGAAAACAGCTGCCATTTGGGCCGGTCTTTATTCAAAGCTTTTGAAAAATTTAAAAAATTGTTGTGAGAAAGTCATTCCAAACTTTACTTGAGTGAGCGTCGAACTCGTGCCCTTCTGTTCACAGGTCAACAATTGTAACATCGAGTAATGCCACAGAGTTTAAACACTTGGGGTTGTTATTGATTGCAATTAGTTTGTAATTAAAACTTTAATTTCGTTTGATTGAGTTTAAACCCATGTTTCTTGAAAAGAGCCACTGGGAAAGAATAATAAATTTTTAGAGATAAAAAATCTTTGAGAAAAAGATCGAAGAGGAATTTTATGAATCTGAGTCTTAAGCCATTTATGATTAAACTATGTTAGCTTTTAAAAGTTCGTTTAATGAAAGAAAGACTTTTTTTGGTCTTTAACCGTATTTGTAATCAAAATTCCGGCTGTACAAGAAATTTACCAATAAAATTTACATTTATAATCAAGGGTTTTGAATTTAATATGAATGTAAAATTTTTCGTTGAACTGCATGTACAGCCGGAATTTTGTTTGGCTTGTTAATTACAAAAAAGGTCTTCACTTCGTAGGTCAATAAGAATTTATCGTAAAGTTTAACTTTTGGGCAAATGACTGTAGGCTACCGGAGTACTAAAAGAAAAAAATGTGCCAAAAAGTTTGAAAAACACAACTTTAAACGAAGATCGTTTTTTCTGCAGCTTTAATTACAGCACCGTTGTGCTATTTCATTGGATTTCAAGGAACCTCGTGGGTCGGTAATCACACCGATGCTTACGTCAAACTAGTTAAGCAGTGGAATCTGACCGATCAAAGGGATGACAAGTGCGCTTGTGTTTCTTTTATTGTCATTGACCACGTTCCTGTTCCGAGGATTAGATCTACTTATTGTTCAAGTCACCGCAGATTCGTCTGCATGAAATACAGTTAAGATATTTTCTTTCTTTTTTGGTTAAGAAACACTAATTAGGGTTCAATTATTTGAATTTAAAAATAAATGAAAGCTACCAATTTGTTTGGATGGAAAGCTTTTTCAAACTTACAGTATAATACATAATTTACATCAAGCTAATTAAAATGGAATTTTTTGAATTACCATTTAAAAATTATTAAAACTTGCTCTCGGACATATCAAAAAATATTATTTTCTTAGATATTTTTATTATAAACAAAGTAATATTACTGAACTAAAAAAAATACTTATTAAGGTCTCGGTTTGAAGGCTTATTCAAGGGTTGAACAAAACGTTTTGGACAAAAATTTGACTGCGAAAATGTCGATCATAATTGCCATTAACAGCATTTTTTGTATCATTTGGTTACGAGATTGACGTCACAGAAACTTTTTGTGAGTCAATGGAATAATTATAGAGTTGAAGGAAAAAAAACAAATACACAGTTTATCGCCGTAGAAATCTGTTGAAAAACCTTTTGAAAAAATCTGGTCGTAAAAAATTATTGAAAAAATCTCAAAAGTCTTTTTTTTTTCAAGTTTTTTGTCCAAATTTTCGGATAGATCTTTAACTCGCGCAAACCATCGCTCAAAAGCAGGTCCAAAGCAGTGTTTTTGATCCAAATTCAAGATGTGACACAATCATATACCAGGTTCTGTTCGTCACTTAGCGCCGCCTGGACAAACACCGAGACTCATTTTACAGCCATTTAGTGAGGGAAAACAACAGCCTGAGGGGAGGGGATAAGATTTGGTCAATATTTTAAAACTTTTGATGAGCTTTTCCTGAAGAGATGAGTTGATGCAATTCAATACAATTACCACGATTGGTCAATTAAGATCTAACAATAAGCGAGTACTGACGGGTTGTTTTATTCTTTTTTCGGAGTTTTCAGGAATCTATAACTTGAAGTATATCAGCGGGGTTGAGTGGTTAAAGCGCCGTGATTGTGATCAACATAGTCTCGATTCAAAACACACTCGCACTATTCTGCTATGTTCTTGGGAAAGACACATTACGGCACTTTCCCCTGCTTGGTGGTCTTAGCAAGCAGTTCTAAATTGCTGTCATATTTCTATTAAATTATAACCGGATAGCAATATCTTGGCATCTCAAAAACAATAACAATCCAATACACTTTACTTTTTTATTTGTAATTAATTTTTTTATATCTGTTAAGTCAAGCAATTAGGAACGGCAGTAATAACATTAAAGTACTTGTTTCACTTCAGGACAACCTCTCATTACCATTGCTGAAGACAAAAGTTCAATCAATGAAGGAAAAAAGACAAAAGCTGTAATTTTCACACAGTCGTCAAATGAAAAAAATCCAAATTTTCACCGAGGTAAAGTTAAAACCTTAAAATTTTTTTAGAATTTTTAGTGAAGGAAAATAACTTTTTTAAAGCAATTCTTGCAGACATGTAACCCAATAAGCACTTTGGATGGTGGATTTGTCTGTTGAATTGAATTGAATTGATTATATTTAGCTACATCTAAAAGGGGGGTCAAGTTATTCTTCCACTCCCCAAGCATCACGAGAGGTGATTGCAAATTCACTTTAGGGCGACATGACGAAAACAATTTTTTGCTATCCGATATGTTAAAGATTTTACTCTTTTTTTAAAACTTATTAGCAGGTCTATCTAGTTTGTCTATTTATATGCCTATTGTTCAAGTCGAAAAAGAGAAAAACAAATGTTTTCTTGTGAAAAACGACGTGCATATGAATTAAAGAACAGTTTAAAAAAGTTTTTGTCTTGTCATTGTAATGAAAGAAAAAGATGAAACCGAGGCACCCTGCGCTATAGGAAAGAATTCTCATACTGTGAGCTGCACTTTGAGAAACAAACCATGAAAACATGGTAATCGGAGACTTTGAGATTAATGAGATGACAAATAACTTGATCAGAAATCTTATTTAGATGGCCTCTTGTTCTGCAACAATAACATGACTTAAAAGCAGTGTTATTTTTTAAAAGCTTATTTAGAAAAACAACTTCTTATAAGCTTTGTTGCAAAGCTAACGTAAAAAAATGTAAAAATTTTTAATGTTTGTGTTTTCCGCAAGAATATTATTTATACACTCATTGGTCTTTGGTAGTTAGTACTATTTATGCACAGATATGCATTGCATACAAAACTAAAAGGCTTTTTTAATGGTATTTAAATATACAGTTGCATTTCAAAGGTAGAAAAATGTGCAGTTTTTTTTTATTTTTAAAGGTAAAAATCAAAGTTCAATTACCAGAATAGTTCAACCACCAACCAAAAGTAAGAAAACTTTAAAAAAAACTTAAGTGAAATGCAAAAAATAACTAATATTAAATGCAAATGCAGTGTCACAAAAATTAACATAGCTTTTATACAAAACGTTACATAAAATTTCAAATTAAGACATTTTTCTTTAGTTAACTTAAAAGTACATTTCACAAGACTGAGTCTATTTATTTTCACTGTTGATTCGATGACAAATAAATAACTGTGTGTTGGTATATTACGACATAACAATCAATGACCCAAGCATAGATTTCACTTTCGATTTAGATTAGTGATAAAATAAATTTTTAGATAAATTATGGATTTTACCGATGGTCGCCTTTGGAATGTCCGCCATCATTATGGCGTTGGCAGCTTCTACCAATTACCAACAAAGAAAGGAAGAGTAAGTACTTGCTTTATGTCATCACCGTCATCATCACCATCATCATCATCATCATGATCATTACCCGGACCTGGTTCCGGAAATGCCAAAATATTTCTGTCCGGTTAAATTTTTTTTAGGTTGTTTTTGTGAAACAACTGAAATTTGAAACTGCTTGTGAGATTACCAAGCAAAAAAAGTGCTGCAAAGTGTATTTTTTTAAAGGAAACAACAGAAAGCAAAAATAGAATTTCAACGTTAATTTTGTCTATCACGTTTTTCGTCAATATGGTGCGGCTACAAACTTGTTTACATTACCGACCAGCAGATAAGCATTTAACTCGTAATAGGAAATCTTTTAAATCCAGTTTCAACCTGGCAAAACATATCCGTTAGTAATTTTCCAATTGGCTAAAATCCTTAAATAAAATCTTCTAATAAAGTTAAAAATTTTACTTATTGCATTTATAGTAAGTATAATTGCACTTTACTTTGCATTAATTGTTGCACATGTTTCAGAAAGCGAAAAGAAAAAGCAGAAAAAAACAATTCCGAAACAAGCAAAATAAGTTAGTGTAACCCCTAAAGTTTGACAAAAATTTTTGGTAAAAAAAATTATATGATAATTTTTCAAACCTTAAATTAGTAGTTGTAAAAAATCGACCATTTCAAAAGCTTGATAATTTATCATAAATGTAAACCAACTTTAAAATATATCTAAACCGCAATTTATTCGTTTATAATATCAGTTTCTTCTGCTAAATCTTTTGTATGACTACGTGCTTGATAATCTTTTTTTTATATGCAAAACTAGAACGTTTTGTTTACAAGATAACATAGGATTTTGGTATTCTTGGGATAAATTAAACTCAATTCAATGTAGGCTTTATACTAGGCAATAAACAGACAAAATCACACTTTTTAAAAACTTAAAAAAAAATATTTTATTTTACATGTTTTGTTGTTTAATAGAATATCTTGGCAAGCTCGCCTGGCTGCCCTTCCAAAGCAATCAAGCTACAACTGAAACTGAATTAACTAAGACGGTAGGTTTAATCAAATTTGGTTTGTTGGTCACAGCCCTGGTTAGTCTAGTGCAGAAGCGAATGTTCTTTGTGACACAATATCATATAAAAAAATCCCACGTAATGTTTATTCCGGACCACCTTAGGTTTTTACGAAAGAAATTGTCATTTAAAGTCAAATAAAGAGTACAAAAATAAAATGGGTCTTTACTTTAGATCGTTATAAGCCTGAAATAACTTTTTTTATTTTAAAAAGCAATTAAAGAGTAAAATCTGTCATAATTTTTGTTTGGAGAATATTTCAAATGGGACAAAGATTCCAGGCTTCCCACCCTGCTGCAGCGTTTCTGCCTCCGGAGCGTGTGATTCAGATTTATTTCTAAAGCCAGTCAGAGCTGATTAAAAATGACAAACTTCAGTATTCAAGCACTGCCGCCTACTGTTGCATCATTACCACAGGGGGGTATGTGTTGCGTGAGTTCACTGTTGGGAAAGAGGAGAGCAATGTCCGGGGAGGGGAGAGCAATGTCGGGGGAGAGGTGAACATAACGATTCGCGACACGCGTCGGCGAATAAATGAATTGAGTGAAAAGCTGGTTTTGGTATAGACGAGGGGAAAATTCAGTATTTCCTTCTTTGCTTAGCGGGGCCTGGTTGTTATAAAAGTCAGTCGATTACTTGTCTTTATATTGGTTATGCTTTTTGGTAATGTCGGTTTGGATTTTTTTTATTTTTTGTAATCTTTGTTTGACATTTTCTTGTTATTATCACTGAAAAAAATTTTTCTGTTACATTTCGAAATTTTTTAGGCTCAACAGAATTTGGAGTTTCAACTAAAAGTTAATTAAAGAAAAATAACAAAAATTCCTGGACAAAGTTAAATCAAACCCTACTGAGTTGGAGGCAAAAAAAAATGATTACGATTGGTAATTGTTATTTGATGAATTAAATTAAAATTGTTTTTACAACCGAATAAAGAAAAATGAAAATAGCATCAAAAAAACATTAAGCTGTTGATTCTATATTTATTCTTAGATTTGCTCACAATTTAAACATTTATTAATTTTGAATTAGTTTTTTATTGTTTTTGATTCAATTGTTTTTCAGTTTGAATATTCTTTCGATGATTATTTACAAAAAATTCAAGACGATTACGAAAATTATTCCACAGTTCAACCAACTTTTTACAAATAAAAGTTGTGTCAAATTGCTTTTTTAGTTTAAAAACTGTGTTAGTTCACTGTAACAAAAAATTGTTTTCTGCAATAAATTTTCTGTGGTACAAATTTGTACATCGAACAACGAAAATAAAAAATCGAAAAAAACTCACGTAAGCAATATTAGATACGAAAGATAAAATTTGTTATAAATTAAGGTCATCGGTCATCCTGCAAAGGACCGGGGGCCGGAACCTCGGAGTTAATTTTTTGCTGAACTCGTGTTCCGTCGACAAACCATTGCGATCCTTTATCTAATGTTTTTTCAAACACTTACAGTATGTTAATTCCTAATTTAATTGGATTTTTGTCAAAATTTATTGATCAAATTAAAAAAATTTAGCGGAATTGTCAGTCATGTTTTTTTTATCAAAATAAGGTTATAACAAAGAATCGATTGTTTTACCTCTCATTGCGGTAGATTATCGGAAATAAACAATAAACTTGTTAAAAAAGAAATTATGAAAAAAGCTGTTGATTTGTCATACTGGGATTTGCATGGGAGCAAGCAAGTTACTCCAGCTTGAATGATTGCGTCCATTTCTGGTTTATAAAATCATTTCGATTAGCTCAACACACATAAACGTTCTCTAATCCATCAAAGAAGTATACTTGTTTTTCCCAATGATCTTTACTCTGCATCAACATATTTAAAGTCTAGTCATGCAGAGTTTGCCAATTATGCTGGAGCTGTGCAACAAGCTTTTGGATCAACAAAAAAACCAGCAACTTCTAATTGCTGGTAAACACATGTATTTTGATTTTTAATCAATTTTATAAATGTTTTTGTGAATATATAATGTTGCATATCCTATTTTGCTTATTGCAATACTTTAATTTTGATTTTTTTCTGCATCTTAGAGTAATGATTATGAGTCCACAGGTTATTAATAAGCATGATCACTGCACCTTGATATTAGTAAGCATAATATGTCAATAGACAAGAAATGCATTAACGGCAAATTATTTGATAACTCAAAACTATTAGCATGTACATTTTACCCAACATTAAAGTGAAGTGCCCATGATACCTATCCCAGAATGTTTTGCCTTTGCTTTGATAATAATAAACATTTATTGCCATGTCACAAGCAGCAGTTTGTCTTGCAGACTTATGTAGTAGTAAACATAAATAGAGTGTGTATATCCAGATCTAAATAACAGAATAAATTATTTTATTTTTGTGCAAACTGAACAAAAATTGAATTCATGATTCACATAGCTTAGTATATAATTTGGTATTTGGCAGACCACTACTACAAACTTAGAAAAAAACTACTGAAAAGACTAAAAAAGTTTTTATTTTTAAAAATCCTATTTTTGAAAAATTTGACTAAAAAAAGCTTTTAAAATTACCTCAATTATAAAGTGATATGTGTATAGCTCAAAGGTTGTTGGATTTGTATTGTTTCAAGTCATTCATCTGATGGATTCAATACAACTCAGATTTTTTCTAAAGACCACCAAAATTTTCAATGGCCACGTAATACCACTAATTAAGTGATTGCACAAGCCCAATTGTAAGAATTTATGTTAGTCTTCCTGCCATCTGATCAATGCTATTATTTATAAATATATTTGTCACTAAAATTGTGAACTGGAGCTTTTTAAAGCAATTTAATTCAAAGCTAGTGATCTCTGTCATATGACATAAAATTTTTTTTTTTGTTACAAAAACTTATTTGTTTGCTTCTAATTCTGCATTGAAACATGTTGTGAGTTAATATTAATATCACTTTTGTTTTGCAAAATTTTAGATTTAAAAATATCTCATTGTTGCCATCTGCTAGCATATTCATTAATTATTTGTTTTGACATATAAACTATTGAAATTGATGAGAAAGTAGATTAAAGAAGAAAATAAAGAAAAATATAGATGAAATTTCAAAAAAATTATTTATATGAGAATTTTCAGTCTTTTAAGGAGAGACTAAAAAAAGCAAATCAGTTTTGTTTTTAAATGTTGCCTGGCATTTCTTTAACAAGTACTAACATGACATCAATGGGTGGATTGTTGTTAATTGCTTTTGCTGTGCTTTTAAACAAAAAACTTTTTAATAGTTTTCTAAAAAGCAATCCTCACCAACAAGTATGATTCAAACTTTCTCACGTAGTACATCGACAACGTTTAATTGAACACGTGACTTTGCTGAAAAGCATATAATTGGTTAAAGCACGAGACATTGACAAACAGTCATATAAAGCTGTTGTTTCATTATAAATGTTCTACTACAAGATTGCTCACATCATTAGCATACGTTGCAACTTATCATTTTAGGTGATAACATGGAACAAAATTGAGAATCTGACTATAACATAAGTTGTGTTCGCTTCCAGATTCTCTATCCGTGAAATTCAGTGTCAATAAAATCATGCGTTGACATCGTTGGCCGCTGGTAATATGTTCGCCATATGAATCAGTACCTGCCAACATTTTCTGTGGCTTTCAAGAAGGTAAATTATTCAGAAAATAAAAAGGATGGTTGTATTTTTTGTTACGTTGACGACACTTTACCTTTGTTTAAGAACAAAAAAGATTGTCTTTATTTTTTCAAACGCTATCATTTCACCACAGTTTCTTACATTTTACTTACAAAAAAGTCTCATCACTTCTCTTTCAGGAAGTCTTTTTAGAAAGGCAAGAATTTAAATTTATAACTTTGGTCTACATGTACAGAAAAACCAGTTTTACCTACCAGTACCGTTTTAACTCAGAAAAACGTAAAATCATTCTTATTGATGTATCAATTTACAGGGTATTCATGATCTGCTCGAAAAGCAAATTGTAAATGTAATTGGAAAAAATTCGATTTATCATAATCGGCAATGGTTTTCCTGAACGCGTAATCCATTCCATTTTTATCCAAAAAATTACACAAATAACCCCATCCAGTCTATAAAGACTAATGCCAAGTCTGCTTCCATGTGCTATAGATAGAAACTGTATCGAAAAGATTTAAAAAACAACTGTCATTGCCTTCAGTTAAACACTTCAACTTCATCGTTTAACCACGAGTTGCTTTTACAATCTGACAGCTCTTGCCAGAAACCAAGAGAGACGTCCATCACTTAAACAACCTTTTTTCCAATTTATGTGCCGCTTAGGTTGTGGTAGGATTTGTTGGGATATATCAGACCCTTACACCAGCGCATCCAGAGATGGGCAAGATCTTGTTCTCAATGATCAAATCGTGATTTTCAAGATCACTTTTTTGTGGCAATTTTGATCTTAATCTAAAATCAAAATGATTCAAAAAACAAAAAGCCTTTGGCTTCTGCAGTTCTTACTTGTGCTTTATTAGGAGTTGATATATTGTTTATAAAGTGTAGCTGCAGCAAACCAGGTTGCAGTTTGGGGAGATATTAAGCAGCTTCGATTACTTACGCGACGTCACTATACAATAACAACAAACGAACCAATGTTAATCAATGTATTTGATGACGACAGTAGCTAAAATAAAACACAAATGCAGTATTGAATAATTCAAAATAAGACAATAAAACAAATCAAGTTCTACCTGCTTAATACGAATTTCTCTAAACGAATAAATCCTTTTTAAAGTCTGTACCAACCGCGAAATGTCTGCACTAACCGACGAATGAGCAAATGAAAAGAAAAAAAATACGTTGCACCGAGTTAAATATGAGCGAAACAACCAATAGCAAACTGCCAACTCAAACCGGATTGCCAAAAATAAAATTCAAACTAAAACAAGAAATAAGCTAAACAGCTACCGTCATATTAAGTTGCTGATAAACCTAAAAAATGTGTTAATATTTTTTTTCTTTAAGTGTCCCATAAACGTGACCTTAAATTAATCTTGATCTTTAAGATCACAATCTTGATCAGATCTTTAACACCATAGCATTTTTGTAATCTAACCTTGATCTTTAAAACCACATTTTGGTGACATAATCTTGACTTTTAAGATTTCCAAAATTGATGATCTTGCCTATTTCTGAGCGTATCAAACCAATCTTACCACCTCTCAATGCTGCAGAGGTTTCCTCGACTCTGCAAAATTAAACAAATTATTTGTTTCCCAATTCTTAACCAAGAAAAAAATCCAATGTACTGTAATAATATAAAACTAGGTAAAAGAATTGCTTCTATGTAGACAATATTCGATGATTGTGTAACTTTGCGATTAGTGTAAGTTTGACAGTTATAAAAATTTTTTTCAAATCAAATAATAATTTAAAATGTTGATGATTCCATTGTTGCGAGAAGATTTATAGAATTACGTTATAGCACCGTCACACATCAAGTTCTACCGAGTCACAAAGATAAATCAAAATTATTTAAGTTTAAAAATGGAAGCACTAACTCTCCAAATAAAAAAACAATTTCTGCAACCCTTTTAAGGCATTAGCAAGCAGAAGGAGTAAAATTTGCAATTTTAAACCATAAAAAAAGGAAAAAGAGGTAATAAATAAGTTTACTTTATTTTTAAGGGAAAACTCCTTAAATATGTCGATTTATTACTTGGGCATACATCAGTGCTCTTCTATTTACAGCACTTGAATGAAATTGTTCGAAATTGGCGCGAATTTCCGTGTTCAATCAACATATAATATTAGCTACGTAGCAAGAGTTTACAATTAAACTTAAATTTTTTGCTTAATTTTCTTGTTGTCTTTAGGTACTCGTAAATAATCGGTAAGATTTTGTACTTTGGATTTAAATTCCTGCTATATTTTATTAATTGTCAAAATGAATACGGTTCTTCCAACTGATTTTATGTCGCTAAACTCAAACAATAAAATGCTTGATCTTTAAGTATTCCACATTGGTTCTTATCAAATCATTTTTATAGAAGTTTTGTAAATTTGCAAAATTAGATCAAAATTTATGATATTATCAAGATTGAAAAGTTGGCACTGAGAAAACCTTTAATTTTAAAATTTGCGGAAATAAACGAGTTTTTAAAATTTTGTTGAATTTTTGATTTCTTTTGTTTTTAGACATGACCAAACAATATGTCAATTATCAATGAATTGGTCATATTATTAAATTGTTAAGTTTTAAAAATTTTGGAAAATGTTCTTTAAAATATCGTTTATTATTGTAGTAAGCTTGCATTTTGCGATTTTGTTAAAATTTGATCATTTCAAAAATTCAGTAAACTTTGTTGATGAAATCAACGCTACATTTGATGCAGCTATCTTATTCTGCAAAGCTCATAATACAATCCTAGGAATTATTTCACACAGCAATATTTTCTTCAACCTGCAAACCTGCGCTGCAGAAAAATACGGTAAGAAATTACTCTAGCTGGACTAAAGATAGCTTGTTAAAAGTATTTTGATAATATTATTGTTTAAAATCTTTATTCATGCTCTTTTGATAAAATCTGAGTTAAATTGCTGTTAATTCTTTATTAAAAAGTAAAACATTAATAATAACTCAACGTTTTGGAGTACTATGATTCAGTAGACCTTCATCAGGAGATTAAGCAAAACACAAATATCATTCGCAATAAAACCACAGTGGTGCAAAAAAAGAAAAAAAATATTAAAAGTACATTTGTGATAAAAAACAACATCTAACGGATTTAAAATTTTAAATTATAATAAGCAGTTGGATAAAAACAATTAGTTTTATCATTAAAAGCATCATTATTAAAATGAATAAAAAAGGACTCCAAAAATCTTTTTCTTAAATAATCTGTTTCTTTTGCCAAAATTTTTGAATTATTCCAATCCATATGATCATTATAATTTAAAATTTTAAATCCGTTAGATGTTGTTTTAGATCATAAATGTACTTTTAATATCTTTTTCTTTTTTTGCACCACTGTGGTTTTATTGCGGATGATATTTATATTTTGCTTAATCTCCTGATGAAGGTTTACTGAATCATAGTACACCGAAACGTTGAGTTTTTATTATTGTTTTACTTTTTAATAAAGAATTAACAGCAATTTAACTCAGATTTTTTTTTTCCAGAAGAGCATGAATAAAGATTTTAATAATATACCTGGTATGAAGAAAAGCGAAATATTATTGTTTATTGCAAAATAAAAAGTGTGGAATTCATTTTTTAGTCAATTTTCAACAAAGTAATACAAAAAAAATTTTAATTGCTTTAAGACCGGATCTAAAAGGAAAAAGTAACAAAGCGTAAAATTTAATGTATTTTTTAGAAGTGATCATTGCTACTACTTTAAAATTTTCCGACTAAAAGAAACACTAAAATAATTTTTATGGACCTGCTGCCACGTAGTTTAAAAGACCTTCAGTTAGTCTTTTTGTTTCGAAACATAAATTACCTTCCATCATTATTTAGGCCAATCCAGGAAAAATGCCTTTAATGAGAATTTATAGTTTTTTAAATTGAAATTTTTTGCTTGATGCACATGTTCAACAAGCACGGCTGACGCATTCCCTTGACGAGTGCCTCACAGGTAAGCATAAAATACACTCTTAAAACTTTGATTTAAAAGAATAATACCCTATCCCGTTGATCAGCAATATTTGTTCCCCTTTTTGACAAAATTTTTGATGCCCAAATATGCATCATTGCGGTCGGGCCTCATAGCAGATCATGTGGAATTGTTACAACTTAGTTGTTCCGTTGATAACTTTCCCATATTTGTAAGCACTGCAAACCTGCATCACGCTTCAAAGCCATAAATGTTAATCAATAAACCAACATGAAATTCTTATGCTTGTAAAAGTTTGAATTTTACAGCAATGCTTTGACCCAATACCGAGGGTGATTTCCCAACCACTGGGTTTTTTTCATTTAAATACTTTCAGGTCTACGAGAGACACCTTGCTACTGGATTGGGCTAAAAGACGGAAAGTGGCACGACGGAAGTTTAAAGTTTGCCAGCCAGTTGATAGTATGGGTCGATAGTGGTGTCACTAATGGAAGTTGCGTTTGCTTTGCAATGGTTAAAATAGGAGAAAGTGTGTTTGGTTCTTTTAAAATAAAGCAATGCGATGAAAAACTTAACTTCATTTGCATCGGAGACAGTTGAGTTGATTGATTTGTGCTTTGTTAAGTTTTATTATAATTGGCATAAATTTTTGATGTTCATTTTGTAAATAGCAATTTGTACCGCAATTATGCTTTGTTTATTTTATCGGATCTTTTGTAGAAAGCCCCGCCACTAATGCAAAAATGTGAGATTTGAGAAAAACATCCGCCACGTTTTAAGTACTGCAAGGTGGTGGAATGTTTTTTTTTGGCGGGGGCTTTCTACAAAAGATCCATTTTATCTCTATCTCTTTGTATTTATTATAGAGCAAACAATTACTCCGACCTGCTTTTGGACATACCAAGATATTGCTGTCCGGTTAAAATTTTTTATTTTTTATTTTAGTTTTATTGATAAAAGCTTAGAACCACTTGCCAAGACCGTCAAGCAGGAGAAAGTGCCTTATAGTAATATCTTTTTCAAGGACACAGTAGAATGACACAAATGGGTTTTGAACGGAGATCATGTCAATCACAATCACGGCGCTCTAACCACTCGGTCACACTGCCGACAAAATATTTTAGCCATTGCAAATTGAATTGAATCGATTCACTACCTTTATGTGAGATGTAAATATTTTTGCAACTTCTGTACTGATATTTAATTAATTTTTATAAAACCAAGCTAATAAAAATTTGTAAATTTTCTTCATTATACGGCTATATTGACCAATATGTTACTTTCTGTTCCAAGAGGATTCCATTCAGTTGTTGAACATCTTAACCCTATTTAAGAATTTTTCTTTAAGAGTTTTGTTAAAGGACAAAACAAAAATCTTTTGCCCAAAGAAAACATCGAATTCTGGCTTTCTGCTGGCAAGACAGAGTGATTTTATTCGAAGTATTATTTGTTTGATGATCCCAGTTTTCTTTTAGAGCGCTGCTTCTCAAAATTTTTTTTGTAGCTATCCAAATGTAAGAGGAAGTAGAGAGAAAAGCTTTAATGGCTCATCCTTTTTTACAGACTTTACCACAAGCATAAAAAGTAAACTAAAAAAAGATAAAATAACATAGGCCTAACCATATTGTCCCGCAAGAATGCAAGAGACTATAAACCAATAAAGAAATCGGTCAAACCACTGTCAAATCCCAAAAAATATGGCTCAATTTTTCACAACTATACTAAAATTGTTAACAACTCTCCTACAATTGTCTACAATTGTCAATTTTTCACAATTATCCTACAATTGACCCACTTTTAGGTGGCAACCCAGAGGTTGAGGGACACTGTTTTAGAAAGTACAAAGTTTTATATGTTAATAGTTTAGAAGAACTTGCTACTTATTCAAATGGTAAAAAAGGACGACGACCAAGATTAAAGTGACTGTGGTTTAAATCCTACCCAAAAATACCCTAAGCAGTATATCTCTTTTTCCTATGTTTTGTAGTCTTTGCACGCAGCTATATCACTACATAAATTGATGGAAAATATATAAAACAATTTTGATTATTCAAGATTTTTGGTCAGATTCGGAATAATCTTTGGGTTTCTCCAAAGGAAATCATGTAACTACTTGACATTCGTTACACGTTTGCAACCTCAATTGTGAATAAAATAGAAGTAGCATAAAGGGGGAATTTTATTTGAAAAACCAGGTCATAGTTTTTTGTAGAAGTTTTAAAATTTCTATACGATTGCAGCTTTTTCTTTTTTTACTATTGTTTTATCAGAATGGATTTCTCATAAAGGTGATGAAAAGAACAACACCCATCTACATGGTGGGTATATTTATTGCAATTTAGTAGGCCTAAAGCTTAACTGAGATGCATGATGTTAAAGAAGTAATTTTTTTTAGTACTTGTTCTGAAAAAGGTTTTACTCAAAAATCCCATTTATAAAAATATAGGGTGTCCATAAGTTATCACTAAAAATTTAAAAATTTGCAATAAATCCATTTTTGACGTTATTTTAGTACCACTTTCGCAAAACAAAAGACAAACACTTCAAGATTTTATCTAATTATGCTTGTTTTAGCTTTTTGCATTTTTGCTATTTTGCTGTGTTTATTTAATTATTTGCTTATTTAATGTCTTTTTGCAGATTCTTGAATAGCTAAAAATGAGCACTCCCCTGGAAAAAGCCCAGTGTGTGTCCTGGTTTATAAAGACAAAATCAAATACCCAAATCCAAAGAAACTTCCAAAGTAGCTGTTTGATTTTATCTTTATTAATCAGGACATGCACTGGGTCTTTTCTTGGGAAATGCTCATTTTTACAAAAATAAAAAGGTAAAAATCCAAAAAACGCAAAAAAGCATAATCAGATAAAAACTCAAAGTAATTGTCTTTTGTTTTGCGCAAAATGTACGAAAATAACGTCAAAAATGAATTTATGGTAATGATAATTTATTTATACCCTGTAATGCTTTTCAGAATATATGAAAAAGAAATATTTGTTTTAAATTTTGCTTTTAAATCAAATACCATCAAAATTTAACAATTATCAATACCAGTTACTGTATTGTTCATACTGAGTATTTGGAAAGTTTTTTGACCACAAAATGTTTATTTAAATGTGATTTAAAGTATTGCTTTAACTAAACTAACTGCTATTTTGTATTATATGACACTGTTAAATTCCAAAATCAAATATTATAAGGTTGCATGAAGCCCATATGTTGTTGGTTTGCTTTATACAGTAAAGAAGAGCTTCGTAAATTGAAAATTCTTGTTTTTATAGAAAAAAGCAATCTAATTTTCTTTTGATTTTTAGACGAAAAAAGGAACAACATTATTATCAATTTTTATATCTTCTTTTTAATTCTACTTGCTGTCGGTTTATTAGTGGTCTTGTATATCTTCACTAACAACAAAAGGTAATTTAGCCAATTCAGCTTTTTTGTAATGGAGCACCTAATTTGGTGGTCTTAAAAATCTCTATATCTTCATTTCAGTGGTTAAATGAAAACATCTAATCTGTCCACATTTGTTCCGTAAACGTCAAATAAAAAGTATATAAAAAAATTTACTTTTAATCTTCTTTTTCTTCTACTTCTTCTTTTGGATTTTTCTTTCAATCAGGGGTGGGCACAGCGTATCATGTTCCTCCAAAACGTCCTGTTTTCAATGTCCTTCTCCCTCTCACCAACTTTCCCCGTTATCTTCTTTCACTACATCTAAAAATCTTCTCTTTGGCCTCCTTCTTTTCTTCTTTCCCGGTAACTCCATTTCCATCACCCTTCTTCCTACATACTCCTGGTATCTCCTCATGACATGTCCATACCACCTCAGCCTGCCCTCCCTCATCTTCATTCCTAACTGTTCTACCTTAGCTGTACCCCTGATGTACTCGTTTCTAATCTTATCTTTTCTCGTCACTCCCATAACAAACTTTAACATTTTCATTTCTGCAACTTCCATTTCTCCATTTTTTTTTGTGACCGCCACCGTCTCAAGTCCATACACCATTGCTGATCTCACCACTGAACTGTACACTTTTCTTTTTACTCTAGCTGGTAACCGCCTGTCACAAATTACTCCCGATATTTTTCTCCATCCATTTCATTCTGCCTGCACTCTCCTCTTTATCTCCCTCTCACAACTACCACTTTCTTGGATCGTTGATCCGAAATACTGACATATCTTTACTCTTGGCACTTTTGTATTATCTATCTTTATTGTTTCTTTGTCATTTCCTCCATTTACGCGCAGATATTCGGTCTTTGACCTACTTACTTTTATCCCTCTTTATTCCAACACATGCCTCCAGCATTCTAGTCTCCGCTCCACTTCTTCCCTGGTCTCTTCGCAAATCACAATATTATTATCAAATAGCATTGTCCATTGTGGTTCCCTCCTTACTTCGTCCCTTAGCCTGTCCATAATCACAGCAAACAGGAATGGACTTCAAGCTGATCTCTGATGCAGTCCGACCTTGACCTTGAAACTTTCTGTGGTTCCTACTGCACACCTCACCACTGCTTCGGTTCCCTCGTACATATCCTTTACAAGTCGCACATACTTTTCCACTGTTCCTGATTTTCTCAAAAATACCACAGCTCTTCTCTCGGAACCCTGTTGTAAGGTTTCTCTAGGTCCACAAATACCTAATAGAGCTCTCTTTGACCTTCCATGTACTTTTCGATCAACATTCTTAAAGCAAACATGGCATCGGTAGTTTCCTTTCCTGGTATAAATCTATATTGCTTTATTCAATATTGCTCATTCAATATTACTTTACAATCGCACGTTTTCTTCAGGTTCCTCCTTCTGCACATTACATAATCTACTTGGTTATTTTTTCAGCCACTTTTATACGTCACCTTGTGTTCGTGTTTTTTGTTGAAATAAGTGTTGATAATCGCCAAATCCATTCTTTTTGCAAAATCCACAACCATTGATCCTTTTTTATTTCTCGTTCCAGCACCATGCCTCCCCATTATTTCCTCATCCCCTATGTTTCCTTTGCCCATGTGTCCATTTAGGTCCGGAACTAGAACTCTTCTTTCCTGTTTTGATACACTTTCTATCAATTTATCCAGGTTTTGCCAAAAATTATTTTCTTTCCATGCTGTTGTTAACCTGTGGAGCATACGCACTTAATATGTTTAGAATTGACCCTTAACTCCTCCTTTTATGGCCATTAGTCTGCCTGACACGCTCTTTACCTCCAGAACACTTTCAACTAGCTCCTCCCTCACCACTATCCCTATTCCATTTCTTCTTCCATCAGCTTCGTTGTAGAATAGCTTGCAGCCACCTCCAATACTCCTCGTTTTACTTCCTTTCCATTTTGTTTCCTGTAGGCACAGTATGTCTACATTCCTTTGCTCCATCATGTTTGCTAGCTCTCTCCCCTTTGCAGTTATTGTTCGAATATTTAAGGTATGCACCCTTATGAGTGTGCGGATTAGATCTCCCGTACTACATTGAAAAAAGAATTCACTTTCAATGAAAGACCTAAATTTTGCAAACGTATTTACTTGATTTAAATAAAAAGTGAATGAATAGATTTAAAATGAAGATTTTTTTAAAATCTTAATTTGAATTTAAAAGGTAAAATCTGTTTTGTTGTCACAAAAAAGCAGTAATAAGAGGTAGAGTACTGTGAGCCGAATATGAGACATACGATCACCTATAAATAATTCCATTACAGCCTAAACGTACGGTAAATCCGATAAAAATACTGCTTTAATGCTACTTTTTTATTGAATAAAACAGACAAACACGTAATGGCAGTTGGCCGGTGAACAAAATATGTTTTATGAATGTTATTTTTTTAATTCAAACTTTTGAATATTAAAATGATGAATTCAGTTTTGCGCTTTAAATTAAAAAAATTTAACAAATGATCCATTAATTTTTGTAACAATCTTTAGAAACCAGCTTATGCTTTGTTTCTCTAACTGAGTGTTGGAAATTCACTAGCATTGACAACTCTCATTTTGACAAGCAATCACCTTTGGACACTAAAAATATTATGCAGAAATTACATAATGGTCAAAATGACACTGGTATGCCAACATCCCACAGATTACTTTAAAAACAGTGTCAATATGCAGTATAAGTAAGAGAGAAGGCTTTGATACCAGAAATAACATTTAGTTGCCTGATACGCCATGATGACTCAGTGCTCAATAGCTCAGCATCAAGAATCCATCCAAAGCCCACTTGCTTCATCAACGTGATGTGCGTAGATAATGTTTGAATCTTAATTTAAAATTTTTGACATAAAATTTCGAACAAAATTTGAATTTCTGACGTCCTATCTTAAAAAACCAAACCTCCCCATTTTAACTTGATGCTTATTCTAACTCAAAATCTTTCCTTATTTCAACCCCTACTTAACTTAAGTTCTACTTAACTCTAACCCTAATCTACAAAAACCTAACCTTTTTTTTGACTTTGACCCAATTCTTGCTCATTTTTTTCTCTGCAATTAGCTCTGCAAAGGATTTAGAGGAAGCAAACAGTCTTTGATAAGAGTCGAACCCGCTAACTATAGTCTGGTAGTGAGTTCTGGTTTTTCGTGCCTGTCGCACAATAATGTTTTGATGGAGCACTTCCATGATATTTGCTCTCATTTTATTTAATTCTAATCTCATTTTTTAAAGCGTCTAATTTAACTTTTCGCATTAATATTTTTATTTGTTATAAATCTTTGCTAATAAGGTTACTTTAAGTCTTTTATGACCGATCGAAAAATAATTTTTTCTTTGATAAATTTTTATTAAATGAGTTTTTGACAATTTTTTTTTCAGAAAATGTTTTTCACAAAAGGCATATTTTTCATTTTTTTGGAAGGGCATTCACTTTGAATAAGATAGAGTCATTCCGAGGGTTTAAAAATGGTTTGAGGTTGCATAGGTTGGTAGTTAAAATAGATTCTTAAGGGAAGTCACTTTTAACGTCTTTTGGCTTGATTATTTGTCATTTGCTGAGAGAATCTAACTGTTTTTAAATTTTTTATAAATATTTTAGCAAACAAAGCCTTTAATTTGTCACAATCAGAGTTATGTTTGACTTTTAAAAAAATTCCAACCTTGATCTTCATTAGAATTTTGATAAGTGACATTTAAAAGCTGTTTAACAATTTATATACTGAAGTTGTCAACGAATATCTGTGCGTAAATGGAGGAAATGACAAAGAAACAATAAAGATAGATAATACAAAAGTGCCAAGAGTAAAGATATGTCAGTATTTCGGATCAACGATCCAAGAAAGTGGTAGTTGTGAGAGGGAGATAAAGAGGAGAGTGCAGGCAGAATGAAATGGATGGAGAAAAATATCGGGAGTAATTTGTGACAGGCGGTTACCAGCTAGAGTAAAAAGAAAAGTGTACAGTTCAGTGGTGAGATCAGCAATGGTGTATGGACTTGAGACGGTGGCGGTCACAAAAAAAAATGGAGAAATGGAAGTTGCAGAAATGAAAATGTTAAAGTTTGTTATGGGAGTGACGAGAAAAGATAAGATTAGAAACGAGTACATCAGGGGTACAGCTAAGGTAGAACAGTTAGGAATGAAGATGAGGGAGGGCAGGCTGAGGTGGTATGGACATGTCATGAGGAGATACCAGGAGTATGTAGGAAGAAGGGTGATGGAAATGGAGTTACCGGGAAAGAAGAAAAGAAGGAGGCCAAAGAGAAGATTTTTAGATGTAGTGAAAGAAGATAACGGGGGAAGTTGGTGCGAGGGAGAAGGACATTGAAAACAGGACGTTTTGGAGGAACATGATACGCTGTGCCCACCCCTGATTGAAAGAAAAATCCAAAAGAAGAAGTAGAAGAAGAAGAAGACTTGAGTTGTTAACAGCACTAAGAAGCGAGATTGTTCATATTCTTAAAGAACAGTAGTTTTCAACCTGAGGGTGGTGCGGGCAGTTTGTTTAATTTCTGGGGGGTTGCAGAAGCGTTTGATAAAAATAATTTTTAATTTGACCTGGTGATTTTTTTAAGATCACCAGTACAAGAAATCAAAGATAGATTCCCATTGAAAACTTTTTCTTTAGAGATTGGCAGATTTTTGCGATGAAAATTGAGAAATTAAAGAAAAATTCTTAGTGAAAACCTTTTCTTGTACTGTTAATTCAAAAATGTGGTGACGCTAGGATTAGTTAGCCTGCAAATTTCTAAATTAAATATTTTTACGGAAGATAGTCACTAAGTTACTTTGGCTTGGAAATTGGGTCGTGTAAAAGTTAAAAAAAGCTTAAAAACGGATGGTGTAGAACCTAAAGGTCAAGTAATTTAGAAACAAATTGTTCACCTAGTATCTCTGTGAATACAGTTTATACGTTTCAGTATTTTTGTTAATTACTAAGTAATAGTACTTTATAATATTTTTAGTATTCTAATAATTTAATTTTTTAGAGGTTATGGAAATTTAAATGAACACACAACAGCGTTTACTTTAGAAATTTCAGGTAATTGTCAATAAATATGTAAAAAAAGTGATAAATAAATTTGTGTTTTATCCAATACTATTTTAATTGCAGGTAAAAATAAGCTTTTGGTATAAATTTTAATTGAGAATTCTTCCTAGACTTCATTTTACCAATAAAAGACAGTCCTTATAAAAACATTAATGTTTGTTTGATGTTCAGTAGTAGATGTGCAAAATTAATTACTCTTATTAGTAAAGGTTTTTTTGGAAAGCACTCTTTAGAATTATAATTTAGGGTATTTGTAACTTTTGAATCTCATAAAAAATTTACCATAATTCATATTTAGAAAAAATTAAAACTGTATTTAAATTTCATAAAACTGACATTTGTCATTAAATAAATTCATAAACAAAAGCACTTTATTTACAGACCCTCTTGACGAATAAACTAACAAGAGTAAGAAAACGTTTTTGTTTGATATTTACAGTAAGGTGAATTTAGCAATAAAAATATGAATAATAAAACTTGAGTTTAATAAACTAATACTTCTCAACTTATATTACGTTTACATACTTGTTAAAGTTATTAATTTGGAATTTTAAACGTAACTGGTATAAAAAGTAATTTTTTTGATTAGTAATTGTAAGCAATATAAGATAAAAAAAATTAATAACCAACCATTTATTTTTTTTTAAATTATGTTATTTAAACTTTAAAAATTTTGTCAAAATATTTAAAATAAATAAGCATACAATTTTTTTGTTTTAGGTTTATAATTTATTGAAGTGGGTGTAAGTGGACTAGTGTGTCAATGTGACCCCTAATTGAAATTCAATGACCCATCATATGTTTTAAAATTCTTGGTATTTCGGGAAAAATTCTTGCAATTTAAAATGGATTGGACGGGAAGACGTTTTCTTTTGTTTTTTTAGTCTTCACTTTAAACTTGGCCAAAAATAGAAATTTTGGATGCTGATTAAAAATGAAGACCTTTTTATTTTTATTTTTTTAGTTTTCACCTTAAATTTTGGCCGAAATTAGACCCACTATATGGCCCACTAAATGGCAATTTTAATAAAATAAATTTTCAGAATAATTGTATACTGTATTAATAATATAAAAAATTCAATGCATGATAAAGATTTAAATGTTTTTCCTAAAATATACTATAGTATAAAATTTTATCATGGATATGGGTTTTTAACCTGTTGATTTTAGTTCTGTTGCACGAAGTTGTTGAATTGTTGTTGTGTAGGCTGCCTCTAACATTGGGACTATTAGTTTTGTTTTTGGTGATTAAATACATTGTGCATTGTTCGTTGTTTTTGCCTGAAGAAATCCGTCCGATGTAATGGACAAAACGTCGTGTTACAAGTGTTTCTTTAAAAAATATATTACGCCTTTTGTTGTATTTATTGAAGTTGAACTTGCCTCTGATTGTTCCAGAAGAACTGTTGAATTTTAAATTAAGTACTATTCCTGGTATACTTTAAATTTACTCATTTCCTCGCTTATTAAAAAAAAAATACTTTTTGAAATGAACGTTTAAATAAATTTTAACGATATTTAAATAAATTTTGACGAACTGTTGAATTTTAAATTAAGTATTATTCGTGGTTTACTTTAATTTCACTCATTTGTTCGCTTTTTAAAGAAACAAAATTTTTTGGAAAAAGACATTTAAAAAATTTTTTTAAATTAAATTTGTGAATCGCCAATTAAGACAATAATTTGTCGTCTGCTGTCCTGGTTAAGATATGTTGCCACTTTATCTTTAGTTATGCAGTTAAAAATTAAATAAGTTGATAGCAATATGATTTATAAAGATGTATTTGCTAACCTTTCACCCACTTTTACAAACTTTTTTGTGCTGTTATTCGAGTATTGATTTTGACGGATTGCATAGAATTCAGTTGGTTCTTGGCGTTGCAACCAGAGAAAGTGTTGAATACGTTTTAATAAATTGTTAGGAGATTGTAAAAGTAAAACTAATTACAGCGATATTTGTTGTAAATAGTAGTAAAAATTTTGTAGTGACATTTATCAACATTTGTTAATACAGCAGGAAAATAAACAGTTTATTTGAGGCTATAAATATGCTTGGCATTTTTAAAATAAAACCAAAAAAGGTATCAAACTAAATAAGTTAAACACAAATATTAAAAAAATCTTTTGATCAATTAATGAATGCTGTGTAAAAAATTTAAAACTTTTTTTCTATTTACTGTCGCTGTGGTTTTTGCTTTAACTAGTTGTTTAAATCTTAAATTTTTGCTTTAAATTTATTGTTGGCAATATTTAAAATCATTTATTAATTTGTTTGCTGCAATTTCTATCTTGCAATAAAATTAAAAGTGCTTAGATTCACATCCATTTGTATTATTTTTAAAAAATGGCGACGATGTTGCTTTCGATTTACAACGAACAGAAAATGCGGCAAGCTTTCTCTTTCGAAATTTTAAAAGCGAGTAAGAAATCGCCGCTAAAATGTTACTGATTTGGCCGTATTCTTTTAGTAGGCTGTATTTGTGCAAACAAACTCCAAAAGAAAAGTTTCTTTACGATAGATTCAAAATATTTTGCGTACTATTTAAATTTTTAATCCACTCAATTCTATGAAATTCAATATATTACTGCTTCTAGACTTGGAATTGTTTGTAAAACTGGCAAAAGGGTCTTTTCCATCGTTGAAAACCACTTTGTATGCTCAAAAAAATACTGTGGTCATGTTTTTTTTTATTTTTTCATTATGTTTTATCAACCTTTTTTCCTGTGTGCTTTAAATAGAAAATTTATCGTTATCCTGCGCTGTATTTTTGTGCAGTTACTCTTAGTATTTTTCTTCTAATGATTAAAAGCTGTTATTAAACAAAGCTTTGGGTTTTTTTGTAACACTACAAAATCATATTCCGCTAAAACTAGACTGCATTAGATACAAGAGTGATTAATTTATTTTAACAGTTATCCAAAAATGTTTTAGATGTCATATTTAATATAAAACTATATCGGTAGCAAAGTGTTAATTACTGGCGCAAAAATTTTTTTTAAATTTTTCGTATTTTAATGTTTGGATACTAACAATTTTTTTACAGCTTTTTCAGTGATAAATCAAGTGATGATATTCGACTTTTAATCCAAAAATATTGATTAATAAAATCCTATCTAAGCAAATAAGAAAAATTACAAATAATAATATGTTTTAAATAAGAAAATTTGTTCCGTACTACTACAACAAAGAAATTTATTTAAAGATTGTTTCAAGTTACATGTTAATTTATTTTGATTCTATGTCAAATTTTGTTTCCAAAGAAGAATTCTGACTTAAGCTTTTAAAGTAAATACGAATTTATTCTTAGATTACAATTTTTTAAACAAATGTTCATAATTTTTTTCAGGGAGTCCACAAATTAAAAGTGAAAACGGTTTTAAAAAGAAGGGGAGAAACGAGTTTGCATGTTGTTTATTTTTCCCGAAAATAAATTGATTCAGTCGATGTTCCTTATTTTGTATTTCTCACATAAGACATCTTCCACTTTGAATCAAAAACTTGGAGCTTTTGTTAAACCAAAGCACTTTGGTAAAGAACAACGAATCCTGTTGAGGTGAAAAAGTCGTTTTTTCTTTGACAGTGAAGTGAAGAATTAGAAAAGGTTTTTCTGGTAATCGAAGCTGAAGAAGTTACTTTTGAGAATTTAATAATTTTTAAAAATATATGTTCACTCTGCATTAAAGAATTTTCTTCAAGATTATTTGTGCATTTCGAACCTTGGCCGCCACTTAGCTTGCACGTCACCGAGAACAAACAGTTGCTTATTAATGCGGTAAATCGATACATTTATAAATATAGCGCTGGCCTTTTCAAAGCCGTTAGCTTTTTAACGAGGTAAAGCAAGTGAATACTATTTAATGATGAAATTTTAGGTTTTTTTTAGTGATATCATAAATACCCCACGTGGAAATTTTTAGGAATATAATTAAGTGGTTAGATTGTGGAAAACCTGTATTGAACATTGCTGTACATGTTCACTACAAAAAATTCTGAAAACAAGTTATTCTTCATCAATGTTACGACAATTTTTCATTGTATTAATTTTAATACAATTGGCGCCAAAGAGTTCTTTTAATAGTATAGGAGTGTAAGCTATTGATTGCTGTTTCGAGCTGAGTTTTTACCCAGCTTTTATAGATCCAAAATCAATTTTTTTAAGTTGAGTAACTGTTACACCTCTTTGTTTGGTTGATCGATAATATAATTTAGGAAGAGAGGTAATTTCTAAAATCCATTTGTAAATAATAACAAGCAAAATTAAACATTTCAGTTTGCAAAATTTATTAAAAAAGCTGAACGTTTTCAACTATCATCAGTCCTTATCAAAGCATCTTTGTAAAAAATTTATGAATTTTTTTAACTTGTTGACTTCCAGAAAAACATAAGAAATGAAAGTTGAAGAATTCCGAGTTCAAATGCGCTTGCACAAAAGAACTTGCGCTGCTTTCAATTGTTTAAACCAGGGGTCACCAACGCAGTGCCCGCGGGCGACAAGGCGCCCCCAGGACCCCTTTAAGCCGCCCGCGAAGCATGCGCCAAAAATAGCACTGTTACATAAGCAAATTCTTTCTTTTCTCTGGCGCGAAGATAATTTCTCTCTCCTTTCTATGATGCCATAGTTCAGGGCCACGCGCGAAGATAATTTCACACTGTAGGCTCTCCTCGTTGCTCGGAACATGCGTTGGCTATATTTAGTAGTGACCGCTGACTGCGCAGGTAGCTGGGTATATTGTGAGAGTTAGTTAAACCGGCATTATCGTGTTTAAATGATATTATTGATTTGTGTTCTTTTAGCTGGGACAACCAGTGTAGGAATAGCCTAACTTTAAATTGCAGTTTAAGTGATAATTTGTAAAAAAAATTGTGTATGTAAAACTAGTTATTTTTTGTTGAGTTATCACTACGGCACCTATACAAGCTTATTCGAATAGACTCTACAAGCACGACTCATATTTCAATTCAATATGAATGTTATACACATATTTTTAATTATTGCTCACATTGTGCTATTTTTATTGTTATATACAATAAAAATTATCAAGTAAAAATAATTTAAAAATTTAATTAGAAATATTTGATACCAAACTCGCGTCTTTCTCAGTCAAAGGTCAGTCCTGCGGTGCCGCCTCGCTTTTTCCTGACCCATTGACCACGCAAAGTGACGAAGAGTTAGCTTGCTTGTGCTTTTGCCCTAAAAATCATGGCAGAAAAGCGAAAAAGGACATACGTTTTTAACGATGGTTGGGAAGAAGAGTTCTTTTTTAAGTTTTTTAAAGATAAATGTCTGTGCCTTATTTGCGGGACGACTGTTGCAGTACCAAAGCGCCACAATGTGAAAAGGCACTTCAAAACCCGTCACAGAAACTTTGATGTCAACTATCCACCTGGCAGCGCATTACGGACAGAAAAAGCTCATGGATTAAAGGCATCTTTAGACAAACAGCGGATTTTTTTCACGAAGCCGATGAAAAAATCACAGAATGCCACTGAAGCCTCGTTTATAGCTGCGCATTTTTTGATAAAGAACAAGAAAACCTTTTCAAATGGAAAGGTTTTTAAAGAAACTATGATGCTCGTTGCTGATACATTATTCAAAGATAAAAAACATGGTCCTGAAGTCATCTCTGCGCTCTCCGATGTTCAGCTTGGAGCAAGTACGATGGCAAGACGAGTGTCATCTTTGTCTGAGAACTTGACAGAGCAGGTGGACCGGGATCTTGCTGCGTGCAGGTGGTTCAGTATCCAATGTGACGAGTCAGTAGACAGCGCAAGCACGGCTCAGCTGATGATATTCATCCGAATGGTGTTTGATGATTTTTTTACAAAAGAAGAACTGCTGACACTCCTGCCACTGAAGGCAACAACGCGGGGAGTTGACATATACACAGCTGTCAAAAACTTCTTCGTCGAAAAAAAGGTGCCATTAAATAAGTTGGCATCAATAACAACAGACGGGGCACCAGCCATGACGGGTCGGCATGCGGGATTCATTGCACAATGCAGGAATGATACAGACTTCCCAACGTTTCTGCACTACCACTGCATCATTCATCAACAGGTGATTTGTGCGAAAGTCACGGGCTTTGATCACGTGATGACTCCTGTCGTAAGGATCATAAACAGCATCCGCTCCAAAGCAAAACAACACAGAATGTTTAAGATGCTGCTGGATGAGCTGTCCGCTGAATACGGTGACTTGCTATTACACACAGAAATAAGATGGCTCAGCAGGGGATGGATTCTAAAGCGTTTTTTGTCTCTTCTGAGTGAAGTCAAAGAGATCATGCTTTCCAAGGGAGAAGACGCATCGCTGCTTGAGGAACCAGAGTGGTTACTTGACCTCGCATTTTTAACTGATTTGACTGAGAAGCTGAACCATCTGAATCGGGAACTGCAAGGTAAAGACAAAACTGTTGCTCACATGATCAGCACAGTAACCGCATTTAAAGCTAAGATAAACATTTTCTCTGCGCAGGTGGAAAAGAAAAAAATGCTGCATTTTTCTTCTGTGCAGGCAGTGTTAAAAGACAATGTTTCTGCTTCTGCAGCTTTGGATGAAGTTGTAACAAAGTACTCCCAAGTCATAAACAGATTAGGACAGGAATTTGAAGACAGGTTTTGTGACTTTGAGAAGCTTGAGCCATGCGTGTCATTTGTTACAACTCCTTTCATGTACGTAGATGTAACTTCCACTGCTGAGCAGCTCAGTGATTTGTTCAGTTTGAGCGCTACTGATGTAGGGATGGAAATCTTAACGCTGCAAAATGACATAAACCTTAAAGCTCATCAGTCTGCACCAAACTTTTGGTACCTTGTGGACAAAGAGAAGTACAGTGGTGTGTGCACAGCAGCTATGAAAATTGCCAGCTTTTTTGGTTCAACATATCTCTGTGAATCAGCCTTTTCCAATATGAACTTTATCAAGAACAAACACAGAACACGCCTGACTGATGCACATTTACAAGATTCACTGCGAATTACTGTGTGAAATTATTCACCAGATTATAATGCACTGGTGAGCAGTATGCAGTGCCAGGCCTCCCACTTTCATAGAAAATGATCTGACGAATTAGACATTCTTTTCATTGTTTAAAGAGCAGCAATATTCATCAGAAATATTGCACGTAATGTTAAATGTTCAGAAAGCATTTGTGAGCTTGTTAATGAAAATAAGTGTTGTCTCTTTGGTTTAAAAAATGTTGCATTTGTATTACAAATACAGCACTTCAAATGTTTGAGTAAATAAATGTTTAATGTTGAAACATGTTTTTCTATTTATTATTATTGCTGAATTAAAATTAACAATAGCGAAATCACGGAAATAAAAACAAAGCTAAAACCCAACAGACTGTTTCACCCATAAAAGGGATCATCAGGGGTATCTTATTCTATTTGAATAAGATACCCCTATTTGAATAAGATACTTCTGATGATCCCTTTTATGGGTAAAACAGTCTGTTGGGTTTTAGCTTTGTTTTTATTTCCGTGATTTCGCTATTGTCAATTTTAATTCAAGCTCGAACTTTGTTATCGAGCACTTTAAAAGAACTGATTTTCATACAGTGTTATTATTATTATTGCTGTGTAAATGACTGATAATTGTGGAAAACAATTATTATTGATATGTGAGAAATAATTTCACAACGTTATAATTACTGCTATTTTAATATCACCATTATAACATTTAATATCCATGCAGTTTTGTTATTTAAGAAGTTTGTAGCAAACAGGTCGTGTGTCCTTCATGTGACTCCATGCTCATGAAGTAGCCCTCGGCCTCAAAAAGGTTGGTGACCCCTGGTTTAAACCCTGCAAATAAATTGGCCCGCGAAAAAACAGGTAACCCTGTTTTTGTTGAAAGATCAGAGCGACCCTTCCGTTCACACTATTTGCTGCGTTGTTTTTGCGTCACTCATAAATAGGCGCACGGAAAGACGGTGTTTGTGGTTTTGTGATAAAGATGATGAATTTGGACTCACTTCTACCATGGACCCCAGTCATTACAGAGAGTGGAGCTGTCCGGAAAAGTAGAACTGACATTTTCTATTCCAGTTTAAACCGATGTAGGTGACCATTTGAAAAAATAAGTCTCGTTTATAAGGTTAAAAACGTCGCTTGGAGATTATTGTAGTCGGATGAATACTGCTTTGTATGAAAAATAAGCTAAATTGGATAAAGATAAAATAGTAATTTACTTTAAACAAATGGAATATTTTAAAAAACACTTTGATCAAATTAATGTTTTCATGCTTCTAATCTGTTAATTTGTATTTATATAAACAATAAATTTGCTAGAGTCGCTCCATGACCAAATTTGCTCTCATATAGCTTTTAAGCGACGTCACTATTGTAGGTGAGCAGTGTGATCCCGTTCCCTAAAAAGCGTAAGAAATTACTCAGGCAAACTAAGCATGAAACTTGCATCTTTCTGCTTGCATGTTAACGTGTTTTCAGCATGAGCTATCCTGCCAACTATGGCTGCACTCAATAATCTTTGAGTAGTAACTTTTGATTGGATGATTATGACGAAACAATTTCTATAAATTTTGTAATTAGCTGCAACAAAAAAATTTCTAACACTCTGCATATATTGCATCAATGTTGCTTGTTAATAGCCCATAAATGTTGGTCATTTAATTATGTTCAAGCTTAAAGTGTAAAAAATTGTTTTAGTCTTTTCAAACCAAAAAAAATGTGCAGTATTTGTGAAGAAGTAAAGAAATGTTCTACGTCAAGTAAGATGATTTAATTTGTTTTAGTAACATCAAAAAAACGTAGATATGTTGAAAACCATAAAACAATGGCACCATCTGCTTTTATAGTACATATAGACGGAAAAAATATTGCTTTATCATGTTGTTCTGAGACAAAATAGTAGTTCGAAATAAAATCAGCAACCAAATACTGTCAGCTGTAAATAGCTTTTGCCGACATTTGTTTCAAAACTAATAATTTATCATCGTGTTATTTTGACTTAAACAACTTCCCAGTGTTTTTGTTATTCCACTGAGTATTGACCAAGTGCAAATTGTTCACGTCAAAAACGGTCTTAAAAAATTGTTTTTAGAGTCTTAAAACTTTATATACTATAATAAAAAAAATTACAATTTATAATTATGTTGACATCTCCGAAAGCCTTCATGTTGACATCTTCGATAGTTGACATTTTCCTGGTTGACATTTCCGAAAGCAGCTGGTGGCAATTGGTTCTTTCCCAAGAACACAACAGAATGACGAGAGTAGGACTTGAATCAAGACCGTAAAGTCTAATTACACATACCACAGAAAATTATAAAATCTCCTATACTTTTGGTATTTTAGATCAGGGGTTCTCAACTTTTTTTAACCTTGGACCCCTTTTGCTCGCAATATTATTGGTTGGAACCAGTGATGAAGATTTCGAGACCAAAGCCGGTCTCGAAATCAATCTTGAGACCAAGACCAAGTGTTCTTGGGACACTCAGTTGACAGTTTTGCCGCAATTTGAAGTGGCAAAGAGATTAGAGTCAAACTTTTTTAATCTCCAGTTTTGCAACTTTTTACGTTTATTCCGTTGAAGATTTTTATTCTAATCAAGGCTATCTGTAACAAGATAATCCGATTAAAAAATACTTTGTTTAAATTTGTTTTTTGGCAACAAATAAGTCTGGTAATGCTTTGAATACTTGTACTCACACCCTCCCCGAAATCGGTGCACTATTACAATGATAAAGGTTAATTTGGTCTTTCCTTTGATTTCAATGATTATTTCAAATTATTTCCCATGTGAACTTGCATCGAACCCTTTCTCCGAAAAAGATAATTGCTGTAATCCTGCGTATTTTTTCCCAAATAAACAAACAAATTCTTAGTGTAACCAAGTTTATTTAAGAAAAAAATTAAACACCCAATTTATATATTTATTAATTTTAGGTTGCAATTTTTATAAAATTTAGAGTTTCTGGCCGTCTTAGTCACAACGTTTGATTACCGCTATAATTTTTTTGTAATTTTTTATTTTCATTTTTATGTTCATCCTCTTTCATTGCAGAAAAGCATCGAAGGCGCTATACTAGAACAAACAATTTCCTCTACCTGCTTTAAAAGATGCGATGATATTGCTGTCCGGTTAAAATTTTTTTAGTTTTATTTTTTGCTTTTTTAAAAAGACATGACTGAAATTTTTTACTGCTTGCCACGACCGCCCAGCAAGGAAAGTGCCGTAAAATGTTTTTACGGCAAGGACACAGCAAAACGGCGCGAGTAAGTTTTTAACCGCTAGCGGTTTGATCATCATCACGGTGCTTCAACCACTGGAGCACGTTTCCGACAACCAGTTTAATAACCGGTTAAAAAGTGGTGATCTACGAATCCATAGGCTTAAGCGGAAAGATGAGGGTTGGGGGTTAAAAAATGCTTTCATGAAGAATAATGGTCAAAGATTCAAGGTAACACTAAGACAGCTTAAAATTGTTACAATAAAGTAATAAATTTTTAACTAAAAGAAAATTAGAACTGGAAAACAGTGAAAAGCAAAAAAGGTTTTTACCTTTATTTTACATTCGTCTGCAGCATGGTGTAGGGTTAAGAACGCCGTGATTAATGGCGAAAGTGATCGACACCATCGCCGCTTAAAGCCTGCTCAAGCCATTCTCTTGTGTCCTTGGAAAAACACTTTAAGACACTTTTCCTGCTTGGTTGTCTCAGCCAGCAGATTTCGATCATACCTTTAAATATAAACTAAAAGAAAAGCAAATAAAAAAATTCAATCGATGTACATCCGTATCTTTGTCTCTGCAGAAGTAGGTCAATTTAGTAACTAGCAGTTGCTCTATGTATAGCACCTCTGAAAATTTCCTGTAAGTTAGGGAGTCACGAGAATAAAAATAAAGAAAAAATCAAACTATTAAAATAAATAATTTTATTTTTTTAACGCTAAATTTAAAAGTGGCTCTCTTTTATTAGTTGTACCAGGCTTCCTTTTTGTACTGTAAAAGACATCACGGAAAATAATGATTGTGTTTTAGGTTATCAATCGCTCCCACCAACAACAAATTTTTATATACGGCCCTGTCTGAATCTAATTGCTTAAAAGGTAAACTACAAAAGTGTTAATACAGCTAGGTAGAAAAGGACAACGGACAAAAACTACTACAAATAGCCTATTCAAAGATGAACAAAAAATAAATAATGGTAATATCCAAAGAGAAACCAACGAGTAGTTAACCAGTTTTTACTTTACATAATTCGTACTTATTTTTAATCTTTTTGAAATAATGAATTTGACAAGTTCTATTCTATGTACGCCAAATATCGCCAACAAATTTAATAACTGCAATATGTCAACACAGATAACTGAGCTAAAATATCTGAATGAAGTTTTAACCGTTACGGTGATGACCGTACCTTTAGCATTTTTGAATTTAAAAAAAAAGATTAATGAATATTCTCTTTTTTCAACATTGTTAGCCAGTGCTTTTATTTTGTTTCGATGTAGTTGATATTTTTTTAAAGCAAATAGTTTAGTGATGCAATTACCCAGGGCAAAGCGCTTTCCACTCTGATAAAAAAGCTTGTTATGTAATATGTACAATGTTAGATTATTTTTAAAAAAATTTATGTTTTTGAATAATTGAAAATGGACTATGTTTTTGTAAAAATTTTTGGTCTCGGTCTTGGTCTCAATTGCTTCTGATCTTTGCTTCAAAATAAAAATTTTTCCGTCTCGATCTCGGTCTCGATCTCGGTCTTGATCTCGGAAAAAATATCGGGTCTCAGTCTCGACTCGGTCTCGACGTTCGTGTTCTCGATTACATTACTGGTTGGAGCCCATACAAAAACATGAGGAATTTTTTGCAGAAACCAAAATGAGAACCTTTTTTGCTCAAATTAAATTTCAAAGAAATATTTTTGAACTCTCTGCGCGGGCCACTAGAATTAGCAGACCTCAAATACATTAGAAAACAAAAAAAAGTCATCATTTCAATTTAACCGGTATTTTTGTCCGCAACTGTTTTACAAATCAATTTGCTGACTTTTTGGCTTTAACTGAATTTGAAGTTTGAATTTATATTCTCAGGGAGTTTAAATCAAATATGTTGATTCATTTAGTTGATATATATGTACACACACACACATATATATATACGTATATATAATTAATCATGATTAAAAATGTTTTCCAGAAATCGTTGTTGCTTCTCCTTCTCCTGAAAACGAAATAGAGTGTAAGTATCTTGATTAAACTTTTCAAGAATGCTATCTCTTTTTTAGGTGACCAGCATCATTCTCTGCGGACATATATCGAAAAAACCATTTTTACAGCCACCAGATAAATTTATTTATAAACATAATAGCTGTCGTGAACTTTTCAATTGCAAATAATCGCTTTTTGGCAAACCTCAAAAATACCGCACAACTTTTTAACCTTGGAACGTTTTAATGCTTTTTTTCTAAGATATTTTTTATATGTAGCTCCAAATTGTATAAGGATATTACCTCTAGTTCAATATAACTCGCTTAAAAAATAGTGATTCTTAAGATTATTTTTTGTTGCTCTTTTGTATTTAAAAATAACTGACGGAACTGATGGAACAATCAACTCTTTCAATTTCTAATTTTTAACTTCTATACAACCAAGAATTCATTCTCTTTTGTATTATTTTTAAGCAATCATTTTTATCAAAAAACGTAGTTCAATGCCACATTATTATCTACTTCTTTAAGTAGTTTATCCCTTTAACGATTTTATTTTACCCAATTATATTGTCCTAATGATTTTGAACAAGGCGAGAATAATTCTAAATGATTTGAAATAAAAGGATTTATTTCAACCATTATAAAAAACCGCAGGCGATTTCAAGAAAACTTAAGTTTACAAAGTTCATTTCACATATTATACTTAATTCATTACTAGTTTTTTTAAAAAATTACACTGCCTACATACATTATCGTCATTTTTAGGAAAACATTCAATTATTTCAGTGTATTTCCCTTTGCCCGCTTGTCCTTTTGTGGTTGCGGGGGCAGCAGTTCGAGTTGGGATCTCCAAGCATTCCGATACTCTGCAACTTGAGGCAATTCCGCTGGTGGAAGTCCAAGACGTGACCAGGCCAGGTCTTCAACATAATTCCGCCAAGAAATTCTGGGTCGCCTCTAGGCCTTTTGCCTTTCGGAAGAGCATTCATTACTTACTTTGCTGTTTGTTCATGAGACATTTGTGTCACATGGCGATAACAGCACTGTTGGAATCGTTCTATGCGGAATAGTAGCAATTTGATGTGGAGAGATTGACGAATGTCAGTGCTTTTAACCTTGTTAAGTACGGATAAACCTCTGAAGTTTTGCAGAAAGCCCATTTTGGCCGCCTGTACTCGAGATCAAACTCTTTCGGTCATTATCCAACACTCATGACCAAAAGTAGGGATAGGAACAAAAACTGATCTGACAACAAAAAGCTTTGCTCTTGTACACAGCTCTCGTTTCGATAAAACTGGCGCATTACTGTACTTGCTTTTCTAATACAATTGTCCAGTTCGTTGTCCTGTCTACCATCACTTGAGAATGGGACTCCAAGATATTTAAACTTCTCCTTCTGCTGGAGAGTTCTCCATTTTGTTTGGAACAAACACTGGACAGGGTGCCTTGACATGCACATAATCTCAGTTTTAGCCGTAGTAATTTTTATTTCAGCATCCAAGCATGCATCAGAAAATCGATCAAGTTGATATTGGAGATCACTTTTGTTTGAGCTTAACAATGCAAGGCTATCTGCAAACAGCAGACGCCGAATATTACACTCCCCAAATGTGACGCCACTATTGGAGGAATTGTCTTTTTCAATCTTGTCCATGTATATAATGAACAGGAGAGGAAAAAGGGCACAGCCCTGTTGTAGTCCAAATTCTTCAGTTCAAATTCGTATTCCAAGTTCCAGATAAATTTCTTCATCAATTTGTTCCTCGGTTGTTTGCAAATCTTGGACTGTTATTGTATTTAAGAGCTCGCAAAAGTATTCTCTCCAACAATTTCGGATACTTTTTTGATGTTTCAAAAGCACATCACAGTATCTTCGATAAAGGTGGCAACTGGTGTTCGTTTGCCGCGCAAATGGCGTATGGTTTGCCAAAACACTTTGTTTGCCGATCTGTATTCTGTATCCAACTGTTGTCCAAATTCTTCTCATGACTTTTCATTGGACTGTTTGATAATAGTATCGGCAGTCTTACGTGCTGCAGAGTACCGCAATCGAAGCTGCTCAGATGATTTATTTGTTAACCAAGCTCTAAAGAAAGTTTTCTTTGCACGGATAGCTTTTCTAACTTCTTGGTTCCACCAAGCAGTTTTTTCTCATTACCCATTTAACCGCCCACACGTTTGCAACCACAACTAGCAGCTGCAGATGTAATGACTGCTGATTTAAATAAATCCCACTCAGTCTCAACGTTTTCAGTACAGGCAGGGAGTTCTCTGAGCAGGAAAGCAAGTTTGCTTGGAAATGTGTGTCTCACTTTTTTGTCGGCTAGTAAATCCCACTTTATTCTGAATGATCTTCGTGCTCTGAATTGTTTCCTTGTTTTTGGATGGTTCAGTGATGGAGTGCAGACCTGTTAGAGTGCAGACGACTAGGTGATGGTCCGTAAACAGGTCAGGTCCTTTTTTAACACAAACATCCACCACTGAAGAAAACAAGTCTGTTGACATAATACAGAAATCAATGACAGAACGCTGTCCCACCCAATCTCTGTACCAGGAGTATTTAAATCTCCTTGTGCCGAAAAAAAGTATTCATTATGCACAATCCGTTGGTGGCACAAAACTGTAGCAAGCACCTTTCGTCTCTGTAAATGTCTGAATCTCCTTGTCTTCCGATAACATCCTTCCATGTGTTGTCATCAGTACCTACATGTACAGTGAAATCACCCAGTAAGACAATTGATTCTACAGATGTTATTTCTGTAAGCAACATCTACTTCATCTAAGACTTGTACTGTGCTTCAGCGTTTGATGCGTACACCTGCAAAATGCACAGTCACCGCTCCTGTAGCCTAAGTGTAAAGAAACATACCCTTCCTCCGAGTCGGGTCCAATCGCCTGCGTACATTATAAAGACGATTAGAAACCAAAAAACAAAACAAATATTAGACTTGATTTTTGAAAGCATGACAGCAACTCAACTGTGGACAGAGATTTGACAAAAACAATTAAAAATATAATTGTTATTTTAAGTTTAAGTACTTAAAATTTTTCAGGTGGCCAAAACGTTATACCTAAAACAATTGATCCTCAGGATGACAATTGGAATGTTGCAATAATAGTGGCTGTCGTTTCTGGCCTGGCAACACTGGCGGCAATCGCAATATTTATCTTATTAAAAAGGAGGTGAGATTAAACATATTTGTTGAAAAAAGTTTTTGAAAAACATTTAATCAATAACGTTTTAAAATTTTTCTTTTCAGTCTTTTGAGATCTAAAACTGCAATGACATAATTAAAACGGAGAAAAAAAGCTGTTAAATAATTTTTTTTGAAGTATATACAATTTGAGAAAAAACTAACTAGTTATCCGAGTAGCTTAAAATAGTATAAAAAAAGTTTAATGCTTGCTTTATAAAAGATTAATAAGGAATAATGGAAAGAAATTAAAAATTTATAATTTCCACTTTACGTGCATCATTGTAAAAATAAGTCAAAGAGCTTTAGGAGCCAGTTTAGTTTAATGCAACCTGAACTGTAAAGCAGGAACATCTACGTTTGATTCTCAGACTACCCAAGTGATATCTGCTGCAACTTTGAGAAAGACCATTCAAAAATTTTTTTAAATTAGTCCCTATCCCTACTTGCGGTAGTTATTTTGATCTTTTTTAAAAAGCAACAATTTGTCAGCATCAACTTGCCACTTTATTTTATTCATTTCACCTCTGTATTTATCCTCCTGACTTGCAGGAAAGCATCAATTACTCCAACCTGCTTCAGGAGATGTCAAGATATTGCTTTCTTGTTGATACTTCTTTTTTTTTTTTTTTATCAAAATATGATTAAAATTTAGAACTGCTTGCCAAAACCACCAAGCAGGGGGAAGTACCGTAAAGTGTCTTTTCGAAGATACTTTAGAATATCACAAGTAGCTTTCGAACCCCAACTATATTGATCACAATCATGGTGTTTTAATCGCTCAACCATACTCCTGACCGCAGCTGATAATACCAACAAGTGAAAAATAATTTTGATTTTAAATTTTTGACCTTACTTTAATTAGAAAGTGATAAAAACTTTCACAACTTTTAAATGTTTTAAACAAGTGGCATTAAGCAGTAGTGTTAATGATAACTCGTGAATTCTTTAGACGTCAATCACTATTCCTAAGCTCTCTAATAACGGCTCCACCCAGCCAATCTCGAAGAGACGTTCAAGAAGAGGAAAAGAATCCACCGGGTCAATCCAAAACCAATGTGTCAGAAAAAGAAACGACTCCACTTGTTCAAGCACAAAAAAAGACTCAGGAAGAGAAAACGACTCCACTTGTTCAAGCACAAAAAAATACTCAAGAAGAGAAAACGACTCCATCAAACCCATCCCCAAAAAACGTTCAAGAAGTTTCTTTATTGCCATCTGTTTTAAATACTGGTTAGAAATTAGGAAAAATCACGTTTAGGATAAATTAATCACTACGCATGTACTACAGTATAGTATGAAACAAACATAAAGTTATTTGTATTGTTAGCAGATAGCACTAAAGAGTGCCATATGAGGCATTGTGCATTGCACACGCAGAGTTTGATCTCACTGCCGGGCCATGGTTTCAAATTTTAAACTCTCATCAAAGAAAAATGTTATATAAAACGAAAATATAAAAAATGTAATTTTTCTTCTTCTTTCTTCTCCTTGTGAAAGCCTTTCCCTTCAATCAGGGTAAGGTTAGGCTTAGGGTTAGACGCATTCAGCGTAAAACTTTTTTTCCAGATTATACAAATGCGTATTGTTGATAAAACAACGTAATAAAAAACAAAAATATGATATAAAAAAAATATAAAACTGTTGTACAAAAAAAAAATAAAAGCAATGTCGGCAGCGTGGTCGAGTGGTTAGAGCGCCATCCTTATAATCAAGATGGTCTCGGTTCAAAACCAACTCGCGCCATTTTGTTATGTCCTTTAGAAAGACACTTTACGGCACTTTCCCCAGCTTGGTGGTCTTGGCAAGCAGTTCTAAATTTTAATCCTATCTCTATTAAATTACAAGCGGACAGCAATATCTTGGCATCTCCAGAAGCAGGTCGGGATAATTGCTTATCCTATGTATTAGCGCCTCCATCGCTTTCCTGCGAGTCAGGAGGATAAATAGAGAGAAGATAAATAAAAATAAATATAAAAAATAGCTAAAGTTTGCGACTCTAATCAAGGTATTCTGTGGCTGCATGTGTGATGCAAAGTTGTGTTGTGTCACATAAAGTAAAACCAACTTTGAAATTTTCTATTTATATGTACTTTGATATATAAAAAAGTAAAAATAATAAAAAAAAACACTAAACACTCAATGTATTGTAAATAAAATGTATACTTTCTTGCTAAAGCTTTGCCATTATTAGATGAAAGAAGTGCTGCTGAAGAAATAGTTGATGGAAGAGGTACTGAGACCGGCTGAAGAAAGAAGGGAAAGACTGAATGTTAGGAACAAACCGCTATTTTGTAACATCATAAAGCAGAAACAAAAGTTACTCGTTGAAGTGATTTTGAATCGTCTTTGTTAAAGTTACGCCTTACATTTTTGCAAAGATTTTGTTGTATAAAAGAAGTAAAAAAAATTCAGTAGTTATCTTTTTTAATTTCTTTAACGTACAATTGCAAGGTGTAGCTTTAAACTTATTATTTTTGTATTAAATACTTCCAATTAAAAAAAAAAAGAATTAACTGAAAATCGGCAAGATATTTCTCAACTCGTCTTGTAAAAGCTTTTAAAAGTTTAAAATTAATATTAGTTGCTTCAAAAATATTTTGTAACTCAGTAACATGTTTTTATAAACTCGAAAAGCAAGTAAAACAGGGAATTTATCTTTTTTCCATTTTGCATATTGTAACCGTTGGAAACAATGGAAAAAAGTCTTGTTTTGTTTTATTTTCGGCGGCTATATCGGCACAATTGCTGCTCTCTGTAGTTTATTAATCGTAGCCACCAAGCAGTGTAACCCTATATTGAAGAATTTGCCCTTAAGTGCTTTTTTTAAAGACACAACCTAAATTACTCAGATGGACTAAGCATTGAACTCGCGTTCTTCTTCTCACAAATTATAATGTTATCACACCGAGCTATTTCGCCCTTAAATTTTTTATGATGCTGTTTATTCGGTTTAGAATTTCAAATAGCAGATCTAAATTACCGCAATATCGTTTTATAAAAATAAATAATAAAAATTTTATGCAAATTTTCAACAGAATAGCAATAAATCTTAAACAGAATAGCAACATTTTTTTGGTACTTTTATTTGCAAAATTTTTTTAATCAGTTTATTCAACAATATCCATTTTTAGTCAAAAATCTTTCCATGTTTCCTGTTTAAAGCGTTTTTCTTGTCGGTTTGTTTTGTTTGACCTAAATGGAAATGTACCCAACAATCTGTAAAACAAGTTAATGAATAATAAACTTTTTTAAAAGCTTGTAATTGCGTAAAACTGGAATTAGCAAGTCTTTTTGTAGTATCCGCTAATAAAGTCGCAAATATATAAATAATGGAAAATTTAATGTCCCTTCTAATGCATTTTGTGTCATAATTTTTTAAAAATAAAAGCATTACTTTGGCAAGGTCTACAGTTTAAACTTAAGATCAATATCGTTAATGTTGTCAAATGCCAAAAAGAGGTCATCTAAATATTTGAATATTTTGAAAGAGTAGTATGATTTTTTGTTTATTTCATCTAACACTTATTCATACAAATATCTGCGACAGCTTGAGCTAAAGGAGATGCCATGGCAACACCATCTATTTGTTTATATAAACTCTGATTAAATGGAAATATTCAAGCAGTCGTGGTCCAGATGAATAGTTGACAAAGTTTTTTTAGTTTATGCCAAAAATTGTTGTAGATTTATTGGAGTATAATTTACTAAAAATAGTGCTGAGAGTAAAATCTTAAGGCATATTCGTAAAAAGCTTTTCACATAAAGTTGGCTAAGGTTTTCTGATGAAAAGCACTAAAAATAGAAATTTTGTTTACAAAATCCAAAGAGTCTGTTATACAAGATGGGTGTGTACGATAAGTTTGAAAGAGATTATTAATCTAAATTACACTTAGGTAAAAATAACTAACAATTGTTGATAAGATAGGTCTCCATAAAACTTTGTCTTTATGAATTTTTGGAGTTCCATATGGAGTGGAAGTGGCTGCAGCGACAGGTCTAATTATACTGAACGAGAATATCTCTTCATCCAGATGATTATTTATTTTTAGACGATAAAAATATTTGAAATTTTGATTTTTAAGTTGTCATCCGCTGTTTCTGGCTTGAAAATAATTGTGTCTTGTAGTATTTTTTCTATTTTATTTAGATAATCAGCTTTTTTTAATTGCAACATCTTTACCTTTATCAAGATTGCACGATAGACTCATCATTTTAAAGATTAGCAAATGCATTTTTATTTTTTTTAGTAAAAGAATCCAGACAGCTGTCTTTTTAAAATATAAGTAAGAAGATTTATACTTGCTGTATAAATTAAAAATTGTAAAAGTCTTTTCAATTCTGTTCTTTGGTTTGATTTAAAGGAGTCCTACTTTATGATCTAGATTTTCAAATTCAGTTTGATCAAAGACATCAAAAAAATTGCTTATCCTTGGACCAAGTGTTACAAATACAACTACAACTAGCTCTATAATTCGAATTCTTTCCCATCGCCTGGTTATGTGACTTCCTTTCTTCCTGCTTCCGCCGACTCAAAATTCCCAAGATCTGGAAAAGAGCTCTTGTGGTCGCGATCCCAAAACCAATGAAGCCCGTAAGGGACTCAAAGAATTATCGACCAATATCTCTGCTCTGTGTTCCATACAAGATCCTCGAGAGGCTTACCTACAACCGCGTTGAGCCATTAATTGATCCACTGCTCCCTAAAGAGCAGGCTGGATTTTGACGAAGAAAGTCAACTGTAGATCAAGTTGTTCTGCTGACCCAAAACATCGAGGATTCTTTAGAGGCTAAGAAGAAGGCTGGTGCTATATTTGTAAATCAGACAGCTGCTTATGACATGTCTTGCACCATGGTCTTATCTGCAAGCTGTTGAGGTTTTTGTCGGATAATCACATGGTTAAAATGATTATGGAACTTGTCCGAAACCGAAGTTTTACCCTTTCTACCGGGACCGTATGCAAAGCAGGTTACGCCGTCTAAAAAACGGCGTTCCTCAGAGATCGGTCTTGGCTCCCCTCCTATTTAACATCTATACGTACGATCTGCCTTCCATTATTTTCAGAAAGTTTGCTAAAGAAAGAAAAGAACTTAAAGTTAAGTGAAATAGTTCAAAAAACTTTTATGTCGAAGGATTGAGAATTGGTGATAACTTTGAAAAGACGTAAACTAAGTTTCTAAAACCGATATGATTATTAAGCATATTAACCCTTTTGTCTCGTAAAATAAAAATTTTTGTTCCCCTTTGGCCTCTTAAATGGACTATAGTCGATATTAACATTTTTCACTTTTAGCTCTTAAGTCGACTCTAGTCCAGTTGATTACAAAAACATTTCCTTTTCCCTCCTAAGTCAACCACAGTCGTTCGTTACCATATTTAAAAATAGCATATTAAAACTTTATTATAATAACTTTTGTTTTAACTGAAAATCTGCGATTAGATAAAAAAGTAAAAATTTTAACTCTGTAAGATGCAAGGGAAATATGTTATAATCGATTATAATCGATTTAAGAAGTCAAAGGGTTAAGGAAAAAATATTGATGCTTTTTTGGTTTTTTAAGGTCGGCCAAAATACGGTTTGTCTATTTTTTTGTAAAATTTATGACTGTAACCTATTATTTCTGCGCATTGTTTGTAAAGTAAACCAAATCAGTTAAGATTATATTTTTACTTTGATTGTATGATTACGTAACTTTAGCATCAAACTGGAGATATCTCAAAGATTCCAAATTGCTAACAATTTTTAAACTAAAATTAAATCTATTCTTTAAAAATTTCTTGGTTGATAGTCTAATTTTCGTAGTTAATTTTAAGCTGTAAAATATTTTATTTTTTCTTATTTGGTGTTATTTTTTCTATTTTTCTGAAAATATTTACCCATAAAGACACGTTCTTACAAAATTGTATTGCGGTATAAGCAATAATATTGCTTAATGAGCATTCAACCATTAAATTTTTTCCAAAACGTACCCATTTTATAATTACTCCAATGCAATGCATATTAATTTATTTTTTGTTTTATATTTGTGTCTTGTTACGTGACTAATATGATACTTCTGACCCGAGAAATAATTTTTTTTTATTCGTGTTTTTTTTTCCCAAAGATCCATGTGCATTCCACCGTTTTCTTGCTGAGCAGTCTTGTCTTTAAATTTTGCCGATTCTTTTATTTTTTTGTTTGCTTTGTTTTTAATATGCTGCCAGCATGCATATTTTCTCATTCAAGCTTGTTTCTCTTTTTCATCTCATTTCATGAAGTTTGTCGTTTTGTTTCTTCATTTTTTTCCGGACCAAATATTTTGTACATATCTTGTGTTTAAAACAGTTTTTTTTTGACAACACTGAAATAAACAAAATGAATAAAGAGACGTTACTTGAACCGCGGACTGGATATTTTCTGAGAGGTAATGGCTGAATTTCAAAGTAAGGTAGTTTTGTATAGCAAATATCTTCTTCAGAAAAGATAAAGAATTTTGAAGAAAATATAAGAACTTTTTTTGAACCCTGTTGGATTGGAAAAACACTTATGAAAGTTTTATGATCAAAGGCAGAATTGCGTTTAGATACAGGCACATAAAAACATCTCTGATTAAAGGTTGCTGTTATATAATGCAATAAAAAACCAAAACTTTACTTCACTCTTTCTTAAATCCAGTAACTTGACTAATGGTTCCCCTGACGTTCTTCTAAACCATCTAAAGAAGTAAGAAATTAACTCTTTTATTAATGTCTTTTTGACGATAAAAATTTTCAAACAGTATTTTGTGAGCGATGATAAGTTAGTTAGACGTGAGAAACTTTAATTTTTTTCTATCTCCCTTATATTAGTGTTGTGATATTGTGCAATCGATGACGTAGTGTTTTCTTAAACGCTCTAATCGTAATCAGCGCCTTCTGCTCGAACAATTATTGGACACGCGCATCTCCAAGCATAATTGTTACTAGTTAAATATGCGCCTTTACTTCGGTTCTTCAGTCAGTTCAAAGCTATCAAGCTACTACAGCAAACTAACTAATAGCATTATATTTCAATACGGTTGTTTTTTGGCTAAGTACTTTTGTGAATATTTACTATTGTTTTTTTAATAAACCTGTGTATTCGTGCAAAGATACAACAGGCAAAAGTGGCGACGAGGATTCAAGGAACTCAACTGCGTCAAGAAAGAAAAAAAGAAAATTTGTTGAATTTGCATTAACAGCTTGAATTGTCAAAATGAGTGAAATTTCCGAACTAATTTTGTTGTTAAATAAGCAACACCAAGAGCAAATGGCAGTTTTCCGCGGCGAGCATCAAGAGCAAATGGCAGTTTTGCGCGACGAGCATCGCGAGCGGAATAGGCAACACCAAGAGCAGAACAAGCAACACCAAGAGCAAATGGCAGTTTTACGCGGCGAGCATCAAGAGCAAATAACAATGCTTCAAGAGCAGATAAAAATTTTACAAAGCAGCTTGAACAACCGGCAAGAAAATGTTCCAACACCGATGGCAAGTTTTCAACCATTCGATTCCACATCTGAGTTATGGACTGATTATTTGGCAAGGTTCCGAACATTCATCACTGCTAACTCTATTCCCGACAACAAGCAAGCACAAATTTTTCTTACCAACCAATCTAACTCCGTTTACAAAATGCTTAGCAACTTAGCAGCTCAGCAACAACCTGTCAAAAGCATACATGAGCTAACGATGAATGATATTCAGACGTTTATGGCAGAGCAGTTTGACCCAAAACGATTTGTTGTCAGAGAACGTTTCAAGTTTTGGTCTGACATGAAACGCAAACCTGGCGAAACTATTCCTGAACTGGCAAGCAGAATACGACAAGATGCAGCTACGTGTGATTTTCAATCCATTAAAGATCCTTTAGATGAAGCCTTGCGAACTAAATTTATCTGTTCAGTCGACAACGAAGCAGTTTTGAAGACACTCTTCAAGCTCAAGGACGATGAACTGAAGTTTAGCAACGCCATCAAAGTGGCTCAAGAAGTGGAAGAAGCAGCCAAGGTAGCAATTGAAACCGTACACGGTCAACCTTCTACGTCGGTGCAGAAAGTTTATCACGCAAAGTCCAAAACTTCCAAAACGCAAGAAAAGAAAACCGCCTGCTTCAGGTGTGGAAATTCTGGACATTTTAGCAAAGCTTGTCCCCACATTAAAGCTATTTGCAGCTTCTGCAAGAAAACAGGTCATCTGCAATCTGTATGCATGTCTCGACTAAGAAATAATAAGCTTGTGAAACAATTGGTGCACAAAGTCCAATGTTCTGTTTCACCCATCTATCAAACTATTAGACTTAATGACCGCAGAATTAAGTTTGAAATTGATAGCGGAGCCAGTGACACATTTTGCTGTGAAGCGACGTGGCAAACGCTGGGTAAACCCATTCTACAACCTGTATCAGTTCAATATCAAGTTGCTGAAGGTAGCCCGCTACCCGTCGTGGGACAATTCCAATCAACTGCAAGTATTGATGGAAAATCACCTGACGTGACCTTTCCTGTAATTGTCACTAAGGTGCCCAATCTAAATTTACTAGGTCGTCTGGCGATGATGAAGTTGAAACTCACCAACTTAACTGATCACTTCAGAGAAAACCTAAGTTGTGCTGAATCTACTGCAACGATAGAGCACGTCACTACAACTGGTCCAGAAAACTCATTAGATGCGGCATGTATTCAATTATGTGGAGAGTTTCCTACTTTATTTGAATCTACATTGGGTTGTCTAAAAGATTTTTCACTGGACATACGGTTTAAACCTGAAGCTAAACCTATTTTCAAGAAGCCAAGACCTGTTCCGTTCTCAATCCTACAAGATTTAAACGAAGCATACGAAGCAGGAATTAAGAGAGGTGTATGGGAGCTTACAGATTTTAACTCGTACGGCACCCCCGTGGTTCCTATTCGAAAGTCTCCTTTGCCAGGTCAAGCAAAAGCAAGCATCCGAGTTTGTGGAGATTATTCGGTGACTGTAAACTCGCAACTGGAAGACCATCGTCAACCAATCCCTCTCCCAGAAGATCTAATGCGCAAGCTAGGACGTGGTTACTGCTTTAGTAAGATTGATCTAGCTAATGCATATAATCAAATCTGTCTTTCTCCTGACAGCCAGAAGAAGCTGGCTCTCAGCACTCACAAAGGGGTTTTACTGCAGAAAAGACTTCCTTCCGGAATTAAATCCGCACCAGGGTATTTCCAAGAAATCATGGAACAGTTAACGCAAAATTTGCGAGGAGTTGCCGTGTATTTCGATGATATTTTGGTAAGTGGTGACAACGCAAAAGATCATTTGATGAACCTGCGAGCTTTGTTCAAAAGACTAGAAGAAAAAGGTCTTCGCTGCAACCGTGCAAAATGTGTTTTCGCCCAAGTATCAATTGATTACCTGGGTCACACTTTATCAAGTCGAGGAATTGCAAAAGGGTCCAAAGTTGATGCCATACTAGAAATGCCTACACCCAAGAACATTTCTACGTTAAAATCTTTTTTAGCATCTGTGCAGTTTTATTCTAAATTCTTACCTCCATATTTTTCGGAAATCACCGAGCCGTTGTACAAGCTTACACGCAAAGGACAACAGTGGAAGTGGGGTGAAGAAGAAGCGACATCTTTCAAAAAGATCAAACGGTTACTATGCACAGAGACTGTACTTGCGCACTATGACCCATCTCTTCCGTTGGGTTTATCTTGTGACGCCTCAGAATGCGGAATTGGAGCGGTATTATTTCATCGCTTTGCAGACGGAAGCGAGCGTCCGATTCTCAATATTTCTAAAATTCTATCGGCAACACAAAGACGCTACAGCCAAATACAGAAAGAAGCACTATCCTTAGTGTACGCTTTGAAGAAATTTCATCAGTTTCTGTACGGTCGTAAGTTCATTGTGGTTACCGATCACAAACCTTTAGTGACCTTGTTTGCCCCTGATAAAGGTACTCCTGCAATGGCCGCGAATCGACTTGCACGATGGGCATTACTAGTCCATCAATATGACTACACGGTGGAATACCGTAGAAGCAAGGACCATGGCAATGCCGATGCTCTTAGTCGCTTGCCATTTTCAAATGACACAAGTTTTGATGGGGAGGAGATGGAAGATGATGTCGATAGCGTTTGTTTAGTTCGAACAATCAGTCGTCAAATCAATCCTGACAATCCATTACTTGTGGTCAGAGAGACTGCCAAGGATCCAATTCTTTCCCAACTAATGCGATTTGTGAAGGAAGGATGGCCGCATGCATTTTCGGAAGAGCTTAAAGACTTCAAAAAGTTGGAAAATTCGTTGTCAACAGAGAATGGTTGCGTTTTTTACGGCTTACGGGTAATAATTCCTTCAACCCTACGTAATCATATTCTTAAATTATTACACCTTGGACATTTCGGCATGCAACGGATGAAACAACTTGCCAGGTCAACTGTCTATTGGCCAAGAATTGACTTTGACATCGAGAACTTATGTCGCAAATGCGCTTCCTGTGGCCAATTTCAAAATAAGCCGGATAAACCTTCAATCCATCCGTGGATGATGCCAGAAAAACCATGGTCAAGACTCCACTTGGACCATGCGATCAACTTTTATCCTTGCATTCATCCAACAACCTCAACGTCTTCGAATAGTACGACTGCTATACTTGAACAAGAATTTGCTCATTTCGGATATCCCCACACTTTGGTGACCGATAATGCCACAACATTCATGTCTCAAGAGTTCCAAGCTTGGTGCAAACAACGAGGCATTGTACATCTCACCGGAGCACCCTATCATCCAGCAACAAACGGTGCTGCCGAGCGTTTGATACAATCGTTCAAACAGGCATTGAGAAAATCCTCGTTACCTCCAAAGGAAGCTTTGCAAGAATTTCTAATGCAGTATAGAAGAATTCCTTTTGCATCGGGACTGTCACCAAGCGAATTGTTGAATGGAAGAAGAATACGCACCAAAATTGACACTTTGGTTCCATCCATTCCGCATCTCCTGCAGGGAAGACAGTCAAGACAAGCGAGCAAGCATTCAAATGCTGAGGACTCGGAAGTGGTTTCGAAAGTCGAACGTCATTACTCACTAGGAGACCCTTGTTACGCACTGTACTTCGGCCCTAGAAGAGATCGTGACCCACGATGGGTGCCTGCGATAATTACGAAAGTCCATGGTACACGAAGCGTCAATGTACGAGTCATTCCTCGAGGACCAACTTGGAGAAGACATCTTGATCAACTTCGACCTCGATACGGTTCGGATCAAGATGATGATCCCTGTGAAATCCCAACGAGCGTTTTGTCTACAGAAACACTTCCAGCCGGGACTGACCACGCATCTAGTTCTTCTTCGATGAACCAACGCAACAATCCGAGATTACCAACCGGAGACGAGTACGGGCGACACAATCTACGACGATCAGCGAGAACCAAGAGACCTCCAAAAAAATATTGTTGCTAAAATGTATATATATTTTTTTGTCGTAGTTTATTTGGGGAGGTGTTGTGATATTGTGCAATCGATGACGTAGTGTTTTCTTATACGCTCTAATCGTAATCAGCGCCTTCTGCTCGAACAATTATTGGACACGCGCATCTCCAAGCATAATTGTTACTAGTTAAATATGCGCCTTTACTTCGGTTCTTCAGTCAGTTCAAAGCTATCAAGCTACTACAGCAAACTAACTAATAGCATTATATTTCAATACGGTTGTTTTTTGGCTAAGTACTTTTGTGAATATTTACTATTGTTTTTTTAATAAACCTGTGTATTCGTGCAAAGATACAACAATTAGTTTTTTTAGCTTGTTTTTATATAACTCCAATTGGAATCTATGAAAATCAAAGATCCTCACTGACTTCCATTGACGTCATGTAGAAAGCTGCAAAACGTTAATCATTCTAATAATTTTGCTACAGAAGAATTTTAATTGTTGAAATATTAATACAAATAAAATAAACTGAAAAGTTGTTTTCAAAAATTGTCATATACTGCTGCTAAAGTAGGTTATTAGTTCAGTTTACTGCAAGGTAGGATAAGGTAAAAAATCAGTTCTTATTGTCTTACATAGAATTTATGCGTACATAACTTTGGTAAAACTTGCTTTGTTGCTTAGCTCAGAATATCTACGTTGTGAAAACATGCGGCGTCCAAGACATTTGTTGCAATCAATCTTCATCGTTACTGTACCAAACACCCAAGTTTGTTTTTTATAAAAACCTCAAATGTCGTTCTAATTCATTTAGATCGCCGCAAAAATTGATTTCCTATTGAAAATACTTGCAAATTGTGATCAATCAGATTATCCTTCAGAGGACTTAATGACCCTTTTCATGTCATGTCAGCAACTGTAGGGGTTGATGAACATTTTTCTGCCATTTGAAACTGTGTCTGGGTTTTTGTTGGCTCGCACTGCCCAGTCTACGTAAAAGTGTTTCATCGTCGTCATTAGCACCATGACTAGAGGCACTAGCATCCGTCTTACTTAAAAATTTGATTCGTTTTGGTTATAATCAATATCTAAATTAGTTTCGAGTTCAGATTCATCAACATTCGACATTGGTCTGCAGCGTGGTCGAGTGGTTAAATTACCGGGATGATAATCAGCATGGTGTCGGTTCAAAACCCACTTGCGCCATTCTGTAGTGTACTTGGGAAAGACACTTTACGGCACTTTCCTCTTCTTGGTGGTCTTGGCAAGCAGTTCTAAATTACATTCATATCTTTATTAAATTACAAGCGGACAGCAATATCTTGGTATCTCCGGAAGCAGGTCGGGGTAATGGCTTGCCCTACGTATAGCGCCTCCGTCGCTTTCCTGTGAGTCAGGAGGATAAATATAGAGATAAAAAAAAAAAAAAACATTTTGTAGTCAAATTGGCCGTTTACTTTCTCATTCATATGCATTTTATGCCTATAAGGTAAAAAGTACTTTCTCTTTGGCCAGGTTTTTTTCTTTTTCTTTCATTACTGCTGTAAGATTAATCTAATTGCTTTCTTGTTGTTTTGGTATATCACAAGTACAGTTACAAAGAAGCGGTTCAACAGTTGGTCAAGTTTCAAATTCTTATGATATAGGTGGTGAATTGCGTCTTAATTCGCTATTAGTTTATATGTTTAAAATTTTGATTTGTAATTTGCTATAGTTTAATTGTTCTAAACTAATTAATATTCTATTTTACAGGAAAGTCTACAGCATTTTTAAATATTTTGCACGAAATCTTAATTGCACAAAAAAAGACATTGTTAGTTGGTTTTTGTCCGTCGATAAACTCTCCTTAGCTAACATTTGTGTTTTAAGAAGGCGTATGAGATTCAGAAACTAAGGTTATCTGCTAAATTCTAATAAAACCTTATGCATTAAAGTTCTCACCGTAACATCAGCTGAAAAACGAACAATTTATTTAATTGTTTTTATTTTATTTCTATATTTATCCTCCTGACTCGCAGGAAAGCGACGGAGGCGCCAATACATAGGGTAAGCAATTACCCCGACCTGCTTCCGGAGATGCCAAGATATTGCTGTCCGCTCATAAATTAATAGAGATATGAATGTAATTTAGAACTGCTTGCCAAGACCACCAAGCAGGTAAAAGTGCCGTAAAGTGTCTTTCCCAGGATGCAACAGAATGGCGCGAATAGGGTTTTGAACCGAGTCTGTGTTAATCATAAGCACGGCGCCTTAACCACTTGACCACGCTGCCGACTTATACTCTAAATAAATTCTTTTTTAAGATGCTCATTTATTACCTTTCATTACCTAGACCTTAGTGGGCCTCACATAGCAAAAATCTCTTTATATAAAAATGAAAGTTAAATGAACTTCAAAAAAATTTACTCAAGCTTAAAAATTATGGAACATTGACCTGCAGCACAAATTTTTTCAGCCCTGACATATCAGATCTCCAATTTTAAATTTGCGTAAAAATAGCAAAGAAAATTGTTGTCATGAATTCATGTAAAGTATGACTTCGCGATGATGGAAGGTGAGCCAAAATAACCCATTCAATAAAAATTTACATTCAACTTCAAAACGGTTGATTATTAGATTTTTAGGGCATATAAGTCCTACAACCCGATACAGGGAATGACTTTTAATGGTATTAAAGGGAACAAAAGGGTTAAAGTATTTTAAAAGTTATTAGTTTCTTTCAAAAATTTTTGTTTTTATGTTTTGGAAAAAGTAGAAATAACTTTAATTCAGTTCGAATTGTTTGATATTGTCCAAAAATTTTTTTAAATAAAGTTAATCGTTTCAAACAAAATATTCATTTTATTATTATTACTAGGTTTTTAATCGTAAAGTAGAAATGCTACTTGAACTTATCTTCAACCTAACAGCTTAATTTGTTGGAATTTTCAGTAAGTATGTCTACAAATAATTTATAAAAAAATAATCACCTTGCTTGATAAATAAATCCTGCTAAAACAACCAAAAACAAGAATCCAACAATGATAGCGAATATGCGTAAAGTTATTTCCAGTTGCTCTAAAAAAAGTATACAACAACAGTTCACATTGCTAGTGCTAAAAATGTTAACTACTACAGCAAGATGCATTATGCACATGCAGTCTCAACAATTTCCACTTCATATACTGCAATTAAATGCTAAAAATTGTACATTATATAATGATAGTGCAATTAAGTATTAAACATATTTATCTTCATTTAACAATTAAAGATGTTTTGTTTATGTGAGATGAAAGGTTCTCGGCTTTCATTGCTGATTAAATGAAAGTTATGCATGGTCGTTAGACATTTTTAATGAGATGCATATAATTTATTTCATTATTAAATGATGGTCAAAATTCTTATTATTTGGCGTAAATATTTTGAAATAACTGATCAAAAATTGGAATTATGATATTTAGTTAACCTAAACAATTTTAATTTTATTTTGCAGTAAAATTGTATTAATTTTTGAAAAACTCTCTCAAATATAAAAAAATTAAAAACCTGATAATAAAAAATTTTCAAAAAAATTAATTTTTTCCAATGTTGTATCTGAAGTTGAGATGTTTTTGGAAAATTCTAGTGATGTTTTTTTAAAGATTGTGCTGTTGTACTTTTTTTTTTCAAAAAAAGTAGTTGTTTTGATTTTTAATGAAGGCAACTCTGTTAACGACAAAATTATTGTAATTATTAAAGAACTAAAAATTTCAACAAAGATTAGATAACGGTTTTTAAATGAACAAGTTTCACAAAATGCATTCAAAACTTTTAGCTCTTTGTTCAAATTCGGGCTTCAATAAAGACCGTAATCCAATTAATACCGGTAATTTATTTCAAACTTTATTAGGCATAAATAAAAATAAATACCATTTATTCAAACTTTATTAGGCATAAACGAAAAACTAAAAAAACTTTAAAAATTTTTTGGCTACTCTTCAGCTGTCTGCCAAAAAGATTTGAATTTAAAGTATGGCCGGGCATTGTGAGTGGAGACGAACATGATCAATTCAAAACCTACTCATCTTTTGGGTTTTCGAAAGATATCACTGGCCATTTCATTGTGTTTGGCAGTATTAGTATGGGAAGCTTTAAGTTTCACTCATACATTCAAATAAAAAGATTTTAACTGCATAGCAATATCTTGGAATTTTAGCGGAAGCAGTTCAGGGTAATCGCTTGGAAGTTACTCTACGCGTATCGCCTCCGACGCTTTCCTGCGGGCCAGCAGGATAAATATAGAGATAAAAAAAGTTATTTTAATGCAATTTTACAAAAATATAAATGAAATTTTTGGAATAACTTTTAATTTTATGACCAAAAAGACTGCGGCTCATAGTCAATTTGCTCCTACGTCTTTTATTAAAACGTATTTATCTTTTCATGACTTTTTTATATAAGAAATCTAAAACAAAGCTGAGTCAATAGAGAATTAAAAGCGACACCATTAAAAGAAAATAATGAGAAACGTTTTTAAATTTTCGTAATGTAATTTTCATCGGAAATAAATAATTATTTATCAGAAGTGTATAAAAAAATAGCTTTAGAATATGCGTATATAAATGAAAGTTTTTTAATTATACTCGTACATTTTTACAAATTAATCAAAAAATAAGAATCTGGTTTTCGTTGCAAATCTAAACTATTTTTAAATTCAATTTATGAATTGCATTATTTTTATCCATTGTTGAAAATTTTTAAATAATAAATCACTGCACAAAATTTTGTAAAAGTAGACTGATTAATTATTAATAATGCATTTTAAAAGAAGTAAAACAAGCAGCAAAATTTGCTGAAAAATTGATTTATCATCATTGCAGCCACCTATGACCCGACAGTTTATCGAAACGGCAAAATGGAAAAATAATTTATGACAGTTTTTTACAGTTGCCCTCTGACGTTAATAAAATATACTTTGAAATAGCAAAAAGATGGCTCAATCATAAAAAGTTCCACTGCTAAATCAACTGCAGTTTGATCAACTGTCATTTGATTAATTATCATAGTATCGCAGCTCCCAACCACAAACAATTAAAATATTCAATGTTGAGCATATGCCATTTGTTATGGAACTCTTCATCAAACTGTTGATATTTATCATCATCTTTTTTAATGCTAGTTAGCTCTTTTGTCATTTTTTAGAAAAAGTATAACGTTATTAGTCAAAGCTCAAAGAGATGTTTCAAATTCTAAAACATTGATTTCTAACGTTGGGGGCTTTTGTTCTACCGTGAGGCACAAAAGCTAAGGGCGTATTAAATGAATTTTTGATCATCTTAGTCACTTTCATTACATTTAATTTCAAAATGCATTTTTTACCATTCAATTCGAACTGTTATTTAACGTCTTAAACGTCTTAATATCTCAACGTTTTAAAAATGTCTGTTATTTTAGAAAAAAGAGGCTTGGTGGAAGAAGTAATAGGAATCCTCACTGTGAATGGTGGCTCCCTGTAAATTGTTGAGTTTAATGGTCATAATGACTTTTTTGGTCTTTACTCAAAATAAATATTTTTTTTGTAAAATGTAAGTGAAGACAAAAAAGATTCTTACCGGTAATATGCAATTTTTTTTTTTTTTTGAAGCAAAAGTAGTAGAGGATAATTCCTCAGGAGGTCTTATTATAAATCCTACAATTAGGTATTTGGTTGAGATTGAAAATTTTGAAGACAGAAATTTAGTCTTGGCAAAACAATTTTTGCAACCAATTTTTTAAAGTTTTAGAGCCTTTTTCAGCAAAGGATTATTTAAAAAATTCTCTTCTGTCTTAACAATTACGTCTACGGTGACTTTCTAACGTCACTATGCAAAAAGAAGTTCCGGTCAATTGCATATTATTTTGATTATCCTTGCCTTTTTATTACATCCTTGTTGGCAGTGTGGTCGAGTGATCAAAGCGCTGTGATTACAATCAACATGGTCTCGGTCCAAAACCCACCCGAGCCATTTTGTTGTGTCTTAGGAAAGACACTTAACGGCACTTTCCCTGCTTGGTAGCCCTGCCAGGTAGTTATAAATTTCACTCATATCTCGATAAAAACAAAAAAATAATCAGAATAAAAATTTTGAAGCGGACAGCAATATCTGGGCATTTCCGGATGCAGGTTGGGGTAATTACTTGCCCTATGTATTAGCGCCTCTGTAAATCTTTTGTAAGTCACGAGGATAAATATAGAGATAAAAATAAATTCAACGCAAAACAATTCTTTTTTCTTGATGGTGGCTGAAAAAATGCTTTAATTTTAGACAGTTTAGTTTTTTTTAACCTCCTAAAAAGTCTATCAAATTATGACAATCGTTTTTTGTTCTGTTGCTAAGCCTTATTATCCTTTTTTCAAAAAGTTTTTAAAATTCTTTGCTACACCTGGTCATGTTGAAAGTAAAAGTATTGAATCTATGATTACATCACATCCACAAGTTATTCTCTAAACCAGGGGTTCTTAAACTATGGGTCGCGACCCCAAATGGGGTCGCTTAAAATAATATTGGGGTCGCGAAACAAATTAGCATTTTGTGCTTTGTGCCGCAAAACTTTGAAAATCCCAGTAGTGCCGTGGAACTTTTGGAAAAAATTATGGTTATTGCACGTGTAATCGGCAAATCAGAGAATTTGGGGCAAAAATTGACAAATTGGAGCTTGATTCTGAGTGCGGACCTTTTTTTAGAGAACACCTGAAGTTGGCGACAAAAATAGATAAATCGCAGTTGGATTCTGAGTGAAGACTTTTTCTTTTTTTTTTTTTTTAGAGAACGGCATGATTTTGGGAGAAAAATACGGAAAAAGGAGATCGATTAAAAGTGAAGACCTTTTTTTTAGAGTTCATTACGATTTTCGGAAAAAATTTGCAAAGTGCGAGATCAAGACCCTCTTTTGTTTTTAGAGAACACCAATTTTTGAGAATTCTTGCTTCGGGCCCCTAATTTTAAATATCCACCACTAATTGGGGTCACACAAAATTTTATTTTTTAAAACGGGGTCACAGAACAAAAAGTTTGAGAAGCCCTGCTCTAAACTGTCCGCAGAATTATGTTAATATGAAGGGTTGTTCTGCCGGAAGAAACCATTAAGAATTTCTTACAGTTTTTTAGATGTAAAATTAGAAATTAGAAAAACTAGAAAGAAGTATTTAAATTTATGATTTTCCAAATGGAGTAAAACAAAATTAAACATTTTCTGTTTGTGCGAGCAAACCTTAAGTTATTAAATTTCTTGACAAGAAAATTTTACATAAGATCACCAGCAGATTTCACTTCGTTGAACGTCATCCGAGAATTAGGGTTAGATTTAACACGACAAATTCAACCAAAAAACTCAGGTTTGAATTAGAGTAAAAATTAGAGTTAGGGTTGGAATTAGATTTTTCACGAACAAAACTTTTGTGAAGTTTTCCGCGGTGGAATCTACCATAATTAGCTCTTTTAAAAAATATTTGCATTTCAAAAGAAAACAAATAACAATAATTTTTCAGTTGTGAAAATATTTTATAGCTATGCATTTTCTTACAAATAGTTTATTTTTTTTATGTTCAACAGTTGAAACTATAGAATTATTAAATAAAATTTTTATCATGATAGAAGTAGTTTTAATAGATTTTTTTGTACAACTTAAAGTCTTTAATTTTATATAGGCAAAGAAAATAATTGCAAAATATTTTTTAAGTTACATTTTAATTAAAGAATAGAACTTTTAGATATTAACCACTGCAAATTATTCCATTTCCTGTAAACCCCTCTTTACAAATGCATTTAAAACTTCCATTTAAATTAACACAATTTCCTTTGAAGTGGCAATTGTGGGTGGACAATAAGCACTCATCAATATCTGCAAGAAAATGTAACACAATTTATTAAACATGTTAAAAATCTTTACAAGAACAATTAAAACATAAAATTTATACTGAGTTTTGAAAATGTTTGCCACTTATAGTTAAAGCACTTTTTAGAGAACATTTTTGGACCAATGTGATAATAAAAAAAACTTATTTTTTTCTATTTGCGGAATATTAATTTATGTTGATTAGACATCAACTACTTTATTCACAATGTATTTGCGTATATAATACAATGCAATTTTCAAAGAATAGATGTTAAAGAGGTTTTTTAATTGTTTTATTTGCATTTTTCTTTAATTTTTTTGATAAGTAATATATAAAGTTGAATGAAAACACTTAAAAGCAGTAATTTTTAAGCGGAGTGAAATTTTAAGAATTCTAAAAAAAACTTAAAAATTTTGTTGTCAATCTTTTCATTAATTATATGTTGTATTAACAAACAATATTACAAAAACAGTACTGAACCTAAAATTAACAAAACAAAAAAATTTGCCGTTTCCACAAATTGTCTTCATTATATAATTTCTCATTTTCTCTACACCTCTGCTAGCTTTATCTCTTTAAGTTACATCACAAAAATCTTTAAAGTGTAAATAGATTTGGACTGATGTCCCAAATAAACAATGCTTGTTCCCTTTCAATCTTTTTTTATAGACTCAAAACACGGCGTTTTTCTTCTATCTTTTCCTTCTCAATTTTTCTTACTCTCAGGAACCGTTTGGAGTGCTTGCAAAAGAAATGAAACAAACAAACAATGATCTCTTGCTAAACCGTTTGCCTTGGTCCATCTATCTCTTTTACTAATGTCTTACCAAACCATTCTTTCATCGAAGAATTGGAAGAAATAGAATTGGGAAAGCCGTGTCAACTTTTCAAATAAAATGAGAAAAACAGAACATTGTGCACTGAAGTTGACTATTTTTATTATTGAGCACAAGCTTTCGTGGGCTACTGCCCACTTCGTCAGGTGCAATGGAATGAAAATGCAATCAAAACAAGTTTTACACAACGGCATTAAACGTAACAAACAGACATATGTGACGTAATAAAATATGAAAATATCGGTAAAAAAGACTAAGTTTGAGAAAATATGGCAATACGGTAAATTACAGCAATTTAAGCAAAAAACAAATGCGAGAAAATGGCATGCAAGTATAAAACGATGCGGAATGGAGAAAGAAGTGAAAAACATAAATGACCCTCAAGTTTACAAGAATAAAAATAAATATTACATGTAGTTAGACATAAATGAATAATCTTTATTTAAACCTTGGTTAACACAATCGAGTTTGAAAATAATTTTTATTCTTCCACTTCCCGTTGTTGCTTTGTTTTGCCTTTAACTTTCTTAATTACTGCTAATTTGAGATTGTCCAAACTATGTTCGGGTTTATTGAAATGTTCGGCTACTAGTTTGTTTCTATTGTGTTAAACTTTCATTGCTTATTGACTTGTATGTAAAACTGAACCTTTTTTTCCTTCAACGGTTTCTACTCTTTGTCTACTTGTAGTAGCGTGAAAAAATTTTTTCTTACTACTAAAGACGCTTCATTTATTTATAACTATCTCCATTTCACAATTTCTCGGTCTTTCTCAGTAACTTCTTTTTCACGTTATTGAGCCTCTGTTCTCTTTTGACGTCTTTCATTGATCACATTGTTTTCTTTTCTTTTATGCAGAAGAATTCTTCCTGTAATAAGCTGATATATAATCTTGAATCTTATTTAAATGCTCTAATCTTGATCATCGTTGTTGCGCCAATTTAGCATCTCCTTCTCTCTTTCAGAATTTTGCTCCAGATTATTGCAGTTACCAAGTTATTGAATATCCATGAAGCTTTTTATGCCTCATTTACAGAAAAATTTAGGTAACCCAACAACAACAAAAGTTTTGTTTTCTATCATTTAAAATCTTTTATAAAATTTGTTTATTTCTTGGCCTAATTTTTTTTCTGCATTTGTTTATATCTTTAATTTTTGTGATATTTGGAAAGAAATGTCGGTTTGAAAACTGTTAAAGTAAGAATTCATGAAAAAAAGGTAGAGAACCACTGCTTACAAGCAACAAAAATTTTAAAATTTACCAAGGCAACCTTCAGTTTCATCGATGTAAGATAGTCGGAACCCAGGATCACAACCACAAATGATCCTATCGTTACTTCCGCGTGCAAGATTTAAATAAGAAGAACAGTTGAAATTGGATAAGTTATTTTTATCTAAAACAAAATATTTCAGTAATCCTGATTTGAATTCCAATACTTTTTTCGAAACACATAGTAACATAATTCAGGCATGTCAAACTTCTGTTCACGAAATCGTTTGAAGAATTTTTTAATTAAAAACTCAATTCAACAGCAAAATAATAATTAATTAAAAACTAAATTTTAATTACGAAAAAGACTTGAATTCTTTAGCAAGAACTAATATTTTAGCCAAGATTAGACAAATAATTTAAGCAAAAATATTTTTTTGTCTTGACGTTGTTTATAACGTAAAATTGAAAAAAAACTGGGATCAGCCAAACCAGAAAAGTAAAATTTTTTTGTTCTTCACTTTGGTTTTAACCCAAAGTTTAATTGTTGAGTAAACCCGAAACTTAGGTAGATCTATTTTAAGATTTCACTGTAAATTCCAATTAAAGGCCAAAAAAAGTCTTCACATTGTGACCTCACCGGGTTGCGAACCGAGGCAAACTTTTAGACTAAAATTTGCTCTCGAGTTTGACACGCCTTACATTACTGACATGCTTGCTTTCTCAAAACTAGCTGTTTATGCAAATCAAAGTTGAGGGGGAAAAGAAATCTTATGGAATTTCTTGAACATTAATTTTTGGCACAAAATAATTATAAATATTCAAGAAGTAAAAAAAAGTTGATCTAAATTCAACATCAACAAACTTCATATTATACATTAAATAAGTTGAAAGCAATGATACAAAGCAATAGAAGCAAAGTAAACTACAAAATTTTAGAGCAAGATGCTTTTCAATAAACAATAGAGTGATAGAAAATTCAATGGTGTTAAAATAATAAAAAAAAGACTAACTTACTAAAAGTCTGGCATATATACTTTGCTTTTAAGTTACAATTGACCACAAGTAAATAGGTCAAATGCAATTCATTTTCTTTCTTCGATTTTATGTTTTTCACAGCATTGCAATTTATTGGTAAATACATTCTTTTTTCTAATAAAGGTGTTTCGAAACTACTTGAATTTTTGTAAGACCAATGACTGGAAGTCGCATTTACCGTTGATTCAACGAAGTAGTAATCACAATTTCCAACGTCGTTTTTTTCACATCCTAAAGTGTTTTAATATACAGTAGATTACGGAAATATTAGAATACTAAAGTTATAAAATTGTCAGACCAAATGAAAACCAAACTAAAAAGGGTAATAGTTTTTTTCAAGTTTAATCAGAGATCACTCAACTTTCAAGTAAAACGTTAGAGATTGTTTTCATTTTCGTAAACTTTAAAATTATATTTTATTCAAAAAAATTAATTATTACCTTTTATAGATGAGAATCTTTTTTGCAATTTTTTCCATCCTTTTTGGTTAGATAATTTGACCAATTGACCGTTATATTTGTTCTTGCACAAATTAAAAGCTTTTTGATAAATGGACCTGTTATTGCTAATTATTAAATTTAAGTTACCCTGGTCTTGCAAAAGCGAAAGATTTATTGACAATAAAAAAATTTTTATGACAAAAAACAAAAAAGATTTGTGAACTGTTTTAAAATTTATTTTGCTAGACATTGACGTTTTACCTCTTAAGAAGTTTGATTTTTAACAATAAAGAAATAAATCTTTTATTTATTGAATTTAAATGTGTTTATTACGAAATAATTACTTTTAATGAACCTGGTTGCCATAATTTTTTAAACTTTTGATGTTAGAACTGTGCTAGAAATATTTTGAATATATTTTGAATATAATTATTTTGAATATATTTTGAATATAAATATTTTGAATATATTATTACAATCAATGAAAGCTTGTTTCTGAAGATATATAATATTGGATCAGGTACCAACAAGTTCAGTGGGAACTTCATTGGGAATCTTTTTTCTTTTCCATTGAGTTTTCTAAAAGATTAGTTTGAAATTAAATTTCGGCAACTTTCTTATTTTGAATTAAGTTGAAAAGCAAAAGACAGATTATTTCGTTAATGAGCAAACATTCTGCAAAATTGTACGTCAGGTTAGTCTTAAAAATTTGTGTTCGTATACTTGATAACTTTTTGAAAAGGGTAAATGACTAACAATACCGGGGACCACCGCCTTGGGCTAAAGAATATAATTCAAGTTATTTTGGGAAAGCCCATTTTAACGGGCGTAATATGGTTCCGAAAATATAAGCACGGGGCTTGAGTGTACTCTCACAATATTATGTGTTCCATGTATACATCATCCAATGGGGAGTGCTGATGCCAAATTTGGTGAGATTGTTTAGCAGTTTTTGTGCAACGGAGACAAACTGGCGTTTGGATCTTAGTCTTTCTAGGTGCGAATCTGAGGACTTATTTAATAGATCATGCAAACAGATGGTCAGGGAGTAGAGTTATGTTTAAGGCGATTGCTTCATTTAAGTTCAAGAAATGAATTATACTAGCTGTTAAAGTTGTTTTAAAACCATAATCTTTTTTTTACATAATGCTCATTATAATGTCATAAGTAATTCGCTTTATTTTAAGGTACTCATAAATGGTAAACTTTATAAAAAAAAGTAAAATATTTGCTACTCTTTCAAGTATTCAAAAGCAATTTTTCAAAAATAAATAAAAGAGATAATGCTTACAAGATTTTTATTACAACTGTTAAATCAACAATTATTTGTTTTTGCTGATTCTACGAGTTTTTCAGTTATACGAAACTACAATGCTACAAATCAATATGAAGATTGGAAGCTAGTAATTAGTGAAAACAAATTTGATTTTGCAAATGCATCTAAGTTATGTAGAAACAAGTATAAAGGTTTTTTATCTGTTGTTTCAAATCAACAAAAACTTCGGAAAATTAATGCAAAACTAAAAGCATCAAACTGTAAGTTTAGTTTGTAATAAAACATTTTTGTTGTTTTTACTTTATTTTTCAAAACAAAGAGAATCCAAAATCAATATTCTAAAGTTTAAAACAAAAAGTGCGGGTTAACGCTGACTCTATTCCAAACAAACATAAGATTTAGCTATTAATTTAATTTTTATCTAGATTGAAAACAAAGACCGGACATGCGCGTATATAAAATTTCATACAAATAAACCAGCACGTGATTAAAAGATTTTTAGAAAACTTTTATCAAAAATTATTTATTATTGATTCCGATTTTTAAATCTTTAAACTATAATAACACTATACTATCGCTAAACTTTAAACTAAACAAAACATTAACTTTTGTTCTATTTATACTTGTGTTCCGTGAAAAAATTTTCCATTTCCGTAATCAATTTTTTTCAAACTTTAAAAAAGAAATAATTTTAAAGATCGCTCATAAAGAATTTGATCAAAAGGAATTTTTTGTTTTATTTAGAAAAAAACTCTTTACCTATTGCATTTCTTATAATTATCAATAAAAATCTGCTTCTTTGCCCTTGGAAATCCTCAAGCAGGGCCTTTTTTTATGATTGCACCGTCTTTTTTCTCAAATGGGACTCATCGTTTTATAGCATTTATAAAAACTCATCTGATTCAACACACTAAATTAATAAATAATCCACTCTTGCAGCTATACCTCAATTAATTATTATTAAAAATTTCATCTCTGTCGTTCTCTCAGTTTATCAGATAAAAAGAAATATAGACCTACTTTTTTTCCTAACAAAAATTAGGTTATTTCTTGTTTTTTTGAATAAAATTAGTTTCAAAACAATCTTAAAAAATTTTTAAACAAATAAATTTGATCCTTGGTGACTTTTACTTTTATATTTTTGGAGAATATACATTGTATTATCTTCTTCGTTGTAAACAAATGCTTCTTTTGTTCAATATCTGTTAATCTTTTTCATACTTTCTTTTATGTCATCCAACACTTCACGAAGTTTTTTTATCGAATTATTACGTCAAAGTTATTGGAGTTGTAAATAATTGCTTTTGTAAATATATAGGCTAATGCAGCAACATTTATAATTAACTTTGAACTTTTACAGCTTCTATGACGAACGCATCTGTTGAAAGTGAATACTTTTACGTTAACTTTACGAAGTGCGACAATATAAGCGTGTTTGTGGATCTAAATTTTGAAGCTTCTGTCATTTCATTACCAACAGACTTGTCTACAAGGAATGGTTCTATATACGGTTGTTCCGTTCTTCAAAGAATAAAAGCTACAGATGAACTTAATGATACAAATTTACCAAAATTAGTATTTGTAAACTGCACCACACGAGCAAAATATATATGTGATATACCAAGTAAGTTATTGAATTATTACTACTATTGCACTTAAATTGTGGATATTATTCTATCACATTATTACACTTAAAACTTATTAGCATAACTTTGTTCAATTTCACATCATTGGGAAAGCTACACTAAATAAACCAGCCGAAATATTTTGTCGTCAAACTACTAGCTGTCTATCCTTTGTTTATTATTTTGTTATTGCGTTTTAGTAGTTCAAAGAAGAAATATAACGAGGATTGTCCGATTCAGAGTTCTGCATCATTCCAGGGAGATGTCTGAATTTCACTCAGATCTAACATGAAAACCTTTTTTTTTGGTCTTCACTTGTCTTTTGTAGTTGTAAATACTGTAAGACAGAAAAAAATTGGTTTTGGAAAACTAAAATTTTGAGAACCAAAAATAATGGATTCACATTAAATCTTTGTTGTGTATGCGCAATGATCTGGTTTGTTCTTAATTAAGTAACTTTCTTGTTCAAGTGGCGCATTGCCCGTGCCCGCAAATAATCTGATTTTGCCTAAATATTTTGCGTCTTTGGAAACAATTACCTACCTGCCCCCTCAGGCCCAAACAACTTTGATAACAATAACCTTATTTATTAGTAGGATTTTAAAATACAGTTCAGCAACTTTCAATTCTTTTATTGTAATTAGGTACAAATAATTTCCAAAGAAACAATCTATTTTTTAGGTAAAGTATTTTTTGACAAAATGAATTAATAAGGTGAACCTATGCAGTTATTACATTTTTAAAACATTTATAGCTTTTCTTCATTTCTGTATATCAACGACCATATCTTTAAAAAAATTTAAATTGTTTTAAAGCAGATGAGCGTTTGCATACTCCAACTATTGAAAACCATAGCATAACTATATTACTACCCAATTCAATACAGGCATTTCTGGTCCAGGTAAACATAGTTGAGGCATTTATTTTTTAATTATTTTTATTAAAATCAAAGCTGCACAGTTGAAATTTTTTGATTTTGTTCATTTTAAATTAATTTTGAAAAATTGTTTTTGTTCAGTGTAAAGATTTATGTAAATGCGCTGTTGTACAAATGTAAAAAAAGCTTTGATTCAGTTTCACCTACTTGTTCTTCTTCTTTCGGCCTTTCTCTTCAATCAGGGGTAGTCACAGCGTATTATATTTCTCCGAATGGTCCTGTTTTCAACGTCCATCTCCCTCGCACCAATTCCCCCCTATCTTCTATATCTTCTTCTATAATCTATTCTGCATATTAAGTTTCACCTACTTGTTAAAAGACTATATTGCATTTTGGAAACATAACTACCCAACAACTTATGTTTAAAAATATTAGCAATATTGAAGCGTAGAAGCTAAAAGCCAAAATTAGAATCAAGTAGGCCTAAACCGAAACAATTATGTCAGTTTGTGCAATTTAAAAGTTTTATAAACAAAATAAGCAAATAAGTACTTTTTTCTTTTTGAAAAAACCGTCATTTTGACCTAGATACAACCAAACAAAACAATTGTCAAAATATTACAAGTTTTTTATAGATAAAAGTAAACGATTTATTAAACCTTAAGAGTTGAAACTTTTAAAAAAAATTGATTAATTTTTTGTTGTTGAAGCTCATCGACAATATGCTAATGCAAATTTAACTTATTAATTGGAACAGATAAAAGATTTTCTACCCAAACAATGGAAAACTATAGCAAGACCATTACCTCATTCAACAACAGCATATCTGAACCTGGTAAGCATAGTTTACAAATTAGAGCAAGTTGAACTTCTTCAACTTTTTTTTTTATTAGAAAATACTTTGTATTTTGTTGTAAAAACATCCGTGGCAAAGTTTGAGCTTAATTGAAATAAATTATAAATTTCATCCGAGCAATTAAAACTTGGTTAAATTCAGAATTGACGCATAAAGCGTTTTAAAATCAATTTGTAGCCTATAATAAACATTTGCTGTTTGCACTCCTACATTGTCCAGACATTTGCTTATTCATGATTTATTGTATATTAATTTAGCATTCAATTTCTGATTATTGCAAAAATACTCGATGATGTATCCACAAACTGTTCTAATAAGTTAGCTGTCTAGTTTTGAATTTAGTTCAAAGCAAAAGAAAGTTTTTGTTTTAAATGCATTGTAAAGCAGACGTTAAAATTTTGTATCGTACTGGGGAGGCTATAAAACGTTTGATTTTAGGCTAACCATTGTATCTAACAGTAAGAAACTTCCTACCTATTTTCCGGTAGTGAAGGTTTACTTACAAGAAAGACAAATTTCGAATAAAACAAAAAACAATTTCCAAACTTTCTTGATGTCAAAATCAATGCAAGGTTTATACTTTTATTCTCTAAAGCAGGGGCTGGCAACGTTTTTGCACTGCGGAACGGTTTAAGTCTGGGTTTATTTTGCAAACAGGCCCCTCAATGAAATAGGTAATGAAAATTATTACTGCTCATAGTACATCACGACATTGATATCAATGAAAATATGCGATTGCTTTGCCAAAATGCGATGCTCCCACACATTGTATGATGGTCAATGACACCCCCGCAATGCTTCCCCCATGCCAGTCTATTTCGTAATTTTGTCTTAGTTGTGGTCGGTTCGATGTTTGCCTACCACTGCTTTAAAGGCCAATATTTTAGTTGAAGTAAAAAGACAAGATGGAAAACCTCACCAGCAAACGTTTCGAGAAAAGAGTGTAAGTATCATTAACGGACCAGAGTGATGATACGTTGATTATGCAGTGGCGGCAGGGCAAAAGACATAGAAAATGGAATTTTAAAATCCTTAAACAAAAAGTTTTATCAACATTAAAGAAACAGTACCAAGGGGTTGTGATTTAAAATTAGATAATACTGGTATCAACGGTGGTGATTCAATTGCTACAAAATAAATTTGAAAAACTAATGAAATGATCCATTTGCTTACTATTACTACACATTAGCAAACTGTTTCTAAGCCACATATTTGATTATCTGGATGGTTCAAGAACAAATCCAAGGGTTTTTTTCTGGTACTATCGGGAAAGCACTGCAAACTTGTCACCAGAATCTTGTTTTAAATTTTGAGTCAATTGAATCTCGGAAGCCGAATTGATACAATCAAATTTGAAAATAATTGTTTGATTTTCGTCTTTGCGTTGTTGTTTTGTTGTGTCTTTGCCTTTTTTTGATCTCTGCTAATCCAAGATTTTCCAACGTGTAGTCCAGTTTATTGAAATAATTTTATTTCGTTTATCTAATAAAATACTATAAAATCTAATAAAAACATTTTTTGTTATAGGTTTTTAGAAAATTTATCAGCAAGATTCAAACGCAATAAAATTTATAATAAAATAATTTTTGTTCGCAGCCAGACGTTTTGACTCAATCCAAAGTAACTCATGGCTAAGCTTTTTCTCTTTGTTGGCAGGCTTTTCCATCCTCATTGCCATAATGGTATTTGGCAGACGCTTTAAAAAAACGTAAGCTACAATGTGAGGGATGATTATCTAAACCTTGTGCTGCAGCAATTGACTTTTAATAATCGTATATATAAATTGATTTACAAATAATAAAAAAATCAAACATTATACCATCATATAATCTATTTATCCTGTTGATTTGTAGTTAAAATTAAGTCAAAAAAAATTTAATTACAAATTTTTTAGAATATAACCAAACTCCAGTTTCGCACGTCAAAAAACTGAAGTTGCTTATGTTACTTTCAAAATCGAACATAAATTACTAAACAAAGAATGTAAATTTTTTAAAAAACTATGTAAAGGCTATGCAAGCTTATTATGACGTACTTGCAAATCGTCGTGTTCGTTATTCAGCGGGACACTTTAAGTAAGCTCGGAGCAAAAGTTGTTTTCTTGCTGCAAACACTCTTTGTTATAGTTATGGATTGCCATTCATATGGCAATGCTAGAATTCTTAGTAAGAATTTCAAAATACAGTTTTGATACTTCTCTTTTTTTGATAATTTTTAATAAATCCATAACAAATCATTTTTTTCGGCATTTTTTTGTTAATTTTATTGTTTTAAATTTTCCTAAATTTTGTAACACTTGTTTAAAGTAAAAATTTATTAATCATGCTTACGCTCCAATTCGTTTTGCTTTTAGACATACCTTTACTCCATCAAATGAAGGATCATTGTTTTCAACAGGTAAAAACATTTCGGTTTATTAAAATAGATTTTTCGTTGCAATTAATCAATACGAATTGCAGATATAACTTCACGATCAGCATATTGAACATGATGAGGCAGCTAGAAGAACATGCGAAGGTTAATTCAAAGTTGGATATTTGTTTGCGTTTTAATTTTTGATGGTGTTGAATTTCAGTCGAAATAAATTTAATATATAAATTAGTTACTTTTTGAAAAGAAAAATTCGACTGTTTATGTTGTTAAAATTACGTTGGTTAAAATTTAAATGAGTTAAACCAAAATTCAACTTTAAATTAATTTTCACATGTTATTTGGGAAAACGCGAAATTATGAAATGAAAAGTATTTTTTCTCTATCAAAATAACCTTTTTCTGTATTATGCTGCAATTTTCAGATAATAATACTGAAATAAGAATAGAGCTCGAAATGAAAGGTTTGTTTTATCTAATTAGTAATATATCTTTTTGTTTTTCAAGTATGCTTTGACCTACATCTGCAATTTGTTTTAAATATACAGATCTCATTTATACTTTTCACTATTCTTTTATATTAAAGTAATTTTTTTTTTGTTTTATTATTAAATTATGATACTTGAAAGTTTTTTTCATTTTTTCAAAAGACAATTTTTGTAATTTTGATTTGTTTAGGCAGCGCAGTTACTGATATAGCTACATTATATTGATATCTACTTGATTGTTACTTTTTGCTTTTTATTCAGAGTCACTATTGCAGTAAAGCAAAATAGCTTTTTTGTTCTTCATTATATAGCAATAGCCGCAAAGAAAGATAAAAATAATTTGTTTTAAGGTATAAAATATTATTATTGTAATTTACAGGTTATATTTTTTTTTTAGAAATTCCAATATCTTCTAATACTGAACGTTGAAGAAACAGTTTTTACAAAGAGAGAAATCTTATAATAGAATTTCAAACAGAGAAAACAATGAAAATCAAAAATAGCTTAAAAATTATAAATACAATGTAATTAATTATAAACTTTTATATAAACAATTTATTTAACACAACAAACCTTTACTAATATTCCATCATTAACATTCAACATGTTAAACTAATTTCTGTTGCCTCCAATCTACATCCGAAGTAAAAGAGTTGAGTCATTTTGGTTTATTTGTTAGCCGCTGGTTACTTGTTTGTGACACTGTAGTAATTTTGGTTGCTTTATATCTTAAAAAATATAAAAAAATGTTGTTTTATACTGAAAATCTAACTATTTTTTCATATAAATTTAACGCAATTATTATTATAAATTTGTTTACAATAAAATTAAATCTCTCTAAACATGCAAAAAGAATTGAAAGTTACGATATGTTTATCAATCTTGGTTTATTCCTAGCAGATTACTGATATTTGTAGTAGGGGTCAATATTATCACAGGGGGATAAAGTTTGGTGTTTAAGATTTGATACTAAATCAATTCATATTTACAGCGCTGTTTCTTTACTATATATTTTACATCTTCTTTAGAGATCACTTAGAGTAAAAAATATGATACTTATTTTTATTTGTGAATTTTGCAGTACAAAATACAATCTCTAGAGAGTATTAGTCTCTGATTTTGCGATGTCATTTATTTGTCGGAATATTAAAGTTTTTAGTTATTGTTCTGACATAATGCACACACTTTGTATCAGCTCAGTTCAGTTTTTTTTATTTCTGCTCCGCCACATAGTAAAAGCACAACTATATTTATTTGATTATAAATATAATTAAGGCTGGAGATTAGAAAAGAGAAGTAACAAAACGAGTGTACGCTGTAGCTTGCAAAGATAGAATTGAGTTATTAATGGAAGGTTGTATGATCAGAAGTACTTTTATTGAGTCATCCGATTTTCTAAAATCTTTAGAAAATTAGTAAAGTCTTTCTCAATTTTTAAAAGAAAGATAGTATAATTTATTACTTTGCAAATATTTTATTCAATGAATTACATTTTTTCCAAAGCTTAAGATTACAATAAACAGCAACATTCAGCAAGATTGCAAAGCTCGCTACAAGTTTAATTTGCGAGCAGATGAACTTGTGCTCGATGCCCAAATTATCTAAATGACTATTGCTGTGCTCTTAAAAAATTTACATCAGGGCTAATTTCTAAAACAGGTCACGCTATTCACTTGCAATGACCACAGTGTTTCCTCTAAGGTGCGCAATGACACCGGAGTATCTGCGCAGTAAAATCTTAATCTTGCGCAGTAGCAACAAGGAAATTTTGTTGAAAATGATTTTTAAAACTTTGTCTTTTTCAACTTAAAATATCATGCCTGACTAGTAATTTGCTAGAGTTGTAATGACTTGAATCCGACTCGGGTCCACTCGTAAAAATCTTAAAAGAACTCTGCCCAGACTCGAATCCTCAAATCGACTAATGAATCGAAATACTTGACAAAAGTTTAGATAAAAATGTCTCGATTAACGAAATCAAATTTTTCTTTTGCCAAATCTTACGCACGAAAATAAAATCCATTCAAAGTCCATTTAACTAGATTAAAAATGAAAATCGATCTATTTTCTTAAGCTTAAATTGAAGGTAAAAAAAACTTTTGCGGTCAAGTGAAGATGAAAAGAACTCTTCTTCCGTTGATAGAGGTAAAAACAAAACTTGAATGCAATATTGGTCATAATAGACTTAAAATCAAAATGACTTATGATTTTATGGACTTGAACTCAATAATCTTAGCAAAAGAGTGAACGGTTTTTTACTCGGATGTTTTTGACAAAAGGACGAACTCCTTCGAATGTTGAACTTGTCGCAACTTTGGATTTGCCTCTACAAATTTTATTAACAAATCACAATGTACTTCTTGTTTACTGCAAAGACCAAGAAACTCGAAATAAAAAAACAGTTTTTTTGCTTTACAAAACCCGAATCAATGCAAATTGATATTTGTTGTTTTTCCTAAATGATATACTGACAGAACTTGCAGACTTATATAAGGCTTTTCAAAAGAGCGCTACCACCTTTATAGATTCACAAACAATCAAATAAACAATTTTCTTGAAATATGTTTTAGGCAAAAAAAGTTTTCAACTACCCTTTAAATCCTTCTTACATGTTCTTTCTTTTAAGTCTCTAATGCTTTCTATAAAAAAGGTTTTAGTCACCTAAGCAGAATCAAGACATTGAGTAGATGCGGGCTGAACTCGTATCATATGGATCAAGTGATAATGTCACAGTCTGTTTTGCGTGCAGTATATCAGAAACAGTAAATTGAAGAAAGTGATAATGCATGGGTTGCCCATCAAGATTCAATAATATGTTTAAACATAGTATCAATATATAAACATTGATAAAACACAACAGCCAAGAAAATCTATGACACTATGACAATCTATGTATAATTCAAATCGGTAGGCTTACTTTATTTTATTCAAATAAGATTTTATAGCCTATTTATAGTAATAATTTGCAAAATTCTAATAATTTGTAAAATTTCTATTTTATTTTGGACTTTGCTGACACGGCTTAAGATTATTCATGCTCGCTAAAAAAAATATTTGTGTTATGTAAAGTTTTCCTTCAGGGAACAATGAATGGGCATCCCGTTTCGTGTAGAAAGCACCAACCAAGCAAAATAAAATCAAACAAAGACAAAAAAAGAACACCACAAGCTGTAGTATATTATTATGTTTAATATTTAAAAAACAAAAAACAAGGCAAACAACGGAAAAGTAAAGCAATTGAATAAAAAGTGATCATAATGTTGCGAACAGATTTTGCGATTGAATCGAAAACCGACCAACGGTAATGTTTTTTATTGCTTTTTATTAAAATAGTTAATCAAGAATAGTAAATTATGTTGTGAGTTAGCAGATCAAGAACAATTTTATAGTTTATATCGGCATATTTCGCTTGGCTTTTCAAGTTGTACAGTATATTGAAGCTTGGTGTGTTCAAAACGTCAAGTGTTTAAATTAAATCCAGATTTTGACTTAAAACCATTTTTAAATTTTTTATTTTAAAAGTTTTCAAATAATTTTACTCTTCAAAATACAATTGTTACGTTATAATATCAAGGCAATCCATTAAACTAAATTTTTTGCAAGAAATTTTTGAAAGCTCTCAAAATGTCACAAAGTATAAAAACTTGGTTCTGGCCTATTCATTTTATTCCAATACTAACCATTTGTTTGATTTTCAAACCTGTCGAATTATTTAAAACTAATAGTGATGAATACAATCACACAAAATATTTTATAAGCACAAATAAAGCTAGTTTTACAAATGCATCTGAATTCTGCAGGTATCAGTTTGATGGTGAATTGGCAATCGTGAAAAGTAGAAAGCAATGGAAGAACATAATTTCTTTAATTTCAAAAGGAGCAAGTAAGATTAAAGTAAACATCTTTATTAATTAGTTCCTATGCACTTTAAGGCAATCAACTTTGATAACGCGAAGCAAACTTTCACCTTTCAAAACACAGTTACAGTAATAAATTCTCATACCATAGCTTCATATTACCGTTCACTTCTCATATATCTGTAAAAATTGACCATTATTTTTATTTCATGCTTCCTTTAAACAAATCCTAATTCAGCAAAAACTGACATAGTGATTTAAAAGTCTACTTTATGAACTCTGTTGAAGAAGAGATTCGAGGCAATAAAATCACAAATTATAAAAATACAATTTTTTTTCAACTTTTATTTTAATTATCAATTTTTAAATGTTGGAATATTTTAAGCTTTGAGATTTTAAGATTTTACAAAAAAATTTTTCTTCTATTTTACTTTGTTAGATAAAAAAAGACAATAACCCAGCTGTACTGTATAATTATACGGTACAGCTGGGGTCTGTTACACTCTAGCTGGGGTCTGTTACAGTTGTTGACCCCAGCTTTACTGTATAATTATACAGTACAGTCAGTACAGCCTTGTATTGTATAATTATTTTTTACTCTTTAATACGAACAAAAGAGATATAATGTTTGCAAAGCAAAGCCATTAAAATCGATAAAAATCTTTATAAATAAGAAATCGAATATTGCTATAAGTTAATTGAAAAAGTTTTAATAGTATAATTTTCTTGTTTGTACACTATTAAAATTGTATTGTTAACACATTTTTTACAAAATTTCTACTTTTTTTAACATCTGATGTTATATCGTATTTTACTTTTCTTATTTTTCGTTAATCTTTTTGAATGTTTAAAAGGATTTATTAGTAGAATGGTGATCAAAAGTGAAAAAATAATTAATTGGAACAAATTTCTTTGATATAAAATTTAAGAAAAAAAACAAACAGTTTAACTAAAAACTTAATATTTTTGACGAAAGACTTTTTGCCAAATTAAAAATATTTTTCAGTAAAACATTTAATTTATGCAAAATCTAAGTTTTTTTAAGTAAACTATTATCACTATAAAAAATATTTTTTATTTTCTTTTGGTATAGATGAAAGTTTTTTAATATAAAACCTTTCATAACTATATATGTTTTTGTAGGTTATGACCGAGAGTTGTCCCATAGTTTATATTACATCATGTTAAACAAAACAACTGAATCGTCAACGAATCAGATTTTAAATCTCTCTTTGGCTTCTCGTTCTAATGAAACGAATCAAGAAAAGTCATCTTTTCATTGTTACGCAATAAAAGTTTCAAGAAACTCAAATAAATCCAAAATGTTTTTTACAAATTTTATGAGTGAGAATTGTTCTTCGCCTGAAAATTATGTTTGCCAATATTCAAGTACGTAAAAAGTATTATAATTCTAGTCAACTAAATTGGGAACATCGCTCGGTTGTGTTTAAAATCTAATTATTGTAGATATTACTTAACATTGATCTATATTACCATAAGAACAGCTACCTCGTATTTGATGAAAAATCTAATAAAGTTAAACTTATACGTATAAAAATAATCTTTCTTTGTCTCTTCCTTCTTACCAACGTATAAACTTGGCAAGAAATCAGTTCAATATTCATATCATCATAAATTATTTAGAAAATTCATTAGTTTGTCACAGTCCTAAACTAGGATAAATTAATGATTTGAAATTGAAATAAGTTATACAGGAGCAAATTGGAAACAATAATTGCTATTGTGGATGCACTGCCTGTTACTTTAGTCTATACAATTAAATACGCAACTAAGAGCTCTAAGCAGCATTTGATTACGTAGTGATATGTTTTCGAAGTCCAAATAATCGTAACGTTATAATGATATCTAGTGGTTTCTTTATTTTTCATCAGTTGGAAACTTCGTCTCCTAGTTTCTCAAGATAGTTCGCAATTTTGTTAGGTTTTAAAATTAACTGTGGCTGTCTATGTTTTGGGTTTCAAAATAAAAAGTTTAATTTGGTAAATTTAACTTTTAATTTCAAACATAATAAACCTATTCTTTAGGATTTTCTGTTTTGTAACTGTGGTTTCAAAAAGGGAGAAACTTGAAAATTTTTTCGTTTTTAAAATGATTTTAGATGTTGATCCTGCGATTAAAAAAAGCATTTCCTTACTAACACTGTATATTTCTTTGTCAGGAGTGTGACTAAATCGCACGAGCACTATTTATTGACAAGCGTTATTGACAGGTTTCAATTAAAATTTACATCTTCGCCATGATGCTGTGCTCATGAAAAAATCGTTTGCCTACTTTCTACAGCTTAATGGCCTCAAAAAACAAACAGTTACATTCATGTCACAAGCTAAGAAAAAAACAAAAACCAAATAAATAATTAAGCAAACGTAACTTTAAAAACAAAACCAGACAAAAACAAATAAATAAAGAATTTAAATCGAACCCCTATAACTTTGGTCCGGATATCTTTTGCTTTTTTGCAGCTTAAACCGTAAGTAACTCTGTTCTTATAGTTCTGCATAAAAATTTCAAAACATCCAAAATGGAAAGGTATCTATCTATCTATCTTTTCCGATGTTTGGCTGAGGTCTACTAATTGTCAAACGTTCATCTCAGAACAAGGTCGCATAATGTTGAAAAAATTGCTTCTATTTAAGCATATCGCCAACAAGTTCCAAATGCCCACCCTTTTTTAGATAAACTTCCAAGGCTTAAATGCAAGCAAGATGAACCTTGTTCTTCATGTACAGTTTGGGAAACTAGTCATTCTGTTACAGGCAACTTACTGTACTTGTGCCAAAAAACTAGCAAGTTTTTAACCAACTGGGTTCCTCATTGCAAGAAAGCATAGCCTTCATATCAGTGGTTTTCAACCTTTTTGGTGGAGCGGAACCCCAATGAAACATTCCAGAGTCTTGAAGAGCCCCTGTGAGGTAATTTGATTGTCTTATGCCAGGGTGGTCCAACTTCTGCACTCTTGTGGGCCACTTTTCAAAATTATTCGAGTTTGCGGGCCGTAACCGGCTAAAAACACCTATTTTCGTCCCAAAATCAGGGTGTTCTCTAAAAAAAAAAAAAAAGGTTATCACTCGGAATCGGTCTCTGAAATTATTAATACAAACTGTAAAAAATTACATTTATTCTCGTAAAAAATTTAATAAAAAACTTGAGCCTAATGTTTCTTGCAAAACTCTTTAAAATTGGGTCGTGTTTTTGATAGACACACACGAAGTTCATCTTCCACAGACAACTTGCGGAAACCCGGTTGAAAACCACTGCTTCATACATTTGTCCATGAGCGACAAAACGGAACCAATCTTCACAAAAATTGGAGATTTAGTTGTTGTGCGTGGACGTTGATGATTATAACATAGTCAACGTCTACAGACCTTCATTAAGCGGACTGCAATTCCTAGATATTTCAGTTTTTTTCAACCGTGCATCCAAGCAAGCTATTTTAAACTTCAGCATGTTGATTGGAGTTACAATGCATACAATGTCGCAGAGAGTGCTTGGATTGTTGAAAAAGTACTAACAGCCTTTCTATTTAATCCCAAGATTCCGCAAGCTTTCACTTTAACCGCTGAATCATTAGCACTAATGCAGATCTACAGTACAGTGTAGTTCTACAAAGTTTCTTTCCTGACAGGCGTGTCCTAAAAACGTTTTCCAGGTCACAAAGTTAACTCTCGCTCATTATACTACCAAAATATTTTTTTCTAGAGCCAAGTGAAGTAACTAGATTGCTTTGATGACAAATTCGAAAAAATTTTATTGTCGCCTTGATTTGAAAGCAGCTTACAAAGGCTTCTGCAACGCTATCAAAAAAGCAATAAAATCAATATTCTACATGATTTCCAAAATAATTGTATACCATTTAAAGGATTTAGAGTGTGAATCCCTTTAAACGACGTTCTTACAGCCTACAGTAGGATATGACTCACCTTTGGCTACTACTGCTTTAATTGCCAGGCTTTGCACAAACAAAAGTGATTAATGGCCTAAAGCAGTTCAGAGCATCAAAGTTTCACACTTTAGTTTAAAAATAAGAAATATACTAAGAAACTTTACTTGTACAACATGGCATTTTTTTCGTCAATTTCTGGTTATAGCTAATGCCATTGGATCTTAACTAGTCGAAAGCATGGTCGAGTGGTTAGAGCGCCGTTGTGGTGATCAACATGGTCTTGGTTCAAAACCTACTCGCGCCATTCTGTTCTGTCCTTGGAAAAGACATTTTTTGCAATTACCTTTGCTTGCCAGTCTCAGCAAGTAGTTATAAATTTTAGTCATATTTCTATAAAACTAAAAACCAAATAAAAATTTCAACCGGAAAGCAATATCTTGGCATGTTCCGGAGCAGGTCGGGGTAATTGCTTGCCCTGTCTATAGCGGCTCCGTCGCTTTCGTGCAAGTCAGAAGGATAAATATAAAAATAAAATAAAAACGAATGGAATAATCAAATACGGTGAATATGGGGCTGTTGACTTCAAGTCGTCTCAATATTTTTACCAAAAGGTATCTGATCTTTGTGGATCGAAACACGAGACACATTGCAGATCTTTAAGAATTTCTCACAGAGAGAATTCCCTCGTTGTCGTTTGGAGAGGCATTCACTTTGGGTCAGACACAAACAGGATTGGGACCTAGGGTTTACCCTTTTACTACTCCAAGCTGCTAAATTGTCGGAATCAAATGCTGGCAGGAACGATGTAAAAACAGCATCAAGTTTTGCCATTCACAATAGTCAGGCCTTGTACTCCATGTTGTGCCCATGTATGGGGCACGCTATTAGAACGTAATCTGCGGTTTGTTCAGTGGCGCCGCACTCGCGATTCGGTGACGCGACGGTGCAAAATCTCATTATGCCTAGACAAATGAAACCGCCCAACCCCAATCCCCAGGCAATTCAGTTTAACCCAAGCTGTTCCAGGCAGTTCACTTCAAAAGGCCTGATACTGAGATAATATGGGATTGAATTACGAATCTTGGATGTGCTCTCACACTGTTTGGTGTGTCATTTTAGTTCGTCCACTGAGGAGCGTGGATGCCTAATTCGGCGAGGTTGTTCAATAGTTTTCTCTTCTAGGACAAACGAGGGTTTAGATCTTAGTCTCACTTTACGAGTTTCTGAAAACCCAATAAAAAGACAATGCAATATTTGATCAGAGTCCAGAGTATCAGTGCCACGATTAGCCAAAAAGAGTGTTGCTCTTAGTCGGTAAACCTCAGCTGGTTGGATACCTAAAAGTATAGTTAAGTGGTCGGGTCGAGTGGAAAGAAGGCACTGTGACTCCATTATAACGCTTCAGTAGATTTATAGAAAGTCGAGAAAATCAATGGTTGAATTATTTTTTAATTATGCATATTTATATGGATTTCTAAAAAAAACTTCCAAATGCAAGGTAAGATTATCACATCAGAACTATTTTCCAAAAACTTACAAGTTTTGTTTGGCTTTTTTCTATTTGCTTTTCAACAATTTCAAAATTAGAAGTTACAAGGCAAATTTTGATTTAGGGTTTAACAGAAGTTAGAACAGTTGAGAATTATATCGCGAATTAAAAACATGATATCAAAAAAATTTAAAAATAGCGCAATTACTTTTATTAAAAAATGTTTTTAAAAAACTACGCAGCAGATGTTAAACAAAAAATTTTTTGCTTTAAATTTTGTTTCATATAATATCTTAAGTTGCTTGATATGCCCTACTTAATTGTAAAGTATAGACATAAAAATAAAGTTTCTGTGTTTCTCTGGAAAAATTTATTTTTATTTTCATTACTTTGGTACTGTACCAAATTTTATAACCCCAACTAATTCGTATATTTAACTATTACTGGGTGGAAACCCCGAGTGTGGACTTACAATTTATTTAATAATTAAAGATACAACACAAATAAAGCAAACTAAAAGTGATATAATGAAAGCATAATCTTTTGACTTTCCTCACAAATAAGCATTATTCGAAGTGACTGTCCTTGGAGCGGATGATTCGACGAAGTTTGGAGATCACTTGACCACACGCAGCACGCAGGGTATCCGCCGGTATTTTTTCCCAATATTTCTAAAATTTACGCTTTAAGGCCGCCACACTCTATGGGACATTGAACAGACCCTCTGTTCAAGCATAAACCAGACCCCAAAGTTCATGGGGTTCAGGTCTGGAGAGCTGGGAGGCCAGAGATTTTTGAGCCAAAACCCTTTGAAATTTGCCTGACACCAATCTTGGACCGATTTTGCTGTATGCGATGATGTTGCATTGTTGATATGTTTGCGATTTCGCTGTATGATTTCGTGATGAAATGTTATTCCATCTGGTTGTGTCTCAGAAACGACCCAGGGATAAACTGTCTCTTTTAACATGAGGAAATAAACGTGTTGGTTTATTTTGATTCCTTCTTCGATGAAAATGAGGGGCATTTTCAACCTGGAATGGGTCACACCAGCCTAGACCATTATTGAGGCTATTTTTTGTCTTTTGAATGAAGATCTTTCTTCAACAGGGACCGCTTCCCTCCTATCAGCCGAATAGCAATCATTATGACAATTGTGCAATGCTGAATGATGAAGAACTTTTTGTTGATCTGGAGCACTGCAGGCTGTGTGCCATAAAGTAGTCTTTGAAGAAGCTCTTTCCCTCTTTGGAGTTTCATCATTTTTGTTTGCTGGGAAAGAAGTTGCTGCTTCATTATTTTATACGGGGTTTTTTTGAGATCTTTTTTGAGCAATTTTTGCATTGTTACATGACTGATGTTTGCATCCTTGGCCAGTTGCCGAGCGGTTCCTCTGTAATTCCTCTGAATCTTCTGCCGTGTGCTCTTTCTGTGTTGCGGAGTCCTTACAGGTCAAGGAGGAGTAGTTCTTGCACGTGGAATGCTACTGCCTGTTTTTTTGATCCGTTTTATCACTTTATACACACCAGATCGACTCACAATACCCTGTAAAAGCTTAAAGATTTCAGAACCCTTCTTTTCTTGGTGGTAAAGCCTTTTAATTGTCTTACTTATACCCTCCATGTCACAAAATTGAAAGCCTTTTCTTTATTTGGTAATAAGATTTAGTAAATAGATTCTGTGAGGTACTTAATTAACCTTTAAAATAGTAAAAATTAACATATTATTAATAAGTATGAATTAAATAAAATTAGTCCACACTTGATGTTTCCACCATGTTTGTACCAAAATATAATCTTCCATTTGTACCAAGATATAATGATCGTCTATGTGCTTAAACATGAGTTATATCATAACAGATAAACTAAATATATATTTATTTACAATTGGTAATGTGATATTATAACAAATTTAAAAGTATCTAGTTTAAACAAAAAAAATTTAATTAGGCTACATCAAGCAATCTAATCGATATCAATTTTTGTTTCAGATAGTTTGTCTTCATCAAGCAATTTTAGGTTTTTAGAAATTTTAACCACAGGTATTCTTAAGAAACTAATTCTTTTTTATGACTACTTGAAAGAGTAAAGACATTTAACAAAGAATTTCACCCTACAACTATTAATAGAAGAGCGTCTAAACCAATGGTTCTCAACCGTTGGCCTGTGGACCGGTGCCGGTCTTTATAGAGGCGCTACCAGTTCAGAAGTAAAACAGTTTCAAAGAATATTAACAGAGATTATTGATTTCGCTCAATAACTAAATGCAAGATTAAGGTTTAAAGTAGATTGGCAAAATTATGTAGTGATGTGTACTGACGGAGCTGTCAGCATGGTTGGTTGTCATTCAGGTGTAAGCGCAAAAATGAGAAAAGTTACAAACAAAAATCTGCTGTCTTACACATTGCGTAACCTTGAAAATTTAGCTTCCAGAAATTGTCACCTGAATTATACGACGTTATGATCGGAGCAGTTAAGATTATAAAATATATTCGTGACCATGTGTTGCATTTAAGGGTTTTTAAGGCACTGTGTGAGCGCATGGGTTTACAACATCACCATCTCATCTTTTATGCAAAAGTAATACGGTTTTCGAGAGGACGCGTTTTTGCGCGTCTTTTTGATTTAAGAGAAGCAAATGCACTTTTACTTGAATGAAAAGTCCCTATAATGTTTTCAATTGTATTTCAAACGGGTACGCAAATCAGACCTGGAAAGTTAGTTGAAGACTAAAAAAGAAATTTCATCTTCTGTTTACGTCATCGTTTACTCAATGAACTTTCGTTTTTCTTGTATAAATTCAAAAAAATCACTCTGATTTTACCACCTATTCTTTTTTTTGTTGTTTTCAAATATATTTTGAACAGGTACGCAAATGCATGACCTGGGAAGTAAGTTGAAGACAAAAAAAGAAATTTTATCTCCTGTTTGGTAGTTCGTTCACCTAACAAACTTTCGGTTTTCTTTTATAAATATTCAGAAAAATTTTTATAGTTTACATTTATTGTGAGTACTTTATCAATCAAAAAATTGCCTCTTTTCTTCAATTTTGCACCCTTGCTAACTTAGTGTTTTTTCCTGTTGTCAAATTATTGTTTTAAAAACTTTGCTTACTTTAATTCCGGTTAAATTTATATAAATGTAGAGAAAAAATTATACCCAATGTTTTTGAACAGTAATTCAAAGGAAACTATTTTTTCCTTTGTGCGCCCCCGCTCCTGATTTTGCCTTTTAAAAACTTTAATACAGCCACTTTTACTACGTATTATATCAAGAAGAGAGCAGCAAATTCCATATCTAATAGAGTTTTTTTGATGCTAAATGTTCCCTTTTGTTTTATTAAAATTATTTTTGTCAAGTTATTGCGTTTACTACAATTTTGTTGTTAAAAAATTACCGGGCCGCAAGATTGTTTTAAAATATTACCAGTCCCCAAGCTTAAAAGGGTAGAAAAACACTGGTCTAAATATAAGGCAAGCAAATCAATGAGTCGTTTGTGGTGGGAAGAATGAAAAGAGATCATAAAATGGAAAAAAGAGCATTGGTAAGCGAGAAGAGAACAAGCAGTCCCAGTGAAAATAAGAAGATTGTGAATTGCGTTTAGCGAATAACTGACTAATTGAGGAAAAGAATTAGGTTTACGATTGGGTTTCCAGAAACGAGAAAGGATACATGAGCTTAAAAAGTTTGATTTATCACAGATTTGAAAATGTGCTGAATAATAGGCTATTCCAATTGCAGAAAGTGCCTGAAAAACAGAAAGTGTCAGGTATCATCACAGTTTTTCAGGTGCAATGCTTTGATAGAAGGTAAAAATAGTAAATAAACAGACATGGACTAAAAATAAAAGATTAAAGTTCCTGACTTTTTTTCCAAAAAAATTTTGTCATTAATAAAAAAAAAGCGCTTTAACAATATAGAAGAGTAAAACAGCGAGGCTAAAAATGAGAAGAACCATTCAATAAACTGGTGTTGAGACAATGTGTTCAAAAAGCGCCCGGTATGTCATTTTGTTGCGAGCAATTGAGAATTAAAATGTTTTGCAAATTTATTTTGAAATAAGGCCCTCTTTTTCTGATGCAACAGTTGACTGCTGTCTTCGTCAAAAATCAATTCGATTAATTTTCTATCCATTCCGAAGATCTTTTCCTGATAACTTTTAAATGAAGAGCCTTGTCGTTAAGTAAGCAAAAGCGTCGGTTTAAAGCAAAACGCAATCGACATTCTCGGTTCAACCCCTCCCCATCAATCTGTTGTGAAGCACCTTACCCTGCTTTATGTTCTTAGCAGGTAGTTTTAACTTACTAACATTTCACAATAAATAGCTTGAAACTGAAAAGCAATGTTTTGAAATTTCCTTAAACATCATCAAGCAGCTAACGTGTTGACTGTTTCCACTAAGTTTTAAACCTTGATGTATTGTCTGTCAATTCAGGAGAATAAGCAGAAGAAATGAATAAATACATGCATCCTCTCTCTTCCATGATGTTTTCACAAAATTAGAAAAGAAGAAAAGTTTTAAAAATGTCTTTGCTCTTTTAAGCAGTACTTGACTTTTGTTCCTGGACAGAGCATTTAAAATTTCATTTATAGCATAAAAAATTTTTTATATTTAATTCATTCTTAAATATATTTATAGATTTAATAGTTTTTGACAATTGTTAGTTCAAATATCTTTAAAATGCGTTTTAGATTTTTAGCGTAATCCAAATTAATTTAAAAAACACAATTTACCAGAAAGACTGATCCAAATAAAATTACACAAAAAAACTAAATCCAATGCAAAAATAAAAAAATTTTCTGATTTTTTATTTTAATTTCATTGTCATCAACAAGTAGAAAAAACATGTTTCAATATTGTTACTCCCCAGGTCAAACACCTTACCGTTTCTTTAACTATTTGTCTTATCTTTTACTTCTCTATTATATATTTCCGCACTCAAAGGTTTAATATTCAAGAGGCCTATGCCTTCACCAGTAGTAAACCTGATAACGTCATCAATTATTTATTAATGAAGCTGTTTTAATTTTATTTTCAAATTATTTGTGATGAGCTTGATAACAATGCGTAATATTTCTTCAGATTTATTTTATTGATTTATGTAATTGAATCAGAAGTTTAACAAAACCAAAATAGCATAACTAATTTTTACTAAGACAAGCAAACCTGTGATACACAAATTCAAATTAATAGTTTGATTTTGACACTTTTTGGTTAGCATGAAAAAGTTTGCCAAAAGTTTTGTTGAAATAAAAATTACAAAATTAACCAATTTTAAAAGCTAAATTCCGTTCAATAGAAGAGAAAAATCCTGAAAATTGCGATTTTGTAATTAACCAAACTGTCACAACCCCTAGAACCAAAGCAAAATGCAAATACGTTTGGTCAAATTTTCCAAAACAGAAATTAGCCTATTGGGTTATCCGGGAAAGTTTGTTGTAAACGTCATTTTTTAGGCAAAACTAAAAACATGCGTTTGACTACAAAACACAGACTTGATGTAGTATACAGATAAAATTTAGTTAAAGTTAAAGACCCGCAAATAAGTTAATTATTATGATCATTTGTGTATACTAATCAAGCTAGCCAAAGCTTAAACTGAATATGCAAAGAATTTTCTAATTCTCCTTGCAAAGCCTATGCAATACATGCTTTAAAATACCCTGCTTTAGTAAGCTACTACATTGCACCTCAGCACATGTTCAAATAATTTTTTTTGGAAATCATCTCATGTAAGAAAGTTATTTGAAAAAATTTGGTTTATTAAAAAACTAGATTTGTTTGATTATTTCAAGTAACTTAAAGGTCGGAATTTCGTTTCAGATAATTTAAACTTGGAAGGCAATTCTTCGTTTGCAAACAACTCAGCAGCAGCGACAGCAGGTTTCCTTCAGTTTTGCTTTTACTCGCAACTTAAAAATTGTTTTTACATTTAGCGTTTAAATGCATTTTTACATTTTAAACTTTTCGAGAAATTTTTGTTCAAGTTTTTTATTGACCTTTCATTTACATGTCTATTAGCTATTTTTTGTTTGTATTAGTTGTTTCAAAATATCTTTTAAAATTTTTAAAAAATGTAAGTTTTTAAAAAAAAGAAGTTGTAAGTTACGTAGATACCGTATCTTTTTTTTTAAGATGCTTCTGTTACAATTTTTCTTTTTGTTGATTTTTAAATTCAAACTATTGCTATAAAGCTTCAACGCTTGCTTTTCTTTAGAAAATCAAACCTTTTTGAATGACCACTTTTAAAATTATTTTTTAATAAATATATATTTCATTATTTTAATATTTTTGTTTATTTTTAACATGATAAAAACGAATGTGACTGAAAAACTTTGTTCAATACATATCGAGGGATTTTTTTGAACAAAAGTGAATTATTGGCCAGGTTCAGCCTTAAAAACCCCAAATTAAAAAATTTTATGAGACACGTTTCTTATACGTATTTGTCAACGAAAAATTTTAAAAAGTTTTCACAAATTAAGACAACTAACTTTTTTAAATATTCAAACTTTAAAACATATCTGGAAAAAATACCTTATATTGCAAAAGATATTAGGCCTGCAGTTTAATTATAAGTTTTTTTAAAAAAATAGTGACTTTTGTTTTACTTGTAACAGAACATAATAGCGGTTATTTTTTTGTTACAGCCAAACTGCAAGAAAACAATAGTTTTACTATTTTTCTGAGTTTGAGCATTTTTGTGGTTGCGATAGTGGTTCTTGGCGTTTTAGGATTATACAAAATTTATAAAATCAAGTAAGTTTTTTGCGCTTTTTGGAGTTTATATGTGGCTTCCACTTAAGCAGGCTGATTTTATTGATATACATGTAGATATTGGTCTGATTAAGGTGTATCTGGAAAAAAATGATCTTAATAAAAATCAATACAGATACAAATTGATAAAAAACTTTTGGCTTCCGCTTGCAATTTTTTTCCTTCATTTTGCCCAAGCCAACAAATTGCTTTTGTTGAGGGTTCAAAACCCAAAACAAGATCGAACACTAAGCTTGGAAAAGTACAGCCCTTGCAGAATGCTGTTAATTGCACTTTCTAGCTAAGATTTGCTCTCTTTTCTGTTATAAATATGGTACAGCTTTAATAATCACTAAATCATATAAATATGTAAAATATATTAAATTACTGTAACTAAGCTTTATCAAAGTGTTAATCGTCAGAATACAGAATTATTTTAATTATTGACTGAGAAAAATACAGTTGATGAAACAGTTATTTGATACAATTTCAAAAAGCTGTTTTTTATCAATGTAAAATTTCTTATTTGATTCTTTTAAACATCTTTTTTAATTTCAGGGAGAAAACTAACGATAGAAGACGTCGCCAGCAAGTGTATGTGAGTCATTATGATCGTAAGTAATTTTTTAGGTGCAACTAGTATATTCTGCTTCTCTATTTCATCATTGAAGTTTGTTTGACAACTTAAAGATAATTTCTCAAAAAAAAAAATTAAAAAAACATTTCAACTTGTTGAAAAACGTTTTATTTTTTTTTTAATTAGATCTTGTACATAATCTTTTTTACAAAAACCGTTCAGGGTTAAACAAAGAAAAAAAAGGTAGATGAGTTTTATTGGTAACATCAATAACTCTGCATAGTACAAACTGATAAAAAACACGAAAACAAAAACCTTCTGTCCAGTTGAAATGACTGGTAAAGCACTGGCAACTCAGCCACGCCGACAAGTATTTCTTATACTGTATGCAATATTTTCAAAAATAAAAAGCTTTGATTAACTTTACTGTTATGACTGTGTGAGAGCAAATTCTAAGGTTCAGTTAAGAGTTTAACCAGCTTAGATCTGTGCTTAGGCTTGGTGGCTTAGATTGATTTAGCCTTGGTGGCTTGATTTAGCCTTGGTGGCTTAGAGGAAAGATACGTTTGTGGCTAGGATTATCTTTTGAGTTAGAGTTTTCATGGTAGTTTCTTGTTTCCGCAATAAGTTGAGTTGAGGGGATGTAATTTTTCTACAACACTGCCGGATTTATTTGCTTTTAAATGTTTTGAATTAAAGCAATTTTTCATATTTATTAAATCACAATTACTACATTGATTTTGATTAGTCACTGCATTGATCACTACACCTAAAGTTGATTTTCGTTAAACAAAATATTTTGTTAAATAAGTCAATAATAAAAATATTTTGCAGTCTCCTGGAACATGTTAAAATTTACTAAGCCTACAATATCTATATATTAACAATTATAAAAGCATAAAAATTTTTATTAAGCAAATCTGTTTAATAGGCTCCGTTTTTAACATAAAAAAATAAATTTTGAAGAAGCACTCATTGTCTTGATTGCCTCTGCAGCTCACCACAAAAAAAATAGGAGAAAAATATTTTTTCTAGTTATCTCTTTGCAATCTTTTCATAATAATCAACTACTATTTTAAATTAAAAAATTTAGTCGCTTTTCGAAATACTAGTACGTTTAATTATTTATACTAATTCTCTTTAACTTTTCAGCTGCCTACTATTCAGTTCCTTTTAATTTAAAAGTGATAAATCCATAGAAGATGTGGGAGTTCAACTGTTTCTTGTTGGTATTAAAACATTTTTTTAAAATATGAAACATTTCAAGCTGATTACTACATGTCTTCAGTGACTGATTAACAGTAATTTATCGAGCTTTGTTGAAATTTTCTTAAAATAAATGATTTTTGAATTTAATTTGCGTATTACTTAACAACTTAAAAACTTTAAGCTAAAATTTGTAATTTACTGAGTTTATGATATCATATTTTTTAAAATTAAAAATCGTATTTTCTGGATTGAAAACCTTGGTAGATGTTTTGTACCCTGCTCATAATTAGAATGGAAGAACTATACTTTTTTACCTACACAAGTTTTTAACCATTGTGATTGTTTTCTGCAAAAAGATCATGTTTTAAAGCATAGGGGAAATAAAATTGAACAAAAAAGGTTTAAGGCCAGCAGACATCTCACAAATCGAAAGCTTATTAATCAATGTTTTAAGAAAACCATGCTTCATACAGTTTGTGCAATACAAATTGATACGAGCGTATAATAAAAGAAACAAAAGACAATAAAAGCGCTATTAAACAAATTTTAGTTTTGTTTAAACACAGAAGTGTAATTATGGCAGCACTCACATTTATACATAGTTGTAAATGATATAAATAAGTGGTTTAGTAGTATAATAATTTATAAGTAAAATAGTGATTTTTAAAGCGGATAGTTTTATAAAAAAATTTATAAGGTTATTGCAAAATAGTTTTCGACTCGTCTGTAAGACAAGCAAATTTTCTTTGTATTAAGAGCAGCACTACAATCGAAAACCCAAATTTTGATTAGTTGGTTATAAAAAAAATCTTTTAGATCCCTCCAAGTATTTGAAAGTTTAAAATTTATTGAAAATTTATAATAGTATTTAGATTTTGCATATATTTTAAATACTATCAACATATCATTAATTTTAAGGTTTTTTCCAAATATTTACAAAATACGATTTTAAAAAGCAAGCCAAACACCATTTTTATTTTAATACTTATTCTTTACAGTAATTTCTTTACTATAGAATCAAATTTAATATTTTTTAATGTTATAACTCATTTAAAAGCAATTTTGGTAAAAATAAAATAAATGCAGTACAAAGCTTTTATTTGAATGGAACAATTTGTGCTGAAGGTGTTGTTGGACTATAATTACGCTTAGAAAAGTCACAATTTTATATCAACGATAAATAATGAGCTTTCCATCCAAATCTGAAATAAATTTTCATACAAATATTTTAGTTAGGTCATCTTTAAAATCGATAAAATGTTTTCAACATTACAAAAAATCTGACAGTTTTTAATCGTACACTCGCATCAACGCATTTGTGTAACTGATGAAAATAAGTTTGTTTTTTTTCAAAAACCGAAAACCCAGAGTTTGTTTTTAATCTTTAGACACTATTTTAAGAGTAATTTTATCAATAGTATAACCAATGTGAAAAAAAGCGTAGTTTATAGAAAGAATCAAAAAGTTGAAGGCAGTTACATACGACATCCAAAGCATACAAATATTAAAACCTCGCCCATACTGTTAAACTTCTTCTGTTTGTTTAAAAAGACACTTTCCTCTTTATTGTCCATCAAATTAATTTATTAACAGTCATTACAAATTACAGTAATTAAACAAAACAATAAATAAAATTTTAACCGAAAAGCAATATGCTAAAGCTTTTTAGTGTAATCTTTAAAGTGCTCTTGTTATTCAGTAAAATATAACCAAAAAACGCCAAATTATTGCTTCTCAACCAATGAAACACAAATTTTTTAAAAGAACAGAGAATTTTTTATTCAATTATTCTTATTTAGTAGAACAAAAGAACAGCTACATTATTTAGATTAAGTTCTATCATCAGTTAAAATGAAGGCTACAGTAGAAACTGCTTGTTTTTCTTTGAAATGCATATATAAGAAAATAATGACGTTTATTATAATTTTTTTGCTCTTTACTTCATCTAAAAGAAAATACTGGTATAATCAAAGTGAAAACTTTTGTCTTCCCTTTAATTCAACCGTTGTTTTTTAAATAAAGTTAAGACGCAATACCGTCTCGCAACAATTGGTTTTGGAAAATTTTCGCGCACGATGAAGCACTGTCCTAAACTTTAAATGAAATACAAAAACAAATGCCGAGTGCCCGAAAAATCACAGTTATGAGGTTCATAATTGTTTTAGTTTTATAATCAATGAAAAAACATATACCGTAGACGTGTAAAAGTATAAAAGTGGCTGAAAAAATACCCATGTAGATTATGTGATGTGCAGAAGGAGGAACTTGAAGGAAATGTGCGATTGTATGGCCATGGTGAATGAGTGTGTCGCAAAACAGCACCGTATGGTGGTATGCAAAATGGCTATTATGATGAAAAAGAAAAAAGCAGAAAAAGTAAAGCCAAAGATACGATGGTGGAAACTGAAGGAGACAAGCTGTCAAGAAGCGTTTAGACAAAGGATGTCCAGGATTTTAGGAGGCAAGGATGGGTTACCTGATAAGTGGGATGAACAGCAGAAATGCTAAAAAAACAGCTGAAACTGTACAGGGAGTGACATTTGGGAAACAAAAGAGAGACAGGGAGACATGGTGGTGGAATGAGGAAATTATGGAGAGCATAAAAGAAAAAAAAGAGGCAAAGAAAGCATGGGACAAAATAAGAAATGAAAATACTAAAAAGATATACAAAGAAAAGAAGAGCAAGGCAACGAAGGAAGTTGCGATGGCAAAGGCACGTGCGTATGACAATTTTTATGCTAGATTGGAAACAAAAGAAGGTGAAAAAGAGTTGTACAGATTGGCTAGGCAGAGAGACAGAGCAGGGAAAGATGTACAGCATGTGAGGGTTATAAAGGATGAAAACGGTAATGTTATGGTAAATTCGGAGGCAGCGTTAAAGAGATGTAAGAAGTACTTTGAAAAACTGATGAACGAGGAAAATAACAGAAACCCTATGACAGAGGAAGCAGAAGTGGTGAACGAAGAGGTAAATTGTGTCAGTAGAGAAGAAGTAAAAAACGCACTAAAAAAAATGAAAAAAGGTAAAGTGGTTGGGCCAGATGAGTTGCCAGTAGAAGTTTGGAAGTACATGGGAGAGATGGGGATAAATTTTTTGACTAGACTGTTCAAGAGACTATTAGTGGGTGAACGGATGCCAGAAGAATGGAGAAGGAGTGTGCTTATCCTAATCTATAAAAACAAAGGGGACGCACAGTGCTGTGGAAACTACAGAGGAATAAAGCTAATGATCCACACAATGAAAGTATGGGAAAGAATTATTGAAGGCAGGCTAAGGGATAGAGTAGAGATCAGCAAACAGCAATATGAATTTATGCCAGGAAAGGGAATCACCGATGCCATGTTTGCATTAAGAATGTTGATGAAAAAGTACAGGGAAGGTCAAAGAGAGCTTCATTGTGTATTCGTAGACCTAGAGAAAGCTAACGACAGGGTTCCGCGGGAAGAGCTGTGGTACTGTATGAGAAAATTAGAAATATTGGAAAAGTATGTGCGACTTGTACAGGATATATACGAGGAAAGCAAAACAGTGGTGAAGTGTGCAGTTTAGTGGTGAGACCAGCAATGGTTCATGGACTTGAGACGGTGGCGGTCACAAAGAAACAAGTGAAAGAGATGGAAGTTGCAGAAATGAAAATGTTGAGGTTTGCTATGGGAGTGACGAAAAAGACAAGATTAAAAACGAGTACATCAGAAGTATAGCTAAGGTAGAACAGTTAGGTATGAAGGTGAGGTAAGGCAGGCTGAGGTGTTATGGACATGTCATGAGAAGAGACCAAGAATATGTAGGAAGAAAGATTATAGAAATCGAGTTACCGGGAAAGAGGAAAAAAGGGAGACCAAAGAGAAGATTTTTAAATTTAGTGAAAGAAGATATGGGGGAAGTTGGTGCGAAGGAGACAGACGTTGAAAACAGGACGGTTTGAAGGATGATGATACGCTGTGGCTACCCCTGATTGAAGGGAAAGGCCGAAAGGAGAAGAAGAATCAATGAAAGAACATAGGCTTACTTACCGTAAATTTCTTGATTGAAATATGCTTCATCTTTTCTAAAAAAGAAAGTAGTTTATATGTACATAATTATAAGAGCACAAATTCAAAAAGACATTGAAATTATCCCAACAGACTATTTTGCCTAAGAGGCTTATCAGGGGACACAACATCTTAAAAGATAATACTGGTTTTATTAAAAAACAAATAAATAAATAATAATAACAAAAATAAAAAAATTAAAAATTAAAGATTAAAAATTAGAAATTTAATATTAAAAATTAAAGTAAAATATTTAGCTCCAACGAAGACTTGAATTATATTAAAATATGCTACAAGAAAAAGATTTTTGCTATTGAACAATATTTTTACTAAAGTTAGTCCTTAATTATCAAATAATTATTTTTGTTACGACATTAAAAAAACATGCTATAATGTTACGGTTGCAGGTTTTTTTAAACTCAGCCAAGCTGCAGAAAATATTAAAACGTAGAAAAGTTCTGTGTCTTGCGTTCAATCAATTATTGAAGATGATCAAAAACTTTACCCCAATCATGTAATTGTAGATTAAGCAGAAACTGTCCTTTAAACAATAAATGTACTAAACCTACAGTTTATAAATTTTTTTTTTAAGCTAAACCAAAAGCAAACTATTAGAATTTACTATGGTAGTTGCAAAACAAGTTCTAAAACACGCTTTTACAACCGCAGCAATTCATTTCAAAAGAACCGGAAAAAAACATTACTAAATTATCAAAAGTTGTTTGGATCACTAAAACTGCCGGTGAAACCTTTTAAATAGCATAGGACATAATTAATCAATTTACACCATACCAGCGCGTTTGAAAAAATTGTACCTTATTTTTATCATTAATCAGATTTATGTAACTACCAGTGTTTATTAAACCGCTATCGACTTATTCGCCTGTTTGCCTGCCTGTCTTTTGTCTATATGTTTTACTGCGGCATCAACTAATATTTTGCCTTTCATTTTGTTAGTTATTCATTACTTAAATAGCCAATTCTTTTAATTCTCTTTGTTAATTAATAATTTATACACTTTTCCACGCTTTTATGTTTTCTGTGACTTGGCTGAGTTTAAAAACATGAGAATCCGTAACATCACAGCATTTCTTTAAAATCTCGTAAAGACCCGATTAGTGGTACAAAACTTTAAGATAACTTTAAAAAACGTGTTCATTCCTCGAAGACTTTTCGTCTGACACTCATTGGGAGAAATCATCAAAATAAACCGACAGCAATCCGATTGTGCGTATATAGAAAGAAAAAAAGTCTGATTTTTTAGAAAAAAGGCGACCAATCAGGAATAGAAAAGAAAACAAGAGTGCATCTGATTGGTCAAGAGAAACAACCAATCAGAAGTGAAAGAAAAAGAACGTTAATGAATGAGTTTTTAATTGTAAAAAAATTACTTGTGTTGACAAAAATTAGGTTGAAAAGATTTGATAGAAGTAGCTTCAAGAGCAGAAAAGAAGTACGTCCTCGGGCACGAATAGAGAATTTGGTGTCACTGTATTGGCTGGCACAAGAAGGGTTTTCCCAAAGATGCTCTCTAATAGCAGATTTATGGGCAATAATTTTTGAGGTGCTGTTTGTCTTGCAAGAACGGGAAAGATTAGAGCGGTCTTGGGAAAAATTATAGTTTCTGACCGATTTGGAAACGTGTTGCTTAATGCGTTCTTGCAACCTTTGGGATGTACGTCCTACGTACCGACTATCGCAATGGTATACAAACTCTTTAACCAACAAAATCGCCACAATTCATTCTTCCCAAGACCGCTCTAATTAATATTTAAGTTGATATAAAAATTAAATTAATATTTGAAATAAAATTAACCAATCAAAACAGTTTTGAAATCTATTTCTAAGTTTGAAATCGACTGATATTTGCTCTGCCATTAGACGAGAAGGTAAATATTGGTGTAGACGTGAGCAAGGCATATTGGTATTAGGATTAAGTCATTTAAGTTTTTTTTTTGTAGAAAAACAAAGGGCAATTTTAATTCCTTTTTTAATAAGTTTTAATTAGACTCAACTTTTTCAGTTAACTCCTACCAATTGTTTCATTGTAAAAATGCTTAAAAATTTTTTTAAAGAGCGATAAAGTCTAAGAATAACAAAACAATACAGATACTTTTTGGAATTTTATAATATGATTTGAAATTATTCTTAGTCAAAAACAAAACTATTTGTGTACGTTTTACTGTATCTAAAGATAAACATTTAATATTTTAGATATAAGTCTTTTTTTTTTTTTCTTAATTTTTTCAATTAAACAAAATAAAATTTCAAAAGAAATAAAAAACTCACTTGGGTGCTATTGAGTCAAAATTCGCACTATGACTAAAACATTCATCAACAAAAATTATTGTTTTGTTTAAGTGCTTTATGCTATTTTGTCAGTCATAAAAGGTGAACGACTAAGCTAATAAGTTATAAAATAGTAAATATAACTATCATAAAGAAATAAAAAAAATGCAAAAATCAACTAAAAAATTTCCTGACATTATCTTGTGCAAAAAAACTATTCATAAGTTGAACACTTTTTTTAGAAATGAATTTGGTTGTCGGCAGCGTGTTCGAGCGGTTAAGAGTGCTGTTTCTATGACTTCTATTGTGTGTAAATCCCACTCGTGTCATTCTGTCGTGTCCTTGCGAAAAGCAGTTTTGATACGTTCTCTATATTTGCCCGTCTTAGAAAGCAGGTCTAAATAGTAGTCAGATCTCTGAATTAAAGATAAAAACCAAATTTCAATCGATAAAATATTTTTTTTGGACACCTATCTTGGCATGTCCCGAAGCAGCTTCACATGATCACGTGACGAGAGCCCTAAAGAAGGCCTTCGACGTTTTGCTGTGCTTAAAAAAATAAACATAAAAAAAAATAAATAAATAAATACGTAAAATTGAAAAATTCTGTGTTGTGCAGGTTCTTTTACACCATTAAAAACTAATCTATTTCACAAGATACAGTTACACAACATTATCAGCAGTTCAAGGTAGAAAATAGAAAATAAAAATTTTAGCTCACTACATTGTTCTTCAATGCAGTAATTTTTAAAAACTATGCAGAGTAAAAATAAATTTCATTCACCATTTATCTAACGCAAAATAGCATTTTATAGAAATGTGAAAACATAGATTTATTCTTGTTAATTTTAAAAACTCTTTACACTAATTAAAAGCAGTTATAATTAAATTACATTATTATTAAGTTTTTTATCTTTTATATGACAACGTGAAATAATTGATTAAAATTCTTAGTTATGCAGCAGCTGCAATCTTCTTCAATCTGAGTGGTTTTGAAACGTTGCGTGATTTAATAAATAAAGTAAAAATTCAATCACATCACGCTACTGTTGGTGGGCTTTATTTTATCTTATCTGTATAGTTTTATTGATAATAATTTTACTTATTTAAATAATAAAACACATATCGATTATGTTTTTTTATTTAAGTAATAGCAGATTGTACATTTTTGAAACTTCTTTAGTTTATTAGCTACAATATTGCAACAAATGACCTACTGTTTTTGATTTTCAATTGCTAGTCTTGTTCTACAAGCAACCATAACAATAATGATTATTGAAGGGATACCAATAAAGAGGACGATGGATGTGGAAGCTGCAAAGTTATTTTGATTACATGAAGTAGTAGCAGGAATAAAAAATTCAAAAAATTGCAAATCTATCCAATTTTCTTTTGTTTTGTTCTTGAAAGTGTATGGGTTCCATTGTTTATTTTTTAGGTTAAGATTTCACATTTAATTAAATTTTTAATGCAAATTTTATAAAACAATTTTTTTACTTTAAATAAGTTTAACGCAATCAGTTTAGGTAATTTAATACGTTTTACTGAATAAACTAAATATGAAATCGAAAACAAATTTGGATTGGTTTGTTTGTCAAAATAATTAAAAGCTTAAATTAAATTAGTGGATTAGTGGATAACTGTTCCACGTCAAACAAAATCTATTGTTTAATTAAATGATTGAACGCAACGCTTTTGGTATATAAGTAAACACAATCTTTTTTAAGATTTGTGGTTCCTACCAAGTGCAAGATTGCACTGGTAGAAGCGGCATTGTGCATCACGCACGCCGATGACCAGATGCTAGAAATATATCGAGTTTGGGACAGATGGCACTAGAGAGTACCACCTGTGGCATTGTGCATCACGCACGCCGAACCCGAGCTTACTTCCCGACCATGGTTTCGAGTTTTAAACTCTTATCAGGGACAGTCCGCTTATTCGGGTTTAGTCGCAGAGCTGGTCATATAAGAAAGGGTAAATCTAAGATTTGTTCCTACCAAGTGCAAGACTGCACAGGTAGAAAAGCATGCAGCAGGTAGAAATGGTACTAGAGTACCATCTGTGGCATTTGTCACAAACTCAATATATTACTAGCATCTGATCATCGGCGTGCATGATGCACGATGCCACAGATGATACTCTCTAGTGCCATCTGTCCCAAACTCGATTCATTCTTTTTTTTAGGTTGTAGAGTTTGTATTATCGTATGTCAATTTTTATAACTAAAATTTACTGTTTTTGTAAGCACTAAGATTTACTTTGCCTCATACAGTGTCACCTGATTCTGATGATTTTGGATCCGTTGTCGTGTTGAAAATTTGTATTTCTGAACAAACATTAAATTGCTGTTGATTATTCTCATACCCAGTGTTGCAGGAAGTAATTGCAACTTCTGATTCTACAGTAATTTTTTGTTCTTGCTTTTGCAAATACGTGTACGAAAAGTATCTTAAAATTTTATAAATCATACCAAGCACCAGAAGAAAAGTAACAATAAACTAAAAAAATAAACCGAAACCAAAATAAAAAATTAGTTTTTGCTTTGAACTAGAACAATAACTGCTTTAACGTTTATCGGAAAATCAATATTTTTAATATTAGTGTGATAATTATAAGTAATTATTATTAAAATGCAAAATATCAAAACAATCAATCAGCAGAATAGAGAGAACATTTTTATTTCTGAAATTCTTCACCAAAATTCTACAACACCGCAAACGTTTTAACTTGAACATTTTTTCAAATTTTACTGTAAAAAAAATCTTTAATATAATTTTTTTATTTGATTTTTTTGTCTATAATGGAATTATTGTTTGACTGTAATCCAATTGTAATCTAAACTTTAAATTAGGTTTAAGATTGCATAATATAATTAATGATCATGTTATACTTAAAATATTTTCAATGTCTTTGGCTGTTTTAATCACGCAAATTTAGCCTACGGTTAGGTGTTTAACAGGTGTTTGAAGTCAACTAGTTGCTCGATTAAACTCTGACCACAGAAGTTTTGAATAACATCTATGACTTGCCCGAACATGTAAACCCATTTCCAATGTACCCCCCCGGGCAGGTACAGTTAAAAGTTCCGGGTAGATTTTCGCAGGTGGCAAATGGGTCGCACTGATTGATGGACGCATCTGCGCATTCGTCTATATCTAAACAACATAAAGTACACGACGAGTTGCTTATTTTACTAAAGTGGCAGTTATGCTTTTCAATCATTTATCCAGCAATCAAAGTTTACGAGCATAATTTGAAATTATTTGAAAACTTCAACAAATCAAAAAAAAATTAAGTAAAAATCAATATGAAGTCTTCACTGCGATAAAGATGTTATTTTCAGATTTATGATATTAGAAAAGTTAATGTTAAATATTTAAAAACTCTTTTTCAACCAAAACTTACCATAACAAATTTTATCTGTCAAATCTCTATTTTCATAACCCACTAGACAAACGCAGTAATAACTTCCGATTTCATTGTGACATTCAGAGACGAGGGGGCAAAAGTTATCATCGCTGCATTCATCGAAATCTACATTGCAAGAAATTATGTTCTTTTGAAAAACAAAAGTAAACAAAGTCATCTCAAACAATTGTTTAGTTATGTTAATTATTTCTACTGTGAATTTAAACCAGGTTAGTTTGGAAGTTAGAAAAAAGTTTTTAATGTCTTTGTCGATGGTTGTTCTTTTGCGTTTAGTAGAAGTCGAATTGAATCTGTACCTAGCATTGTGGCGATTAAGATTGCCAAAAATCATTTTCATTGTGATATTTTTAGGAACACGCTAGCGCAATAAACTTTTGTTTAGGGCTGGATAACCAGTGATTTGCCTCTTCTCACTGCTTATAATTTTCTTTTTACTTTTTATAAATTCCACATTTCGTATCATTTTATTGGTTACATAACAAAATCTTTTTGTTCGCGCAAAATACTTTTTTATTCACAATCAAATATCGGCAAAACAAGTCTTTTAAGTGGATTGAGTTGATTTTTGGCAATGTTTCTTTGTTATCATCTAACAAATTGCAAGCTGCATGTAAAGACTTGCACAACTTACCTTTGCAATTGCGCCCATCTCCAATATAACCATCGATGCATGTGCAAATATACGAACCAATTGAATTGTCGCAATTTGCTAGCTGATGGCATTGGTCAATATCTTCAGCACATTCATCGATATCTAAACGTACAGAGGATAGTTCAACCATGACTGGAATACAGAAAGACTTGATACTCATACGTAGTTTATCTGGATGAGTTCCTTTGTGTTCTTGGAAAAATCACTTTTTAAAAAAGATCAAGACTGGTTTCACAGATAGCCTGAGGAGATTTGGTCAAATACCGAAAATAGCAATCAGGTCAATATGGCCATTTGAAAAAAAAAATCTAAAACAATGAAATTACTCTAATTCTCAAATTAGTTATAAAAAAATTTAGTTTGTGTTGATTTATTGATTTTGAAGTTTTGATAAAACTGGTTTGCAATTATAATCTAGTGTAGACGATTGTCATACTAATACAGAGCGTTGTATTTTAACTGATAAACAACTATTTTATGCCAAGTATCTTCTCACTTATTGTATTTCAGTAATTCAAGATCACATCTAGTACATATTTTCCAAATATGCAAGATAAAGACCGAGGCATTAAACTTAAGGCAACCGTCAAACAATTTTTTCGACTCGATTTTGGAAATGTCAAAATATTCGTACCTTGTAAAATTATTTTAATTATTTATAAATGGATAGGACTTTACAGTCTCATATAACCGTCAGTTTATATTATTTTTAAGTTGTGGCGTGCGCGTTTTCATATAAGGTTTTAAATTACGTACTTTTGCAATTCAAGTTAGTTTTTTTCTAATGTACAATTGATTAAACACAATCTAATCAGTGTCACTGTTTCTGTCTATTGGACCTCGTCAGTACTGTGTTGACCTCGTCAGTACTGCGTTGACTTCATCAGTACTGTGTTGACCTCCTCAGTACTGCGGTGATCTCGTTAGTGCTGTGTTGACCAGTACTTTTTTAAAGCTATGTAAATACAATCTATTGACTTTTTAAATCTATTTTTTTGCGACTACGTTTATATTTTGAAAGAACAAGTAAAAATTGCAAACATAACCAGCAAATTTTTATGAAGACCTTAAAGCAAAAAAATGAAGGAAACAGTGTTGTCAAGAAAACAAATACGAAAAAATGTTTTGTTTTAAGTCACAACAACATGCAAAATAAAAGAGTTGAACTCAGACCATATTGTGGTGGCCATTAAATGCTGTTTACACTACTGGTTTCTTCAGGGCGTGTCACGCTGAACAACCACTTCAGCTTTATCAAAATACTCTCAACAGTTTTATTTTAAGACAAAAAGCTTTTTCTGAATTTCAACTACTAATGCACAATCGAACTATAAAAACCAAATCATTGCGCATTGCTCTTGATGTGGTTCTCTATCCCTCATTTTCTCAGCTAAAATCTAGAGAATTGAAAATAAACGAAAACCATTAACTAGGAAATATTGACCAGGTTACTTTTGTTTTAAGTAGAACCAAATTTTAGTTAAGCAGCATGCCTTCATTAAAAAGTTTTTGTAAATATTACTGCCAAGCACACACCAGAAATCACTTAGATAAACTAAGCATCAAAATTGCGTTCTTTTGCTCGTAAGTTGAATTTTTTTACATCGAGCCATTCTACTTCCAAACAACTTGCACAATGTGGCATATTACATTACGCAAAAGTAATTCTGCTTAAACCAGAAAGCAGCTACAAGGTCAATACGGCCAGGAAAAAGATGATTAAGCAGAGTAACCAAAAAATCATAAAAAATTGCCATGTGGAAAGGGATAAAAAAAGTTTTACGAACAACAATAGTAAGCAATTGCTCTAAAACAATTTGTAATTTTGTACTTTGTAATTTTTGACGGGCACCTTCTCATATAAACTACAGACGAATTTTAGGTTAGCTTTAAATTGAAAAGTTTTCGCAATTACCATTGCAAACTACTCCACTCCCCCGAAAACCCTCCAAGCACGAGCAATTAAAACTTCCTTGAGTGTTGATGCATTTGGCATTATCACTGCAGTTGTCTGTATCGATCAAGCATTCGTTTACATCTGGAAACAAGTCGTGTTCTCATATAGAAATAACAAATAAAAACGATTGAGTTTGGAGTTAGTCTATTTAGAAAAAGTATCTTTTTAGTCAGATTGCAAAATTGCAACCGATAGTTTTTTAATTGTACTTTTGAAAACAAATATATAAAAGTTTCTTCTTTTAACTTTAAGAAAAAACATTACCAACCATAATAAATTCAAATAAAAATTTTTTTGAGCAAGTTTTAAAATGAAAATTTATTCTCAATTAAAAAACATGTATGCTCTAACAATTGATATTTTTCCATAGATTTTATGGTTTAATTTTTTTACTAAAATAAAAGTAATATGTTTTCATCCTGAAATGGTAGCAGCCACTTACAGTTGACTCTAGCAAAAACAGTTATAAAGACAGATACAAAATAGTCAAATAAAATAAAATTTTAACTGATTAAACTTTGTTTTATCTTTTTACTAAATAAAATTTAAAATTGCAATTTCAAAATAATTACTATTTCGTTTATATCTACAGGGTGGCCCAGCTATAACCGAACCCGGATTATTATGAAAAGTTACAGTTAAATAAAACAAATTTTAGTTTCGAAGGTGGCTTGATGAACATTTTCCAGACAGATGGATAGGCCGCCGTGGTTTCGTAGAATGGCCTGCAATATCTCCAGATCTGACTCCCCTAGACTTCTTTCTTTGGGGAGTACTCAAAAATCAAGTGTTCAGTAACAAACCAAAGACCCTCAATGATCTAAAAGAAAACATTATAAACGCATTGAAAGATATTACTCAGGAAATGTGCAAAAAAGTAACTGAATCAATCATTAAACGATGTCATCATTGTATTGCAAATAATGGTTTGCATTTTGAACATTTGCTGTAACGTTGTGTAATAAAATTTGTTTTATTTAACTGTAACTTTTCATAATAATTCGGTTTGGTTATATCTGGGCCACCCTGTATATTGCATATATCTACGAACGAAATCTAACCTATAGTTTTACGACTAACATTTCTCCAGACAAAAACATCAAGATAAAACAAAATATTTTAATAGCACTTATTGGCTTCACACCAACACAGATTGGTCCGTTTTCTTCATAACCTTGATTGCACGGACAAAGATAGGAACCCACGTTGTTGACGCAGGTTGAAAATGGAGGACACTGAAATGATCCTTCGCCGCATTCATCTACGTCTATAAAAGAAATTAAAATCGGTAAAAACATTTAATCACTGCCGATAAGTCATAATGGCAATTTCAGTTTATTACACCATCAACTTTTTGTGTTTATTTTTAGGTATTCCATTCAATGTAATTTTACCATGTTTTTTGTTAGTTATCCAGTTAAAATATTTTAAGTTATTCTCGGCTGTGAAAAATTAAATAAATAGAGTTTACAGGGTAATATACCTTTGTTTGAAACTTCATTACACATTCATTTACAAAAGCAACATACTAAATTAACAGCAAATGCTTTTTATGAATCGAAATTTTGTTGCAAAAAGGTTTTGAAAACTTTCACTCTAGATATCCATTTTTTTTTTTTCTTATAACAAATCTAAAAGCTTCTCTTAAACGGTGACATAAAATTAAAACAACAAAGTATTTTATCCAAGAGTAAAATAAACTGTAACAAACAAAAGAACTAAAATTCACAATTTAAAAAAAATACATTTTAAGTTATTTCGAAAATCCCCGTTTAGTGGGTAACAATTTTGAAAAATTTTTTTATCAGCTCAACCGTAACAATCTACTCCTGATCCTGTGTAGCCCCCAATACACGAGCACATGAATGATCCTTTTGTATTTGCGCAATTTGCGAGTTGCCGATTGCAGTCGTCTAGTAATTCTAAACATTCGTCGATATCTACGAAAACAAAAGTTCATACAAATAAAAGAACTGCATGACTCGGAAAGTAAAGGTCAAAAGACCATAAAAATACTAAGAATAATTTTTTTATGATGATGGGCGAAAATTACTAACGAGAAATAAAACTACAACTTTTAAAATTTTTATAGTCGTTTGTGTTCTAATTATATGTTTTAATTTCAAGAAATAGTTTTTTCTTACTAAATTGATTTTTCTCGTTCTATACATGTATTTGTAATTATGACAATCTTATGTCTAATCTGTACAAATCCTGTTTTATTGCTTATTGTAATTTTTACTAGATTATACCTAATAGAGTTTTAAGAAATGAATTTAACTAAAAGATTAATATTTACATTTTTGATTTTAAAAAACTTGAGTAAAATTTTTTTAATTAAAAATTCCATAATTTTTTTATTTTTAAATTTCTGAATATCTTTTTTACGCTTTATTGTTTTATGAAATATTACCACATGTTTGCTTAATTTCATGTTTTGAAATTAATTCATCAACAATTTTGCAGTTAGCATAGTTAGTTGCTGTAACAAACCCACCTAAACAGTTGATGCCATCACCACTATAGCCATTGTTGCAAGTACATATATAACTTCCTTCGGTGTTTGAGCATGTTGCAAAAGCGTTGCAATTGTTAGTGTTGTCTGTACACTCGTTGATTTCTTTAAAAATAATAAAATAAATTAATTTAAAAGTGTAGATTAAATATAAAAAACAGGGTAAAAGATCTCCATTGAAAATATTTTTTCTATAAAAAGAGTTTTTCATTTTTCTTTAGACTTTTTTTTCTAACTAACTTAAACAGCTAAACAAATCAGAGTTCGTAAAATTTAACAACATTTTTAAAAACTCTGTTACATTTTTTTCAAAATAATTTTAAAAATATCATCAAATCATAATATTATTTTAAAAAGTTATATTTGATTGAAGATAAAATTTGTCTACTTTAATTTTTTGGTTTTCACCGGGTTTTTAATTAGACTATAAAGTTTGAGAAAAGTGTAAAATTACATAAACTTCAAAACAGCTACTAGAATCTCCGAAATTTCAAACTACAAAAAAAATTTTTTTAGTGTTATTGCAAAAATATTTTTTTTAATTAAAAAGTAATTTTATTATTTTTGGCAAGTATATTTTAAATTTTGTATGTGTTTTTTATTAATTTTCATCTTTATTTATAAAGTATTTAAATTATGTCATTTTATCATTTATACTTGCTCATTTTTTTTTAAAAAAAGCTGAACAGCTTCGACTTTTATAAGTTCTTATCAAAGCATCTAAACTGATGCAATTTAAAAATAGACCATAAACGACAATTACATACAAATAGATTCAAATATGTAGAACAGTTTTCTTAAGTTTATGCTTACACTGGTAATACTAATTCAAAAGCAATGAAAATTTAATAATTATTATGACAACAAAGCCATATTTCAGTAAAAAAAGAAAGAAGATTACTAATCACTTAAATATATTGAAATAAAAACTAGTTTTTCTTACAATTGTTTATTTAATTTTGGTTGATGATTGATTGATGTTTTTAATTAATAAAGCTTTATAAATTTTTCAATCATAGTCTGATAAATATTTCTTTATAACAGTAAGATGATTTATTAAACTACCTGTATCTTTTTTATTACAAGAATTGCATTTGATAATATATTCTTTTATTTTACTTTTGACCGAAGAACTTAAGTTTAAGTTTTCCCTTTGCTCTTGTTACCACATGACGTGTTGACGTTACCGATATAAGTCAGACCCGCAAACACGGGCACAAGAAGTGATAAACAACATTTGATAACAAAAGCGCAGGTGTGTTTGATTTTAAATTGAAATAATTTCCAACTTTGCACTTTACTATATTGGCGCTAAATGCACTGCAGAAAATTTGCAGAAGAATTTAGAAATATCTTCTGCAAATATGTGAGACTGTTTCCTTCATAGAGAATTTCAAATGCAATATTTTCTTTTTATTTGTAAGTTGCGCCTAATTTACATCTTTTTTTGTCTATTCAAAAGCTGGTGAAGTACTTTATGAAAAATAATTTGGGAATCCATTATCAAAAAACATTGGTCGTAGCTTTTCAACTTCATTTTGGAATAGCTGGTGATCGGAATAAATATTTTTGGCACGATTAACGTACAACTAATTAAGGGTGATTTTCTATTTAAAGGAAAAAAGCTATTTAAAGAAATTTAAATTATGTGTTATAATTTATTCAAATAAATTATGCTATTTAAAGGAATTAAATTATGTGACATTTAAATTATGTGTCATAATTTAAATTCACAAGAAACCTTGTATGAGTCGGTTTTCTCAAAATTCGTGATTGTTATTATTTACAAGTGAATTCTGAACATTACTTCTCTTCTTAATTAAAATACTTAAACTTAGTAAAATAATGTTGTATAATTTGTTTTATTCAAAAATTATTAACACTTATTGCAATAATTTTTTACGTCTTGCAAAGAAACTGGTATCCCTAAACAATAATTTAAACCGTAAAAAGTAAATCATTTGTTTGAAATACCATTAAAATAAGTTTTAAAACTGCCAAAAAAATTGTGGGTATTTGCCATAAACGCGCTATTGTAACGAAACCGAACCAAACAAAATCCAACCCCATTTGAAACGATTTAAGAAAATAAAAAAAAATTCAGTTAAATTCGAAAATGACAAGAATTCAGCGCTACTACTGCAATATTTTTGTGTCACTTTAAAACTATAATATCAGGCAGTACAATGTGTAGTAAATTTTTTACCGATTACATAAATTAAACTCATGATTTTTAAAGCTTTTTGTTGATGTTTTATCAAAAATTATTACGTATCCAACCACTAGAGGTATAGTAGCGCACATATGAAGTACGTAGTACATTGTCACGGTAACATTTTACAAAAACTTTTCCTGTTATTTGTTTATCTTTTAATAATGCTTGGTATGAAGATTGTTTAATGACTTAAAATAAACAAATAAGTTTGATTTATATTTGATTACAACGGTCATTTCTTTTTGAATTAAAATATATAATCAATTTTAATGTTCAACACTACTGAGCAACTTTTGCTTACGGTCTGTTTGAAAATCTGGACACGTAAACAGCTTCGTAACAATCGTAGGTTTCAGAAGTTACCGTAATCATGCTTGTGCGTAAACTAACCAAATATGACGTAAGAATGGTTATTGACTGTTTTGAATTTTTATGGACTTACTCATGTACCGGTAATTTAATCTCTCAATTTTGTAAAAAAAAAAGTGTGCTGATACCGGTATGTCTGAATTCTTTAAATTTTATTCGATTTGTGGTATAAGGTTAGTTTGTTGTAAATCAAAATAGCGTCTTTTGATGTTGAATGTTTACATTTATGATAATCATTAAAATTTTCAAATTAAAATGCGTCTTTTATATGGATCACTATTGGGAGGGGAGATTTTAAACATTCGAAGAAGGTACGGCTTTTACACGGGGGCGACTAATACACGGGGATATACGGTATTCTAACACAACAATAATTTTATAAAAAAATCATATGGACCGTGTTGGAAACTTTCCTTTCCATTAAAAACAACGTTTTTTTAAATTTCTTACCAGTGCACAAAACTCCGTCTCCAGTGTAACCGGAATTACAGGAACATGAAAACTTTCCTGCCGTATTTTTGCATTTAGCATTTATGTTGCAATTGTGCGTATTCAGTAGGCATTCATCAATATCTAAACCACAGGAAATTTAATAAGAATGAAAATGGTTATTACTTAAAAATTTACTTCGACGTCAGTTATTATCAAATCAAATTTCTTCCTTTTCAGTAACAGCCCGTGTTACGCTAAAATATGAAGCGATAGATTCTTTCGAATTCTGTTTATAGAAACTTTTCACCCGAACAATTTCTTCCGTTTCCAGTAAAGCCGCTGTCGCACGCGCAATCGAAAGTTCCGAACTGATTGATACAAGTCGCGTTGCCATGACAATCGTGTGCGTCAATGACACATTCGTCGATGTCTATAGAAAAGATAAAAACTTGTTAAACTGTATTTGGCCTGAATAGTATCAGCAGACATGTATTTACTTTTTTACAAAATAACATAGTTGAAAAGCTTAATTATAAAAATATATTTTTCTATATATTAAGTTTTAAATTATTCTTTTTTATTTAGGTAAGTTTTTTAAATTGTTAAACTTGAAGTTGAAGTTAATTGATCAAAATTAAAATTTCTAAAATTTTTCATATTCTCTTTGATCGTGCCATGATCAAATAATCAGATTAATTACAAAAATATTTTTTAAATTCTATGAGATTTAAAATTAACTGCAATGATAATTACAACAAGTATAATTAAAAGCACATCTATCACCAGAACACGTGACACCAGAGCCAAGAAAGCCATTGTTGCAACTGCAACTGAAACTCCCGACTGAATTTTTGCAAGTTGCTTGTGAATGACAATTATGGGTCAGAGTAGAGCATTCATCTGTATCTGAAGCAAAAATTATTTATGTGACAAAAAACAAAGCTTAAAATTTAAACTTCAAATAAACATGAATTACTTAAAAAGTTTTTTTTAAACTAAATTTCTATTAATATTAAAATTTTAGAAAAACATTTTTTCAACTCTCTTAAAACAATGAATAATTTTTTGATAAGCTTCACATAAATAAAAGTTTTAGTTTTTTAATCAGTGGCCAACTCAAAATGCTTCTAGTTACATAATGTTAGTACTTAAATGTTTCTAGTTGATTGAAATTTAGTGTATTACGTTAATACGCATTCTAAAAAAGTTTTCAGCAATTGTTCCTGAAAATTTCAATTTTATTGCAATCCTAACCCTATCAATGCGTTTGGCCAATTACAATTTGAATCAGCCTAAGTGAGCGTAACAGTAAGCTTTATGTTAAAATTGTAGTAAAAAATAAATCGGCTTAACGTTTAAATTGTAAAAATCTGCGACAGCGTTTAAATGTTAGTTCTTTTGTTAAATTAATGACTAGGTTCTGTGCTTATAATGTGTTTTATGGTGATTTCATACCTCATAAAAAGTTTATGGATATCACTTAAACTTTCAAAAAAGGCATCGATAGCATTTCATTAATCAAAAAAAATGAAACTAAATACTGACAATTGATCAACATCAACTTTTTTCACTTAAAATAAAGATATTGCACGAAATTGAAGTGGTCGCTTCTCGAAGTTTATTTTGATCATCAAGATGGTCCAAAAAGCGGCTCGCAAACCGCATTGGTCCGCGACGTGAGTTTCTGAGTGCAACTGAACAATTGGACGTATTTAAAAAATTGCCTATAAGGGGAAGAGGTCGCATTTTATAACAAGGATGGCAGGACAAAGGCTAGAAATTCCAACGTTTTTACCTATTTTACAATTGAAGACCTTTACTTTATATATCTCTAATCTTAAACACTTTTTATCTTTAATGTTCAAACAAGAACAATAAAATAAAAATAATAATAAGATTTGTATTCAAATAGAATTCTATTTGAATAAGATTTCTAACCGCTCCATGACGAGCCCAGGCAGGCGAAACAGTGTGTTGGGGCAAATAAAATTAATGTTAAATTAAAAAATGTGTGATCCGAAATTTAATTATTTAACCGCTCTGACTCGACATCATTGACCACTTTCCTGATGAACACTGACCGAAAATTTTGGAAAACTTTTATTTTAAATGTTTTATATATTTAAATTTACGCTGACTAGTCATGCACTGGTTACACAATCTTCTAATTTGTTTGTTTAGTTTTCTTGTGGTATTAGGTTTTTTTCTTTTTTCCTTTCTCATTTGTTATATTTTATCTGATTAAGGTGTTGCGGGCATGTTTTCTACCGTTGTATACTTCCACTTTCTGATTACTTTATGCATGTTTTAACGTCTAACGTTGTGCAGCTTCTTCCTTTTCTTGATTTTTTCTAATATTTATAATTTTTTGTTTGAACTATTTAATAGCAATCGAGAATAAAAAAATAAAATGAAATGAATGAACGAATAAAAAAGTAAAGTTTATATGACAATTAATCACAAAGGGCAAGTTGAAAAAAATTGTTGTTTTTTTTATGACTTTAATGCTTTACCTGTGCATGTTATTCCACTTCCAGTGAAACCGACATTACAAAAGCACAAAAATGTACCATTAACGTTTTGACAGCTGGCGTTGTTGTGACAGTTGTGTTTGTTTTCGGTGCATTCGTCTATGTCTGAAGTAAAGTCAAAAACATTAGGTTTTAAGTAAATTTCACTACAATAAATTCATTCTGAATATTTTATTAAAAATAAATTTTATAGTTGAAGAATAATGAGAATTTAGAATTACTTAAAACAAGCCCCTTAAAAGACGAAAAGCACCAGAGTCTGGTCTACCAGTCTTTTAAGCGGTTTGTTTTAAGTAAAAATAAATTCTACAGCAGTATATTTCACTAAGGTAAATTCCACTAAGACACATGTATGGGTCACAAAAATTTTCAGTTAAGTAATAAAGTTCCTGGAATTACTTTTTGATTCGGCTGTAGGCTTTAAATTAGACCAAAGTTAACATAGTTGCAACCTATTTTTTAGGCTCAATGTTGTGGAGTTGTTACAAATTGGTTGAAGAACAAGCTTTCTAAAGACTAGGTGAACGCCTTACCATACAGTAAATTTCTTAATTCCTTAATTTAAAAACAAACCTCTCCCTAAAAAAAAAGCATAAACATTTTTCATGTTGCAAAAAAACTTGACCAATATTTAAAGTTAAAAAATTTTTCATGTTGCAAAAAAACATTTTTCATGTTGCAAAAAAACTTGACCAATATTTAAAGTATCCAAAAAACATGGATTTTAGACAAAATCTTACAAAATATATAGTTAGTTTATATAAAAGTTTTCAGAATTTATATCTTTAAAGAAAACAAATATTTAGTACTTACCGGTGCAAATAACTCCTGTTCCACGAAAACCACTGTTGCATGTGCAATTAAAACTTCCAATAAAGTTGCGACATGTTGCGGCAATATGGCAATTATCGGTATTGGTCTGGCATTCGTCTGTATCTGAACATGCAAAATTTATTAGTAAAATTTCATTCGTATACGCAGTTTTAATCAATGATTTTTTTATTTCTAATATCAACCGGTCAAATTGAGCGTGTAAGGTCAATATCTCAACCCAATAATGTCGTTGAAGTAAATACAGTACTGTGCAAATTAATTGCATAAAAGGGTATTTGGATTATCAGCTTTAAGTTATAGTAAAATAGAAACTGTTAATCTGGATTTTATTTGTTGTTTTATTTATATTAGTCTGTGGACGAAACAATAGCCTTTGTGTTAAATAATTGCATGTTTTTAAAATTTTGATAATTTTACTGCCCTACATTCAATTGGGCTTGGTAATAATTCAATACGAGCTTTGTTGCAAAAATATTGCAAGTCAGTTATAGCAGCAAGAAACAGTGGTTGTCACTCCAAGAAAACGTACTAAGATACTTACGTTAAGTATACCGAAATGACTCTAACTACAATTGCAAAGTTGGTTGAAGTAAATCAGGGCACGGTGCCTCCCATTGTTAAGAAGGCTGCTGAAACTGGGAATCTCACCTCCAAACGGAAGGGTAAATGTGGGCAAAAGCAAAAGATAATACCAAAAGATGACAGTTTCATTTTGTACCAAAGTAAAAAGGACCCGAAAAAAATCAGCGATGCACTAAAAAATGATCTTGCTTTATCTGAAGTTCAAGTTGTATCCTGTACACTTGCGTGAGAGACTCCTGAAAAATAATCCTTGGCTAGAAGACCTTTAAAAAAGCAGCTATTGACTGCAACATTCGAAGTAAAAATACAAATGAGCATCGAAATATAAAAACTGGGGAGTCAATAAATGGAGAAAATTTTTGCTTACAGTCGAGCGCCATTTCTATGTTTATGGCCAATGTTTACGGTTCTTTCGTCGTTTGTTGGATGAGAAGGTCCATAAAGTGCACGTGATTTAAACAGTTAAACATCCAGAAAAGAAAATGTTTTGGGGTAGTTTTAGTTACCATGGAATTGGCTCTATTCGCCCTGCCATAAAATAATGAACTCACAATAGTATACAGATGTGCTAAATGAAAAAGGAATTTTAGACCTTCAAAAAGATTTAGACATTGAGATCAAAAACATTGACGAACCTGGTACTTTCCCGCAAGATTTGGCTCCTTTTTACACGTGAAAAAAGGTTATGAAGAACTTCCAAACTCACAAAATAAAAACTTTGGACTGGCCAGGGAAATCACCTGACTTTAACCCTATAGAAAATCTTTGGAAAATTGTAAGAATCAACTTTGTGATAAAGATTGCATTATCAAGGCCAGGCTCATTGAGTCTGCTATTCAAATGCAGTATCATGAAGAGGAAATAAATCGAATTTGCCAAAAGCTTGTCGATTCAATGCCAAAACGAGTTAAACCATTGCTACACAGACATGGCGGTCATATTATGTAATAAACGTGTGATTATATGTCTGCTTTTGACAACAACTCAGTTAAAATTGTATTTTTATGTTTTTGTTAGCATTATGCAAATAATTTGGACAGTACTGTTCAAAAACATCACACGCTTTATTATGTCTTAAATCTAAATCAGACCTATTTTTAATTTTTAACCCAATTCTGAAGCGCATTTTTCATTTTAAGACAAAGTATTATTTTATTTCTCTATTATAATAATAAATCTAAAAATGTAATATTGACTGGAAATTAAATATGAAATTTCAAAAATAGTTAAGCATTGAAGTAATCCATTGTGGACGTTATTGCAAACTCATTTTTTATTCAGTTCTCAATGCTATCAACCGTGGTATTGGGAAAATAATGCTAACAGTCCGTTGGCTTCTTTCAATCTACATTCCATGTTTAGTTTGCAGTCAACCAAACAGCTTTGTTTTCTAAACGATTACTTACAAATTATTATTTTCCCAGCTACAAATGTTATATTTTACTTTTGTTACCCTGTTTTAATTCCAGGCTTCATCTGCTAGCCAATAGTGAATTGAATTTGCAGAGCCTTTATTACTTAATTTAACAGCAAGTTTATTAATGAGAAACCACTAAGCGTTCAAAATGAGAATTTGTTATTTAAGCTTAAAAAAAGAATCAATCGTTATGAAAAAAATAATAATATTTGTTCGAATAAGTTCTTTTACTAAATCAGAATTCGATATTCTGGTAGAGAAACTAAATGCAGACTAAAGCTTGACATTTTTTGAGCCAAAATACAAACCAAAAAAAATCCTAGTGAGATCACCAATGAACACATAAAATCTTGTTTTGTTATTTCTGCCGTTAATTTGTATTTAATGGTTGTAATCCAAGATTCATTCTTCCACTAAAGAGAAGGTGTTGGCTAACGAACGGGCTACAGTTTTTTGGGAAAAAGTTGTTAGAAATCTTGCTTTAATTTTACAATAATTAGAACTTTTTAAAAACACATACACTATGACACCAATTTTTTATATTTGCAAAATTTTTGTGATTTTTTCCTTCTAAATTTCTGAGTTTTAAGTGAAAATTTTTTTGAATATTTGCAACATACTCGTACATAAAGTATTTATTTATTTATTTATTTCATCGCTGAATTTATCTTCCTGACTCGCGGGAAAGCAGCGGAGGCGTTATACATAGGGCAAGCAAGCAATTACCCCCACCTGATTCCAGAGATGCCAAAAGATTTCTCTTTGTCTTTTTATTTTTATAGAGATATAACTGAAATTTAGAACTGCTTGCCAAGACCACCAAGCAAGGTAAAGTTCGAAAAAGTATTTTTCCAAAAGGCACCAAAGAATGGCGCAAGTAAGTTTTTAACCCAGACCGTGTCGATCACAGTCACGGCGCTTTTAACCACTCGACTTCGCTGCTGACGAGTATTTGTTTAATTAATAAATAGGAGTTTTTTTAAATAAATTAAACATTTTAAGATGTCTAAAATCAAGGTAAATAGTTTTTAGACTGAAGAATTTTATACAACAACTAATTTTTACCTGAGCAAGAGAAACCATTTCCATTGTAACCAGAATTGCAACTGCAGACGAAACTGCCAGGAATATTTTGGCAAGTAGCTTGCTGGTCGCATGGATTGTTTAAACATTCATTGACATCTTCAATGGTTAAATAAATATAAAGTATTAAATTAAATCTTTCCAATATTCAATGAACGAAATATTTAATGAAGAAATTAAAACTAAAATTAATTATAACAAAAATTGATTTCAAACTATAAAATTCATAATCTGTTTGATAAAAAAATATTTTTTATCAAAACTTTGATTTTATATTTTCATTTTAGCGCAAAAGAAATCATGACGAACGGCTCAATATGTGTATAAATATAAGCAATTTTTATGTGGAATAATTTTCTATAGCTTTAAATTGACTAAGTACTTTTAAACCTTGACAATCTATTCCATCTCCACTGTAACCGTTGTTACAAGTACATGAAAAACCTCCAGGTAGATTAACACAATCTGCTTCAGCGTGGCATGCATTACTCTGGCATTCATCAATATCTGCAAAATTCGGTTGTTTATAATAAGTAGCAACGTCATTATTAATTTTTTTACAATTTTCATCATTTAAAATTTTAACAAATCTATTTTGTCAATCAGATAGAATAGTAAGTTTTTAACACGTTGAATTAAAACAAAAAAATTAAAAAGGGCACTTAAAAAAATAAAATGTTAAGAGATTAAAACATTGTGTCATCAAACAAATATCTTATTGTGGCGTAAATAACAATTATTTTTAATTTTTAGGAATATTTCAATTGATGGTCGTATTTTGAAATGATTTTACCAAATATAGTAGCAAGTTTCTTATAAAAGTTTTGCTAGTTCTTTCATTTGAAACATCACTTTGGTAGCTGGTTATGAAAAACATTCTTCAAATTTTTTTAATCCTTATTGTGTCTTTAATTTGAAACTTGAATTTTACTTATATTCGTATCATTTCATATTTCGCGGTAAATATAAACTTTAGTGTAAGTGAAGTCCCCACAGGGATAAGGACATACTCGTATTAGTTGCGGTAAATATTTTCAAGCTCTTGTTACTGGTTTACAAGCCGTATCAATGCATTGGTAAATGTGGTTTAAATTGTTCAGCAAAGGTTTTACGTTGTTGGTAGCGCCCAAAACTTTCTTTTATTGATTAAAAATAACTATGACGCTAAAAAGACCAAAATGTTTTTTTTAGTAATTGAGTAAGTTTTTGCTATTAATAAAATACATTCTTTTAAGTATGTTTTTCACTTTTTGTTGCAAAATAGTTTACTTTCTGTCTCTATTTTGTTATCAAGCAGAAGTTTCTTGCAGTTGAAGAAGCAATTTGCTTTTCATTGCTTAGTGCAGCAAATAATATCAAATATTGTGCAAGTTACCCTGCAGAAAAACTTTACCATTGCTTTCTCTATTTGCAGCCTAAGCCTTTAAAACTTTATTTTATCAAGTATTGTTGAAAATGCAACAGCTGATCTCTTTCTCAAAAATTAGACTATCTCGTATGGATTGAAAAAATATTAATTTTTTGGAAAAAAATTAATTGCTTTGAATGGTCGCTTATTTTAAACTAAATAATAATTTTACCCAGCCAATGTTTGTTTCTGTTTGATACTGTTTTCCATAAAAGATTAAATTAAAAGATATGAGCTTGCCAGCCGTTAAAAAAAGGATATAATCAGAAAAAAGTTCATTTCAACATGTCTTTTGTTTCAAGGTTGACTTTGTAAAAGATGTTTTTATCATATTAAAAAGAAAAAAACAATATTCAAATGCAATTTTTTTTAACTGATTCACTATAACTACACTAAATTTACGAATTAAAGTAAAGTTACTTTTAAATATGAACTTAATAAATTTTTTCCATAAAATACAGACTTAAGTTTTATATTAAAACAATCTGTACCAACGCAAACAACTCCGTTTCCGTTAAAACCTTGATTGCAAAAGCAAGAAAAACTTCCAGCTGTATTCTGGCAAAACCCATCTGAATGGCAATTATCCGTATTTTGTTGGCATTCATTGATATCTGAGAAATGGTTTTTATTTCGTAAACAAACTAACTTCAGTTCAAAAAAAAAATTAATATTATATTTAAATTGTTTTAAAGGCTTATTTTGTTAAAAAAACCTAGTGGATTAGTGATGACTTTATGGATGACGCTTTTACGACGATTGCTTGCAAGACATATCTTAAATCCAATTTTTCATCTTAACAAACGAGGATCGATCTACAACTTGTTAAAAATTATTTTTATTGCTTTAATTTAAAATAACTATCGACAATATACAATTCATCTTCAGTGATTATTTAGATTTTAATATTTTCCATTCAATACGATTCTATTTGAATAAAAAACTTAATCTATTTAAACAAGACTGACTACTGTATACAGCAAGTGTGGCCAGACCGTGGCTCTTCGGGCCCTTACTTGGGGCTCTTTGAACCTTTTGAAAAATTATATTAATTTCTCTTTTGTAATTAATAGCAGTCAAAGGCCAACATTTTATTGTTTATACTAGCAAAGCTTCCTTTGAAATATGGCGTTGTGTTAAAATAATTACTGAATTGTCATTGCTTTTAAATTTAATTAATAATACCAGCACAAATTTGAGAAAACTGTTGTATATATTACTGTTTAATGATATCTAAATTGAGCACAAACTTGAGAAAATTATTGCATATATTACAATTTAATTGTATCTAAGTTTCGTTTATGGTTTATCGTTTAATTCTGCTACTTTTTTTGCTTTGATGAGAACTTTTGAAAGTCGAAAACATTCAGCTTTTTTCTAAATAAAATTTTGCTAGTTCAAATGATAAAATATTGACTTTTGATTGCTAATATTTACAAGTCGATTTTAAAAATTACCTCTCACCCTAAATCATAAATTTTCTATTTTACTGCATTGAGCTGGGTGTTTTATTAATTGAGAGCTTTGTTGCAAAATTTCATTAGAAGATATTAAAAAGAGAAATTACTAAAAAGAAAATAGAACTTTTAAATCAGAATAAGAGGAAAAGTTTCAATTTACTGATATAGAAGGTAAAACTGTGTGTCTTAATTATCTGTCATGCTTTATTTAATTATTAAAAAATCAGAAACTTGAAACCTCAATATGAAGCAAAACATAAAACTTTGCCATTAAATACCCACGCAATTTGGACTTTCGAAAGAACAAGCTTAGGAAATAGTTGCAATATCTCATGTTTCTTATTGATGTAGTGAGCCATTTACAAATTTTCTACTTGGCATTTTAAGGCAAAGATCATCTTGTTTCAAAGCTTTCCCAACAAATTTTTAGTTTTCAAAATAAACTTAAAGTTTTTAAAAGGGATTTATTGTTCAAAACATTTCATCCTAACTTGAAAAGAATAAATGCATTTCTTCATGTCAAAATAAATGACAAAAAATTGGAAGACTACAAAAAAAAATTGAAGAACTGTTTTATAATTTCCAGGCTAGGTTAATTGATTTGCAGAAACTAAAACCTTGCTTTTTTTCTCAAAAACCTGTTCGAGACTAATGTGGTCACCAGTAGGTGTCCGATTTCCAAACCATTGGTGTCTGAAGCACCCGTGGTGAAAATGGAACTATTGGAGCTGCAGGAAGATCTCGCTTTAAAAATGGCTCATACACCCCTGGCTACAATTGAGTTCTGGAAACAATATCAAAAGCTAAACATCCGCACCTGAAGAAAACAAGCATCGAGGTGATTTCTGTCCTCAGCACAACATACTGCTGTAAATCATTTTATTCTGTGATGAAGTTTGTGAAGTCAAAACATCGAGTCACTTTGATAAATCAAGACTTGAAAGAAATACTCCGAACGGCCCTAACATCTTACCAACCAACTTTTAAACAACTTGCAGCCCAAATGCAGACTCATAGTATTACCACGTACCAGTAAATATTATTTGCTTGCTGTTTTTATATGAGTAAATTTATGTTTTTAGACTTTTGTGTTGCGGCTCTTTAAAAGTTTGGATTTATGATATGCGGCCCAAACATGATATAGGTTTGGCTACCCCTGGTGTATAGTCAAAATTGATTTTAGATAAATTTTAAAAAATAATTTTTAACAATTTTTAGATTGATTGTGTACTCTACTTACTACTTTATTTTCTAATTAGTAGTCAGCTTTTAATTCATTTCATTTTAATTCTCACTGAGTTAAACTCTAGATTATTGATAAAGTCTTGGCTTGAAAATTAAAAAAAGAAAATATATACTGCAGGATCCGTAAATTCAAACGTTGCTAAAAATGTTGCTAGGCCTATTAGATAAATACTAATTAAACAGAAAAACATAAAAATCAAAAAAATTAAAAAAACTGATTGAGACTAAGTTCAGATCAGAAGCGAACAAAATTTAGTTCACAACATCTTTTGATAAATATCATAAGCAACATTTAAAGTTTAATTTTCAGATATATTGTAAATGAAACGATTTGTTCTTTTATTGTGAATGCCAAACAAATAAGCAAATAGACTATTGATTTTGTTCCATTTTTGCAGGAAAAGTTGCATTTATCTTAACATATGATTTGCCATTTTTGAAACAATTAGTCAATTTTGCATAAAAACTACCAAGCATTCTGGGCTTGGCATATTTTCGATTATTTAAAGTCAGTTTGTTGAAAAAAGTCAGTTTATTGTCGACTCTAGCTTTTTTATTGGAAATCTTATTTACCCAGGCACGTGAATCCGGTTCCGGTGTATCCCACATTGCAACTACAGGAGAAACTTCCAGGACTGTTGAGGCAGGTGGCAAGTTTATCGCAAGGAATTGATTGGCATTCATCAGTATCTAAGCAACTTAATCGGTTTAAACTAAAATATTCTTTGTACACCAAGGTATTTAGCTGAAAAAGAAAACAGTTAAAAAAATGAAAATTTGAAACATTTTTGTTTTAAGGACATTTGTCGTTTATGGTAATGGGTTTGTAAATCTTGTGAATAGCACTGTAAAAAATACATTTTCCTATTAAATTTCTTAAGTGGCACATTGTTTGGTTTTTATTCAACAATTAAAATTTGATAGCTTTTTCTACCAATGCAAAAGGCTCCGTTTCCCGTATATCCGCTATTGCAGCTGCATCGAAAGTCTCCAACCGTATTTTGACACGTAGCGTCTGCATGGCAATTGTGTCTGTTGCTTTGACATTCGTCAATATCTGAAATAAAAAAATAATTGTAAGTGAGCTAATCTTGTTACCTTAATAAAGATCTTATTTCACTAGCGTTTCAAATAAAATAATTATTTTGTTGTTTTTTAATTTGATTTTATTTTAAACAATGCTACAAGCATAAACGTTAGAATAAACTTCATGTTCATAATTTAACAGAAAAATAAATTTTCTTTATCAATTTGACAATCACACAATCGTAAGATTAATATATTAATAAACAGTGAGACGATTAAAAACATATAACATCAACATAAACTTTTTGGCTTCTTTAAGCCCTCTTCAGAGAAATTCAATTGACTCTTGCGGTTTCATTATTAGTTTCGGGCCTTCGAAAAAAATTTACAAACTATGCTTGACACAAAACTCGTTTTCAAAAAATGTATACATTAATCAAGAGTAAAAGTTTTTTTTTAATTTAGATTCCTATTTCAGTTTAAACTTGATATTTAAAGAAAAATTACAAAAACGCTATTAAAAAATATTTGAATTAATTTTTTATTTTCGATGGAACAAAAATGGCAAAACTGTTTGAAGCATTTTATTATTGTTGTTATCTTTTCAACTTAAGGCAAGATATTTTTGCCCTACAATCATAATATCAATTATTCGTATTTTTTTGCCTTCCTTTGATAAAAAAAATAAAACTATGTATGATATATTTATACAATATTAATTGAAAAAATTTTACCTGAGCATTGTACACCGTTTCCTTGATAACCATTTTTACAAGTGCAAGTAAAACTTCCAAAAGTATTTTGACAATCAGCGTTTTGGTCGCAATTATCTCTGTTGCTTTGACATTCATTTATTTCTACAAAGGGCCGTTCATTGTTTATTAATAAATTAAAAAGTCAAACTTGTAATTCTGTTTGTGGATAACAAATAAGCAACAAACTGAAAAAAATGATTTCATTGTTTTTTATTGTCAAACGTAGATCAATCTAAGCTGTATTCAAACTTTCAGCGTATGCAATATCGTGTCATCAATATTTTTCCTTAAATAAAAAAAACGCATTTTTCACTTTAAATATGTTGTCGATTCTAATAATTACTTAGGTGAAAGCAAAACAGTTTTGTGTAGAGTGTACTCACAAATAAAACTGTTTAAATACATAGCGTCAAAAGAAATCTTTTTAAAAGCGATGTGATATTCTAAACAAACATTTTTAACAATATTGGTAGTTCTGATATCAATAAAAAAAATTGGTAACTGAAAATTGCAAAAATTTGCTTATTAGAAATAAATATATTTGGATAAATTCTTGGTTGTACAGAACTTCGAAATAACTAATGGTATTGACCGGAACCATTAAATCTTTGAATTTCGGTAGTATTTAAAAAGACTGTTTTCTTTAGAATTTTTTCGGCCAATTTTCTTCAGAAGAAATCGTTGGTAATGGCAAACTGCAAGAAAAAGTGGTTTATATAGGTTTGAAAAAAATCGAAAATAACGGAATCTCTAATTGGTTCAAAAAAGAAAGCAAACAATTGGTTGCGCGCTTATTTGCGCCGCTCACTTTTAAAATCTTTCAAGTAAAGTCAGCAAAATCAAAAATATCTTCTGACGAAATGGATACCCAGAAGAAGTTACTATTTTCAAAATAAAAAAGAAAACTTCTTGTTTTTAAACATTCAAGCAATTTGACTTAAAAAGTGTCCGGTACACCTAAAATTATATTGGATTGGAGACGTTTCCCTTAAATACGAAAAAAGAACAAAGTCAACAGTCAACAATTGTTTTGAATCAGTTTTGACAAGGATAGTTTTCTTTTCAAAAAAAAAGATGTTGCGTTCTTCCCAAAAGGATATTTTACCTGCTCATCAGCAAAGTAATATTGTATAGAAATACTTAAGCCACTGTGATAGTGTGTCCGTAGGTAGAACGTTTAGACTGGAGGAACGGATTTGACAGCGTGTTCCAAAATTTATTAGAAATCAAGTTAAACTTAAAAAGATCTCCCAAGACGTCAATGTAAATCCACTCAAAATGCACCTATTTCGTATTCAGTTATTGGTCCATAATTGTTAGTGTTGTATCTTTGCACGAATACACAGGTTTATTAAAAAACAATAGTAAATATTCACAAAAGTACTTAGCCAAAAAACAACCGTATTGAAATATAATGCTATTAGTTAGTTTGCTGTAGTAGCTTGATAGCTTTGAACTGACTGCTAAACCAAAATAAAGACGCATATTTAACTAGTAACAACTATGCCTGGAGACGCGCGCGTCCAATAATTGTTTGAGCAGAAGGCGCTGATTAAGATTAGAGCGTTTAAGAAAAACACTACGTCATCTATTGCACAATATCACAACACCTCCCCAAATAAACTACGACAAAAAATATATATACATTTTAGCAACAATATTTTTTTGGAGGTCTCTTTGTTCTCGCTGATCGTCGTAGATTGTGTCGCCCGTACTCGTCTCCGGTTGGTAGTCTCGGATTGTTGCGTTGGTTCATCGAAGAAGAACTAGATGCGTGATCAGTCCCGGCTGGAAGTGTTTCTGTAGACAAAACGCTCGTTGGGATTTCACAGGGATCATCATCTTGATCCGAACCGTATCGAGGTCGAAGTTGATCAAGATGTCTTCTCCAAGTTGGTCCTCGAGGAATGACTCGTACATTGACGCTTCGTGTACCATGGACTTTTGTAACTATCGCAGGCACCCATCGTGGGTCACGATCTCTTCTAGGGCCGAAGTACAGTGCGTAACAAGGGTCTCCTAGTGAGTAATGATGTTCGACTTTCGAAACCACTTCCGAGTCTTCAGTATTTGAATGCTTGCTCGCTTGTCTTGACTGTCTTCCCTGCAGGAGATGCGGAATGGATGGAACCAAAGTGTCAATTTTGGTACGAATTCTTCTTCCATTCAACAATTCGCTTGGTGACAGTCCCGATGCAAAAGGAATTCTTCTATATTGCATTAGAAATTCTTGCAAAGCTTCCTTTGGAGGTAACGAGGATTTTCTCAATGCCTGTTTGAACGATTGTATCAAACGCTCGGCAGCACCGTTTGTTGCGGGATGATAAGGTGCTCCGGTGAGATGTACAATGCCTCGTTGTTTGCACCAAGCTTGGAACTCTTGAGACATGAATGTTGTGGCATTATCGGTCACCAACGTGTGGGGATATCCGAAATGAGCAAATTCTTGTTCAAGTATAGCAGTCGTACTTTTCGAAGAAGTTGAGGTTGTTGGATGAATGCAAGGATATTTTGAATAAGCGTCTACAAGGACTAACCAGTTTCTTCCCAGAAAGTTGATCGCATGGTCCAAGTGGAGTCTTGACCATGGTTTTTCTGGCATCATCCACGGATGGATTGAAGGTTTATCCGGCTTATTTTGAAATTGGCCACAGGAAGTGCATTTGCGACATAAGTTCTCGATGTCAAAGTCAATTCTTGGCCAATAGACAGTTGACCTGGCAAGTTGTTTCATCCGTTGCATGCCGAAATGTCCAAGGTGTAATAATTTAAGAATATGATTACGTAGGGTTGAAGGAATTATTACCCGTAAGCCGTAAAAAACGCAACCATTCTCTGTTGACAACGAATTTTCCAACTTTTTGAAGTCTTTAAGCTCTTCCGAAAATGCATGCGGCCATCCTTCCTTCACAAATCGCATTAGTTGGGAAAGAATTGGATCCTTGGCAGTCTCTCTGACCACAAGCAATGGATTGTCAGGATTGATTTGACGACTGATTGTTCGAACTAAACAAACGCTATCGACATCATCTTCCATCTCCTCCCCATCAAAACTTGTGTCATTTGAAAATGGCAAGCGACTAAGAGCATCGGCATTGCCATGATCCTTGCTTCTACGGTATTCCACCGTGTAGTCATATTGATGGACTAGTAATGCCCATCGTGCAAGTCGATTCGCGGCCATTGCAGGAGTACCTTTATCAGGGGCAAACAAGGTCACTAAAGGTTTGTGATCGGTAACCACAATGAACTTACGACCGTACAGAAACTGATGAAATTTCTTCAAAGCGTACACTAAGGATAGTGCTTCTTTCTGTATTTGGCTGTAGCGTCTTTGTGTCGCCGATAAGATTTTAGAAATATTGAGAATCGGACGCTCGCTTCCGTCTGCAAAGCGATGAAATAATACCGCTCCAATTCCGCATTCTGAGGCGTCACAAGATAAACCCAACGGAAGAGATGGGTCATAGTGCGCAAGTACAGTCTCTGTGCATAGTAACCGTTTGATCTTTTTGAAAGATGTCGCTTCTTCTTCACCCCACTGCCACTGTTGTCCTTTGCGTGTAAGCTTGTACAACGGCTCGGTGATTTCCGAAAAATATGGAGGTAAGAACTTAGAATAAAACTGCACAGATGCTAAAAAAGATTTTAACGTAGAAATGTTCTTGGGTGTAGGCATTTCTAGTATGGCATCAACTTTGGACCCTTTTGCAATTCCTCGACTTGATAAAGTGTGACCCAGGTAATCAATTGATACTTGGGCGAAAACACATTTCTCACGGTTGCAGCGAAGACCTTTTTCTTCTAGTCTTTTGAACAAAGCTCGCAGGTTCGTCAAATGATCTTTTGCGTTGTCACCACTTACCAAAATATCATCGAAATACACGGCAACTCCTCGCAAATTTTGCGTTAACTGTTCCATGATTTCTTGGAAATACCCTGGTGCGGATTTAATTCCGAAAGGAAGTCTTTTCTGCAGTAAAACCCCTTTGTGAGTGCTGAGAGCCAGCTTCTTCTGGCTGTCAGGAGAAAGACAGATTTGATTATATGCATTAGCTAGATCAATCTTACTAAAGCAGTAACCACGTCCTAGCTTGCGCATTAGATCTTCTGGGAGAGGGATTGGTTGACGATGGTCTTCCAGTTGCGAGTTTACAGTCACCGAATAATCTCCACAAACTCGGATGCTTGCTTTTGCTTGACCTGGCAAAGGAGACTTTCGAATAGGAACCACGGGGGTGCCGTACGAGTTAAAATCTGTAAGCTCCCATACACCTCTCTTAATTCCTGCTTCGTATGCTTCGTTTAAATCTTGTAGGATTGAGAACGGAACAGGTCTTGGCTTCTTGAAAATAGGTTTAGCTTCAGGTTTAAACCGTATGTCCAGTGAAAAATCTTTTAGACAACCCAATGTAGATTCAAATAAAGTAGGAAACTCTCCACATAATTGAATACATGCCGCATCTAATGAGTTTTCTGGACCAGTTGTAGTGACGTGCTCTATCGTTGCAGTAGATTTAGCACAACTTAGGTTTTCTCTGAAGTGATCAGTTAAGTTGGTGAGTTTCAACTTCATCATCGCCAGACGACCTAGTAAGTTTAGATTGGGCACCTTAGTGACAATTACAGGAAAGGTCACGTCAGGTGATTTTCCATCAATACTTGCAGTTGATTGGAATTGTCCCACGACGGGTAGCGGGCTACCTTCAGCAACTTGATATTGAACTGATACAGGTTGTAGAGTGGGTTTACCCAGCGTTTGCCACGTCGCTTCACAGCAAAATGTGTCATTGGCTCCGCTATCAATTTCAAACTTAATTCTGTGGTCATTAAGTCTAATAGTTTGATAGATGGGTGAAACAGAACATTGGACTTTGTGCACCAATTGTTTCACAAGCTTATTATTTCTTAGTCGAGACATGCATACAGATTGCAGATGACCTGTTTTCTTGCAAAAGCTGCAAATAGCTTTAATGTGGGGACAAGCTTTGCTAAAATGTCCAGAATTTCCACACCTGAAGCAGGCGGTTTTCTTTTCTTGCGTTTTGGAAGCTTTGGACTTTGCGTGATAAACTTTCTGCACCGACGTAGAAGGTTGACCGTGTACGGTTTCCTTTGCTACCTTGGCTGCTTCTTCCACTTCTTGAGCCACTCGGATGGCGTTGCTAAACTTCAGTTCATCGTCCTTGAGCTTGAAGAGTGTCTTCAAAACTGCTTCGTTGTCTACTGAACAGATGAATGTAGTTCGCAAGGCTTCATCTAAAGGATCTTTAATGGATTGAAAATCACACGTAGCTGCATCTTGTCGTATTCTGCTTGCCAGTTCAGGAATAGTTTCGCCAGGTTTGCGTTTCATGTCAGACCAAAACTTGAAACGTTCTCTGACAACAAATCGTTTTGGGTCAAACTGCTCTGCCATAAACGTCTGAATATCATTCATGGTTAGCTCATGTATGCTTTTGACAGGTTGTTGCTGAGCCGCTAAGTTGCTAAGCATTTTGTAAACGGAGTTAGATTGGTTGGTAAGAAAAATTTGTGCTTGCTTGTTGTCGGGAATAGAGTTAGCAGTGACGAATGTTCGGAACCTTGCCAAATAATCAGTCCATAACTCAGATGTAGAATCGAATGGTTGAAAACTTGCCATCGGTGTTGGAACATTTTCTCGCGGGTTGTTCAAGCTGCTTTGTAGAATTTTTATCTGCTCTTGAAGCATTGTTATTTGCTCTTGATGCTCGCCGCGTAAAACTGCCATTTGCTCTTGGTGTTGCTTGTTCTGCTCTTGGTGTTGCCTATTCCGCTCGCGATGCTCGTCGCGCAAAACTGCCATTTGCTCTTGATGCTCGCCGCGGAAAACTGCCATTTGCTCTTGGTGTTGCTTATTTAACAACAAAATCAGTTCAGAAATTTCACTCATTGTCGACAATTCAAGCTGTAATGCAAATTCAACAAATTTTCTTTTTTTCTTTCTTGACGCAGTTGAGTTCCTTGAATCCTCGTCGCCACTTTTGCCTGTTGTATCTTTGCACGAATACACAGGTTTATTAAAAAACAATAGTAAATATTCACAAAAGTACTTAGCCAAAAAACAACCGTATTGAAATATAATGCTATTAGTTAGTTTGCTGTAGTAGCTTGATAGCTTTGAACTGACTGCTTAACCAAAATAAAGGCGCATATTTAACTAGTAACAACTATGCCTGGAGACGCGCGCGTCCAATAATTGTTTGAGCAGAAGGCGCTGATTAAGATTAGAGCGTTTAAGAAAAACACTACGTCATCTATTGCACAATATCACAACAGTTAGATAACAAAATTTGCGCGAAAACATTTGATTACTTACTGTTCTTAATTTTAGCTGGAGGATAATCATCTTTTATCTGGCAATACTTGAACCCACCTTTCTGGCTTCTTGATTCCTCTCTTTATTGCCAGAAAAAGTTTTTCAATGGACTGAAGTTTTCTCGTTTGCGGCGCAAGTGAGCGCACAACCAATCGCGTGCTCTCTTTCTTCAACCAATTAGAGGCGCGGTTATTTTCGATTTTAAATACTACATAAACCACGTGTTTTTGCAGTTCGCCATTGCAAAACAATTTCTTCTGACAAAAGTTGGCCAAAAGAACTCTAAAGAAAGCAGTCTTTTTAAAGTTTACCAAAAATTGAAAAAGGTAACGTAATCGTTTCGTCAATACTATTTGGTTACTTCAAATAATAAAGAAATATTAACCCAAGCAATATGTTCCAGTTCCTTGAAATCCTTGGTTGCATGAACAGGTGAAACTTCCTTCATTGTTATGGCATGTTGCCTGTGAATCGCAATTGTCTGTGTTATCAGCGCATTCATCGATATCTGAAACAGTTTTATTATTTCCATATAAAATCGATTTACCTATTCTTAAAAATTTCTAATTTTTTCTTTAACTATTTTGTGTTATAGTAACTAAGTAGGTCCCAGCCGGAAAGAAACTGTTCCTTAAAGTGGAGATTTCGTTAATTATGGGGAGTAATTTTACTTAAATTTTGCTGTCCATTTTTCTTTCTTTTAAGTTTTATATTGCTGTTTTATGAAAAAAATTCTAATAGAAAAATATTGAGCTTAAAATTAGCAAACAAATGTATCAAATACGGCCTTAAGCAACAGCTCTGCAAAACTTTGGGTCAGAAAAATAGTGAGGCTTATTTTACAGTACTTTTTTTTTCTTTAGATTTTCGATTCTGATCAAGCGATTTTCCAGTATTAGATTTTATCGCCCTTTTGTAGTGCAGGTTCAAATAAAACCAATCATAAAGATTTTTTTCTGTTATTTTAAACTTTTATAAAAATTTGTTTACTTTTTATCCAGGGTTTCTGTATGTTTGTTGATAACTTTATTCTTGCAATATGTGAGGAATAATTGAGGTTTGAAAACCGCTAAAAAAAGGAATGTATCAGTATAAAAAAATTGGGAAGCACCGTTTTAACTTTCTTTTACTGCAAAATTATTTTAAAATCACAAATGATTTATACGCGTACCATAACTGAAAATCTTAAATTGATTAGGTAGGAATAAAGAATTTAATTCTCAAACTTGTCAAAGATAAGCAAGAAAAAAGTTTTGCAATAACTCTTGCAAGTTTATAAACGAAAAATTTGTGGTATTACTGGAAAAAAGCTACTTTATTTAAAAGTCAATTGTGTTCCTAAAAAGTTCAAAATAAATTTTCGTTTAAATGTGTTCCCAAGTAGCTTTTAATGAACAAAAATTAAGTATAATTTTGTGATAAATTTTTTAATGAGTCAGCGTTGTTTTAGGACTGCTTGATGATTTCATTTAATTAATTTTTACGAATCTCTAATAGTACTATTAAGCCTTTTAAATTTCAAGTGAAGATTAAACTTTGCTTAACTGCCAAGTAGATATAAACTGTTGCAAATTATTTATCGATAGGCATTTTTGTAAAATGCCAATTGGCATTTTAAAGATGCAAGTCTTTATTAATTAAGAAATTTTTAAAAAATAAGCATGCAATTAGTTCTATTTTTTTATCACAACTTGATTCTGTAAAATATATTTTTGAGAATAATATAATAATTTCAAATAAACATAACCAAAAACAGCAATTAAAAAAGTTTTTAGAAAAATAAAGTCTTAACTAAAAATATAATATAATTTCATAAAATTTATTAAACTGTTCCTAGAGTGATTTATTTCAGCAATCCATTTACCAGTACAAAATTTTCCATTTCCTTTAAAACCTCTATGGCAATCACAAATGTAAGAGGAATTTGTGTTGGTACAAGTTGCGTTGGTAGCGCATGGAGAGGACAAACATTCATCGATGTCTAAAACAATAAAAATCTGTAATAGTGGCGTCTAGTTCTTTTCAATAACTTATTTTAAGTTTTGAAAATTCTATTAAGTAAAATGATTATTTTCTTTACAAATAATGATATTTTTGTATGTATAAATATACATATACGTATATAATGAAAATACTTCTGCACCTGAACAAGTAACACCGTTTCCTGTATATCCAGAATTGCAAATGCATCTAAAGCTCCCCATGCTATTGTGACAAGCGGCTTTTTGATGGCAATTATCAATATTAGAATTGCATTCATCAATATCTGCAATACCAACAGGAAAAATATTTTGTTATAAAAATACACAAACTATGTCTGGAACAAAAAGAGATGCAAAGAAAACTCATTAAATCAACTTATTTTTATTATCCTGGATTGATGCGTCATATGTGTTTAAAATACTTAAAGTAATAAAGTAAATGTACTTGAAATGTACTTAAAACACTTAATATGTATTTGATTTGTATACGTTTAATGTAATACAGTAATAGTGTAATTTCGAGCTCTAACTTTGTTATTGAGCACTTTTGAAGCTCTGATTTTGCAACATTGTAATGTATTATACATGTATATTGTTGTATCTTTGCACGAATACACAGGTTTATAAAAAAAACAATAATAAATATTCACAAAAATCACTTAGCCAATAAACAACCGTATTGAAATAAAATGCTTTTAGTTCGTTTGCTGTAGTAGCTTGATAACTTTGAACTGACTGATAAACCAAAATAAAGACGCATATTTAACTAGTAACAATTATGCTTGGAGATGCGCGTGTCCAATAATTGTTTGAGCAGAAGGCGCTGATTAAGATTAGAGTGTTTAAGAAAATACTACGTCATCTATTGCACAATATCACAACACCTCCCCAAATAAACTACGACAAAAAATATATATACATATTAGCAACAATATTTTTTGGAGGTCTCTTGGTTCTCGCTGATCGTCGTAGATTGTGTCGCCCGTACTCGTCTCCGGTTGGTAATCTCGGATTGTTGCGTTGGTTCATCGAAGAAGAACTAGATGCGTGATCAGTCCCGGCTGGAAGTGTTTCTGTAGACAAAACGCTCGTTGGGATTTCACAGGGATCATCATCTTGATCCGAACCGTATCGAGGTCGAAGTTGATCAAGATGTCTTCTCCAAGTTGGTCCTCGAGGAATGACTCGTACATTGACGCTTCGTGTACCATGGACTTTCGTAACTATCGCAGGCACCCATCGTGGGTCACGATCTCTTCTAGGGCCGAAGTACAGTGCGTAACAAGGGTCTCCTAGTGAGTAATGATGTTCGACTTTCGAAACCATTTCCGAGTCTTCAGCATTTGAATGCTTGCTCGCTTGTCTTGACTGTCTTCCCTGCAGGAGATGCGGAATGGATGGAACCAAAGTGTCAATTTTGGTGCGAATTCTTCTTCCATTCAACAATTCGCTTGGTGACAGTCCCGATGCAAAAGGAATTCTTCTATATTGCATTAGAAATTCTTGCAAAGCTTCCTTTGGAGGTAACGAGGATTTTCTCAATGCCTGTTTGAACGATTGTATCAAACGCTCGGCAGCACCGTTTGTTGCTGGATGATAAGGTGCTCCGGTGAGATGTACAATGCCTCGTTGTTTGCACCAAGCTTGGAACTCTTGAGACATGAATGTTGTGGCATTATCGGTCACCAACGTGTGGGGATATCCGAAATGAGCAAATTCTTGTTCAAGTATAGCAGTAGTACTTTTCGAAGAAGTTGAGGTTGTTGGATGAATGCAAGGATATTTTGAATAAGCGTCTACAAGGACTAACCAGTTTCTTCCCAGAAAGTTGATCGCATGGTCCAAGTGGAGTCTTGACCATGGTTTTTCTGGCATCATCCACGGATGGATTGAAGGTTTATCCGGCTTATTTTGAAATTGGCCACAGGAAGTGCATTTGCGACATAAATCCTCAATGTCAAAGTCAATTCTAGGCCAATAGACAGTTGACCTGGCAAGTTGTTTCATCCGTTGCATGCCGAAATGTCCAAGGTGTAATAATTTAAGAATATGATTACGTAGGGTTGAAGGAATTATTACCCGTAAGCCGTAAAAAACGCAACCATTCTCTGTTGACAACGAATTTTCCAACTTTTTGAAGTCTTTAAGCTCTTCCGATAATGCATTTGGCCATCCTTCCTTCACAAATCGCATTAGTTGGGAAAGAATTGGATCCTTGGCAGTCTCTCTGACCACAAGCAATGGATTGTCAGGATTGATTTGACGACTGATTGTTCGAACTAAACAAACGCTATCGACATCATCTTCCATCTCCTCCCCATCAAAATTTGTGTCATTTGAAAATGGCAAGCGACTAAGAGCATCGGCATTGCCATGGTCCTTGCTTCTACGGTATTCCACCGTGTAGTCATATTGATGGACTAGTAATGCCCATCGTGCAAGTCGATTCGCGGCCATTGCAGGAGTACCTTTATCAGGGGCAAACAAGGTCACTAAAGGTTTGTGATCGGTAACCACAATGAACTTACGACCGTACAGAAACTGATGAAATTTCTTCAAAGCGTACACTAAGGATAGTGCTTCTTTCTGTATTTGGCTGTAGCGTCTTTGTGTTGCCGATAGAATTTTAGAAATATTGAGAATCGGACGCTCGCTTCCGTCTGCAAAGCGATGAAATAATACCGCTCCAATTCCGCATTCTGAGGCGTCACAAGATAAACCCAACGGAAGAGATGGGTCATAGTGCGCAAGTACAGTCTCTGTGCATAGTAACCGTTTGATCTTTTTGAAAGATGTCGCTTCTTCTTCACCCCACTTCCACTGTTGTCCTTTGCGTGTAAGCTTGTACAACGGCTCGGTGATTTCCGAAAAATATGGAGGTAAGAATTTAGAATAAAACTGCACAGATGCTAAAAAAGATTTTAACGTAGAAATGTTCTTGGGTGTAGGCATTTCTAGTATGGCATCAACTTTGGACCCTTTTGCAATTCCTCGACTTGATAAAGTGTGACCCAGGTAATCAATTGATACTTGGGCGAAAACACATTTTTCACGATTGCAGCGAAGACCTTTTTCTTCTAGTCTTTTGAACAAAGCTCGCAGGTTCGTCAAATGATCTTTTGCGTTGTCACCACTTACCAAAATATCATCGAAATACACGGCAACTCCTCGCAAATTTTGCGTTAACTGTTCCATGATTTCTTGGAAATACCCTGGTGCGGATTTAATTCCGAAAGGAAGTCTTTTCTGCAGTAAAACTCCTTTGTGAGTGCTGAGAGCCAGCTTCTTCTGGCTGTCAGGAGAAAGACAGATTTGATTATATGCATTAGCTAGATCAATCTTACTAAAGCAGTAACCACGTCCTAGCTTGCGCATAAGATCTTCTGGGAGAGGGATTGGTTGACGATGGTCTTCCAGTTGCGAGTTTACAGTCACCGAATAATCTCCACAAACTCGGATGCTTGCTTTTGCTTGACCTGGCAAAGGAGACTTTCGAATAGGAACCACGGGGGTGCCGTATGAGTTAAAATCTGTAAGCTCCCATACACCTCTCTTAATTCCTGCTTCGTATGCTTCGTTTAAATCTTGTAGGATTGAGAACGGAACAGGTCTTGGCTTCTTGAAAATAGGTTTAGCTTCAGGTTTAAACCGTATGTCCAGTGAAAAATCTTTTAGACAACCCAATGTAGATTCAAATAAAGTAGGAAACTCTCCACATAATTGAATACATGCCGCATCTAATGAGTTTTCTGGACCAGTTGTAGTGACGTGCTCTATCGTTGCAGTAGATTCAGCACAACTTAGGTTTTCTCTGAAGTGATCAGTTAAGTTGGTGAGTTTCAACTTCATCATCGCCAGACGACCTAGTAAATTTAGATTGGGCACCTTAGTAACAATAACAGGAAAGGTCACGTCAGGTGATTTTCCATCAATACTTGCAGTTGATTGGAATTGTCCCACGACGGGTAGCGGGCTACCTTCAGCAACTTGATATTGAACTGATACAGGTTGTAGAATGGGTTTACCCAGCGTTTGCCACGTCGCTTCACAGCAAAATGTGTCATTGGCTCCGCTATCAATTTCAAACTTAATTCTGTGGTCATTAAGTCTAATAGTTTGATAGATGGGTGAAACAGAACATTGGACTTTGTGCACCAATTGTTTCACAAGCTTATTATCTCTTAGTCCGAGACATGCATACAGATTGCAGATGACCTGTTTTCTTGCAGAAGCTGCAAATAGCTTTAATGTGGAAACAAGCTTTGCTAAAATGTCCAGAATTTCCACACCTGAAGCAGGCGGTTTTCTTTTCTTGCGTTTTGGAAGCTTTGGACTTTGCGTGATAAACTTTCTGCACCGACGTAGAAGGTTGACCGTGTACGGTTTCCTTTGCTACCTTGGCTGCTTCTTCCACTTCTTGAGCCACTCGGATGGCGTTGCTAAACTTCAGTTCATCGTCCTTGAGCTTGAAGAGTGTCTTCAAAACTGCTTCGTTGTCGACTGAACAGATAAATTTAGTTCGCAAGGCTTCATCTAAAGGATCTTTAATGGATTGAAAATCACATGTAGCTGCATCTTGTCGTATTCTGCTTGCCAGTTCAGGAATAGTTTCGCCAGGTTTGCGTTTCATGTCAGACCAAAACTTGAAACGTTCTCTGACAACAAATCGTTTTGGGTCAAACTGCTCTGCCATAAACGTCTGAATATCATTCATTGTTAGCTCATGTATGCTTTTGACAGGTTGTTGCTGAGCCGCTAAGTTGCTAAGCATTTTGTAAACGGAGTTAGATTGGTTGGTAAGAAAAATTTGTGCTTGCTTGTTGTCGGGAATGGAGTTAGCAGTGACGAATGTTCGGAACCTTGCCAAATAATCAGTCCATAACTCAGATGTGGAATCGAATGGTTGAAAACTTCCCATCGGTGTTGGAACATTTTCTCGCGGTTTGTTCAAGCTGCTTTGTAGAATTTTCAGCTGCTCTTGAAGCATTGTCATCTGCTCGCGATGCTCGTCGCGTAAAACTGCCATTTGCTCTTGGTGTTGCTTATTTAACAACAAAATCAGTTCAGAAATTTCACTCATTTTGACAATTCAAGCTGTAATGCAAAATCAACAAATTTTCTTTTTTCTTTCTTGACGCAGTGGAGTTCCTTGAATCCTCGTCGCCACTTTTGCCTGTTGTATCTTTGCACGAATACACAGGTTTATAAAAAAAACAATAATAAATATTCACAAAAATCACTTAGCCAATAAACAACCGTATTGAAATAAAATGCTTTTAGTTCGTTTGCTGTAGTAGCTTATAACTTTGAACTGACTGCTAAACCAAAATAAAGGCGCATATTTAACTAGTAACAATTATGCTTGGAGATGCGCGTGTCCAATAATTGTTTGAGCAGAAGGCGCTGATTAAGATTAGAGCGTTTAACAAAATACTACGTCATCTATTGCACAATATCACAACATATATACACATAATGCATACACTTGTACACTTAATGTATAATGCATATGTACTTGAAACACTTAATGTAATTAAGTAATGAAACACTCGTTGAAGAGCTAGAGAGCAAAACGGTTAAGGCATTTAAATGATAAAATTTTAAGTTTTAGATAAGTTCATCAGCGTTTCATAAATGGAGCATAGTCAGGTATGTTCAAAGAAAAGATTATTTTTGTTGCTTATAATAAAACATTTTTAAGAAGGTATTTGAAAACTATCTTTCTTGGAAATTTCAATAAAAAAAGCTGTCAAATTTCTTAACGTTATTTGCAAAAGTAAGCCTGAAATAAAAGTTAAATGGCCGTATATTTTGATCATATATCGAATATGCTGTAAAGATTGTGTTTGACTCATGATAAATCTGGTCTCATCAAAAAGACGTAAGCGATTTCTTTTTTGTGTTGAAACTAACTGGATATCATTCAATATCACCAAAGAGAATCAAAAATAAACAAGAAAAAAGGATATCTCCAAGAAGCGATAGTAGCCGTAAGGAATTCTCGGTTAGTTTAATCGACGAAAAACAAATCACGTCCTATCGATTTGTTATGTATTGTATTGTATAGTACGATCTTTGGGGCGTATTAGATACATTATTCGATATTTTTAAATATGTTTTCGAAGATGTATTTTTACAGCTTCATGAGAGTTTGTGTGTTGTATTATATTTGCGCATGGTGAGTTTTTAAATATTGAATTTACCGATATTAAATTTGTTTTGGGTATTATTGTAAGAAAAACTATTTATAAGTTCAAATTTAACCAAATTAAAAATACAATTCCATTTATCTGCAAAATTGCATCAAATGATTAAAGATTATTTTCAAAACCCCAAACAAATATTATTTTAAAATCAATGTACTTAAAAATTTTGAAAAATTTTAAATCATTTTTAGATTGACAATGCACAACAAAATAAAAGAATATACAAACAGCAAAATTTAAATCTTTAAAAAATATCAACTGAAAACACTATTTACTTGCTTTTGCTACAAAAAAATTATCTACCAAAGCAAAATGTTCCAGTTCCCTGGTATCCACTGTTACACGTGCAATTAAAGCTGCCTTCGGTGTTCTGGCAGGTTGCTTGGGAATGGCAGTTGTCAGCGCCACTCTGGCATTCGTCAAAATCTGGAATAGTTTTATTAACAAGTTTCATTATTTAATATCACTGTTATACATTATGTAATACTTATAAACGAGGTTTTTTTATTGCTCGTATTTCGGCAATTTGTCCTTGACTTAAAGTAATATGTCTTAGAAAGAAAAACTTTCCTGACTTCTAAGAAACGTCCTTACTTTTTGATATCTTTTATTTCATCTTTGTTTGTCTAAATATGTGGCTTACAGTGTTAAAATTTTGCTTCCTTTTAATAATATAAAAATTGTTTTAATTACTTGAGCGTAAGCCAAAATAGGTTAGTTTTCGATCAAATACATAATTCCACTGGTTTTTCACACATAAATACGTAACAATGACAAATTTCAAAAAGTAGTTTTTGGAACAAAACAGAACTCTCCAACTTTCGCCCGCCGAGCTTCTGAAGAAATCTCAAAATACACGGCAATAATGTTTCGTATTTTTAAGGGATCAAAACGATGACCTTTTTTTTGGCCTTTGTCGTTGTTATCAAAGATTAGATAATTTAAAATATACTTTTTAAAATATAAGGATTAAACTACCCAACTACTAATTTATTTACTGCAAAAAGATGGCCATCACTTTCCTTTTTTATTACAATTGTTGCCCGCAATATACTTCCATGCTACAAATTGACCTGCGACAGATAAAAAATAAGATATACCCGTGCATAAAAATATTTTAGAAAAGCGTCTGACGTTATATATTCGATTTGCCTGTCTCTTCTTCCTTATTTTTAATTGAGGCCGGTGAAAACCCTGCTGATGAATCAAAGTTAAGTTTGTTTTAATTCGCGAAACATCAACAACGGCTTTAAAGACAAACACATATTGAAACAATCTCGAGATTTTTTTAATTGACATTTTTAGCTTTTCAAAAATCATCAACATTTTTTTATATTTTCCAACTTTTTTAATAAAAATGTATTAATACAAACGTAAATTAGCCTAAATAATAACCGTAGCATATAACTCCGTCTCCGGTATATCCTCGAATACAGCTGCAAATAAACCCTCCTTTGATGTTCCGACAAGTGGCAAGGCTATGACAGTTGTTTGTACCGGAAATGCACTCGTCCACGTCTACAACATACAGACGCGTAAATAAAAAAATCCTTTAAGATAATAACCATGAATAGCAAGAATCTTAATAAGACGTGAATTAAAAAAATCTAAAAAATTTAACTTGCATTCAAATAATTCTATAACACTAGTGGGAAAACAATTTAATGCAAGAATCAAAAGTTAGTTTACCTACATTAAAACTATATTAGAGCAGGAAATGCGGTTTTAGGCTACTAAATGCACTATTACCACCCATTCTATTATTTTAAATTTTTACTTTATTAGGGGAAAAACCTGTGGTTTTTAGGATGTTTCAATGCTGCCAGCGTGTGGTTGGGAAACTGGTTTTCTTTCTTGTGTAAAAATGTGGCGTAAAAGTTGATTAATTAAAATTAATCTACTTTCCGAATAATATCTTTTTTTTTTCGGTCTTCCATTCGAATTCGGAGTAAAAGTAGATAAATTGTTGGGATTAACTTTACAATCCAAATAAAAACGTTTTTTCAATAAAAAGTTTGATACAGCCCGCCTTTAGTTTTTAATTCTGGGGTGCGGCACGCAATTAGATTCCTCATCCCCAGTTTATACAGTTGAGAAAGGGGAATTCAATAGAGCCAGGAAATTAACCAGGTTGTAATAATCCAATTTTGTCGCATGAATTTGTGCGACAACTACTTTGAATTTGTTGTGAAGTTTCTTTTACGACGTTCAGACTAAACAGTTTACTCTATCTACTGTAGATTTGTATCCTGAATATACAGACTGGTTTAATAATTTCCTTACCTTTTTTACTTTTGAGAGTATGGCGGTAAACCAAGTAAAATAGCTTAAATTTAAAAAAATTGATCAACACTGATTAAATGAATGGTATAACCTAGCATCTGCTGAACACAATCAAAATATTTTCTGGTCCGAAGAAGCTTGAGGTAAGCATTCGTAAAACAAAACTTGGTTGATCGAGTTTATTTTTCACTTCCCAAAAAATTGAACTAACTGAAGAAGAGACTGAAAACTGTGAGAAAAGTTATCAGACAGGTTAAACAGTTGTAGGAAACGAATTAACAAAGAGGTAGGGTAAGAGGATTTCTCCATTAAATTTTTTTGTGAAAGTTACAGTTAAATGTTTAACTTGGAATTATACCAAGTATTACTAAAACAATTTAAAAAAATAAAATAAAAAATAGTAACTGAAAAAAAACTTGGGTTTAATTTTAACTTTAAAAATGCATTATATGGCAGTCTAAACCTTTTGTACTTGGCATGTCCCAAATAGTAGGGTCGACCAAACTTTTTAGCAAAGGACCATATAACGAAACATTAAAATAGTAGCAATTGGGGAAAGAACTTTAAGCGATCATGCAGTCTTTAATCAAAAAATGTTTTGTCATTATACATTTAGACGATGAGGCAAAAACTTCATTTTCGATCAAAAACTCAAAAAGCCTAATTAAACTTTTTAATAGGTTGTACTTTTTTGCTCTTTATTTAGTTTTTTATAGATGAAACCACTTTTTTGTTTGTTCAAAAAGAGTATAAATCCAAGCAAAATCTGGCCCAATTGTTATTGTTCTTTTTTGTGTGTCTTCTTTTAAAGTAACTGAGCTAGCAGAAAACGCTCTTCACTTTATAAAAAAAAAAAGGGAAGACTTCTTTCGAACACTCAGTCTGCCAGACAAATTAATCTCCTCAATTTGGTTACCTCTGACATATACAGCACATCGATTATCACGTCTTCAGTGGACGCAGCTTTTTTTAGTATCTTTAAATTTTGCATACGTCGTATTTGATTAAATATTTACTGTTTTAAACGTAATCCATTATTATTAAATTTATTCATGGTTTTATATGTTTTTCAAAAATGTTTTTAATTTATTTGAAGCTGAAAAAACAATGTTGTTTGCAATGATTATACTCTGTTTAAAATTGACGCATTTGTTTTAAATAGAATTTAAATTCTATTAATTTAATAATAAATTTAAAAACCATCTGATAAATAAATTTAAAAATCATCTGATGAAAGTTATGTTGATAACGTACAACACTTACCAAAACTCAAATGCATACTTACCAAAGCAAAGTAGTCCTGTTCCGGTGAATCCGGTATTACACGAGCAGTCGAAGCTACCAACATTGTTTGAACAAGTTGCTTCCGGATGGCAGTTGTGCGCATTTGCTTGACATTCGTCGAAATCTGAAATAATTTCAACCTGTTTCATTCATCACTTGTTCGTCGGTTTCATTATTGCAAATAAATAAAGAAACCATTTTTTAAAAAGCCACTTTTAATTTTAATGACTAACAATAATCGACTTTAAAAAAGTAATAAAAGTAATCACTGTTATATTAGGATACATTTTATGTAAATTTATTAATTTGAAAGTCCATAAATTTATTTATTTTTTTATTTTTTATTTTTATTTTTTTTAAATAAAAATAAAAAAAATAAATGAATTTGTCTTTGTGACAAACAGTTCATATTGATGTTTGCGGAAAAACTTGAAATAAACAGGAAATGCCCTATTGTAAATCTTTCGATAGCTTTAATTCTCTAGACCAGATTAGTCATTGCTACAAAAATACATGTATAAAGTATAGTATATACAAAGATAAGTGCTTTCAATTTAGTTATTACTATGCTGAATAAGCAGAATCAGAGAAAAATTTATTTATTTTGGTTAAAAAGCTAGATATTAAGGTAATCGCATGATGAGCCGTTTTTTGGCAATACAGATTGTTGCGGTTTTTAAAAAATCTTAAATTTTTGTAAAAAAATCTTAAATATTTAAAATTTCGTAGTGTTTTAACCTAGAATATATATATACAAATATGTATATGTATAAGCATACCAAAAAGTGCAATTTTTATACACTTTTTTTTAATTTTGGAACTTACTGTATCATAAAATACAAAAAAATGGATTTTAGTAAAAAGAAGGAAAAGGTAAATGCCTCTTTAATTGTCTATCTGTAAAAAATATTTCATACGGTTAGTTTTATTTTGAAATTGAAACCAGTTTGCCTGAAGTAACTTCAAGCAATTTGTTGCATCGCTTAAAAGACTTCTTTCTGTTTTAAAACGACTTTTTGTTTGTTGGAGAAATTTACCTAACTATGTTGCTTTATGATTCTGTACAGTAGAAAAGATCAGTGGTAAGTTTACAAAAGTAAATAAAGACAAAAAGACTTTAGCTTTTAATTTTATAGTTTACAACCGCTATGCCATCAAGATGTGATTAATTTTAAATCTAAAATGACTTGTTGATATCAATAACAGCAAAACAATTTCACTGTTTGGTCTATAAGGCAACCTCGCCGGTAATGTGATGACCAGTACTTGAGAGCACGGCAGCATTGATGAGGTTCCATAGGCCAAACCTGTCTGCTAATAACTTTGTTTCGATACGTTTATTGCCTGAGTTAACCTGAGAGTTTTCACAAGTAAAACTACGTATTCTGAACCTATTAATAACTTCTGCATTTGTACCGTAACAAACATCTCCACTTCCGGTATAACCAAGAATACAGATGCACGTAAAGCTTCCGTCAGTGTTTTGGCAAGTAGCCAAAGTGTGGCAGCTATCCGTGCCGACGAGACATTCGTCGATATCTGTAATATTTAACTTTCTATGAAAATAGAAATACCAAAAAGCATTCAAATAGATAAATATCTACGTAATAAGAAAAGCTAACTCTTTTACCGAAGAATTCAGTGATTGATTTTTTTATGTATTTGATTTAATTGTTCTACCTACAACTAAAAACAGGAATCTCTAAAATAATGTCGATTTAAAATTAAATCGATTACTTATTTTACGGTGAAGGTTAATAATTCTGTTTGTAAAGAATGTTGCCAACACGATGAATGATTTCCAACCAGGCAAACAGAACCAAAAACATTGAACAAGCACGCTGAGGAAAGGGAGCTAACACACAGCTAATTTGAAAAGTATCGTTGATTAAGTTAACAAATTAACTTTTAACTGTTTCACTTTGCACGGAAAAACGCATAAAAACCTTGTTTTTTTAGAAAGGTGATTTCTAAGCAAAATAATTGATTTTTACATTTAAAACTTAGTTCTTATTTGAGTTATAAAAGCTGAATTCATTAGATCATGGTTTAAGTACAATGTTGAAACCATTATTTCAAAATCTGTAACTACAACGTTACAACTTTAAAAAGTAAGGACTCAAAATCACGTTATTGGTATATTCGTGTGGATGATATATTGATATGTACCGGAACAAAATGTCCCAATTCCCTGGTATCCACTGTTACATGTGCAATTAAAGCTGCCTTCTGTGTTCTGACAGGTTGCACGGAAATGGCAGTTGTCTGCGCCACCCTGGCATTCGTCGAAATCTGGTAAAGCGAAAAACAATTGAAAAAGATAACCTTTACATAATCAACTAGTTTTTAGTTAGATAAAATAATTTAAGTTGAAAGTAAATTTTTCGTCGCAAAGAGACTGAACACAATTATGTTTTGATCTTTGGCATTTAGATTGCATTTTTGGTGGTTCATAGAAAAAACAAATACGTTTTTGACATTTAGAGTCATAAAAAATGTGTTTCTTTTCAAGTTTTTATTAAAGGTGAGCTTATTTAGAAATTATTTTGACACAGAGTTTGTATTTGAAGAATTTCTTAAACAAGCTTACCAAGAATATAGGAAATTTTGTGAAAAAACAAACAAATGTCCTCAGTACTTAGACAGCGTTTAAAACTCGTATAATAAGCCTTTTGTTATCATTTTTAAAAGAAAACATTTCATACCTACGCAATTGAAACCATTTCCGGTGTAGCCGCTATTGCATGAGCAAGAAAATAGACCGTCGCTGTTCGCGCAGGTTGCCAGCGCATGACATGGATCCTGTTGACATTCGTCAATGTCTAAAAAGTTAAAATTTGACCTTCTTTCAAGCACTTATAAAAACAAATGTAATATTTTTAATCATTTTTCTTTCTTGAACCACTGGCACTATCTTCCAGATATCTATCATTAAAACTGCACTAAATCATCAGGATATTGTTAAATTAGTGTGCACGCAAAAGCTTTCTGTACGACTGTCATATTTATCTATCAACAAAAATTTTATTCCTAAATTCTGACTATTTTTAAAAGTAGCTTTATAAAATAATAAATTTAAAGTGTGAAAAAAAAAGAGCATCTCTACAGACCATCAATTTCCCGCTATCAATTTCCCGCTTTTTGTCATTTAGTTACGTTTATCAAAATTTCAATTTGTTTTCAGTTTACGCCTGGTGCAAAAATATCACAAGCCGATACATTGGCCTTGTTAGTTTTTTTCAGGCACAACATTATAGTAATTTGTTTAAAAAAAAACAGCAGGTTTAATGAAATTAAAATTTTTTAAAAAAATTATAAAAATTGCACAAAAGTGTAGTTTGAAAAATCCTAAATATTTCTTAATAATTGCGATGCATAAATTTATTAATAAAATTGGTCAAATTTTAATTTAATATGGAAAATAAAAATAAAAAATTTAAAACCAACTGTATCATTACGAAAAATCGATTTCGACATATAAAGGTCATCATCAGTTTCTTATTCAAATAGATATTCATGCATCGCAATATTGAATTCATGCATCGCAATTGGAACAGTTAAATAAAATTTTCAACGTGACTTTACTGGAAAAAGGGTATTAGATTTCTGTTTAAAAACTTTTAACATGTTTCTTAATAATAATTAGTAATTTTTGAAGATTTTTTGTAAAATGGAAAAACTTCAGGGTCGCAACATTTTTTTGCTGAAGTTATGGCTACTTTCTGTTCAGTTTGTTAAAAACTTTGAAAAGAAATTTAAAGTTTTTCAAAACTTTCTTGTTGTTTATTATCCAAGTTGCATTATTATTCAAATTAAGGTTTCATAAAATTGTTTGAAATCGTTTTAAATATTACAGGTACGTGTACGTGTTTTGAAACACATAGCTTTTTTGCAGCATTTTAACTAAAATTTTTGAATAAATACTTCATGAATAGGCCAAAATCGTTAATCAGAAATAAAATAAAAATTTAAATATAATAAAATAACATATATTTTCTGGGTCAAAATCAAAACGACCCTCATCAAAGCTGTGGATTTCTAGAAAGAACTGTGGCAGGAATTCTTGATAAAGATTTCTTTGGAGTAGAAAAAGTAAGCATAAAATTATTTTTGTTTTTTCCATAAAATTAGAACAAAAAAGTGCAATTATTGCTGTGAATGTCAACAAGCTTTGACACAGTTTCTATCCATATAGTGAATAAGTTAATCAATGTAGTAAGAGTCTCCTTTTCAACAATATAATTTCATGACACACCATTGCAGTTGATGCCGTCTCCTGTATATCCAGAATTGCAATAGCATGAGAATAATCCCGGATTGTTAATGCATGTAGCATGTGTATCGCATGGGACTGATCGACATTCATCAATGTCTAAGACAAATACATACAACCATTTAAAATTTATTTTAACACTTAGGTTAGTTTTTTTATTATTGAAGTGTATACCAGAACAAGAAACACCGTTTCCCGTGAATCCGCTGTTGCAGGTGCACGTAAAGCTTCCCACAGAATTGCGACAAATAGAGTCAGGGTGACAGTTGTCTGTGTTGCTGCTGCATTCGTTGATATCTTTTATAAGCATTTTTGTAAATATTGGTCAAACTTTTAAAAAAGCTAACAACATAAACCATCATCTTAAAAAAAAGAATTTTTTACCAGCACATATCATTCCATTTCCATTATAACCGGAATTACATGAACAAGTAAATGAACCTTCGCTGTTTTGACAAGTAGCTTGTTTGTCACATGGATTGCTCTGACACTCGTCAATGTCTAAAACAAAGAGCAAGTCCACTAATAAAAACTATCTGTAAGTTTTTGTTTTGTTTTGTTTGTTTTTTTCAATGGAAAAAGAAAACTATTTTTTAAACATTGTTTAACTAAATCAGCTGTTTTTTTTAACTTATTCCGCTTATGTAACAATTTAATGAGGCAAACAACGCATAAATACGTTGCGCATTTGATGTTAAGAGTTTGCCTTTGCGCCTTTTAAAAAGACACTTTATCGCCCTAGTTTGTTATCTCTCTACAACCAAATTATTCATATTTATTCTTCCCCCTTGGTTTAACTTTTCCTATAAACGTACAATGCCAGCATACGAACGCCATCTTAGCTTTTAAAGCATTTTTTTTTAAATCATAAAATTTAAGAATTTGCATAGCTTTGTGATTAAAAACTGGATAGCAAACACAACAACACACTTCATTCTGTTTCCAATATAACGAGTATTTTTGTATATGTAAACAAAGTCTCTATATTCCAGCAAGTGGCCTGTGGATCGGATCAATTGGACTGACATTGTTCAATTTGTCATACAAAATTTAGATTTTATAAAAAATAAAACTGAATTTTTTTACCAAAACACATTACGCCGTTTCCTGTATATCCCCTGTTGCACGTACAAGTAAACCCTCCCTCAAAATTGCTACAAACAGCATTTGTGTGGCAGTTGTCTGCGTTGCTTAAACATTCATCGATATCTAAGCAAGAAAGAATTTGTTTCTGTAAATGGTGGTGTTTTTTCACTAATTATTAGCAGTCGACGCCCACCAACACAAATCAATCCATTTCCAGTATAACCGGCAATGCACGTGCACTGAAATGATCCAAGATTGTTTTGACATGTAGCCTGCGCATCGCATGGGTTTCTTTGACACTCGTTGATGTCTAAAAAAAGACAATAACAATTTAAATTAACTTTTCAAAAGTGAAAAACATTTCATATTGGAAATATTTAAATTATTAATAAAAGTCTGCGTTTGTAATAATTTCAACTCGTGAAACTTCCGATGTTTCTTCTCAGTTACCTTACGTATAATACTGAATGTCAAACCGGAAAGCTTACAACTTGAAAGGTTTTAGTTTGACATGAATCGGAACCAAACACAAGTCTACTGCTTCGATGTCAAGTATTACGACAGCTAATCTAAAGACAGCTTATCGAAAGAGCAGTTTATTGGTAAGCAGCTCATTTAACAGTGACATTTTTTATCATTAAATTGTCCCTCTGTTATTTTAAATCGGATTTATTAGCATCGGAGGAAAGCTGTAAAAAATTTGTACTGCGATATTTTCCCATAATATTGTTTCAATAAACTGTCGTTTGATAAACTATCAAGTCACATTAAAGTCTTATTCATTCGACCAATTTTTTGGTAAAGTTAGTGATAAGATCTTTCATAAAAAATAAACTAAGCTTTTTAGTAAATGTACAATTATTCATGTTAATCAATGTGTAAGATGCAGATTGTAAAACCCTTTATAAAATGTTTGTGCAATTTTCCAAAGGACAAAACCCAAACTTGATTGGTTTGACTTTGGTCGCCGGACTTGACAAAAAGCGGAGAAATTGATGGTCTTAAGCAGTTTAGAAAATTATCGCTTCATGTTCTAGTCGATTAGCATGAAGTATATTAAACAATTTTACTGATAAAACACGGCACTTTCATTGTTACTGTCCGTTTCAGCTGATTCTACTGCATCTTAGCTAGTCAAAAATAAACAATGATTGAGTTCAAGTCATCAGTACTTGTTTTTGAAGAAGTGTCAGACATTTAAAAATCAAAATCAGCAATTAACTCCAAAAATTAATTACGTACAGAGAGAATTACCTGATACCCCAGCAAGTATAAATCATATGTACGATGATTTTGTGTTTAATTTTTGAACTATATTTTGAAACGTGTTTTTTATTGTAATTTGTTAATTTTCTTCAATTCTATTTCAATGAGATTAATTGTGACTTTATTTTTAATAAATTTTAATTGGTTAAGCTGTATTAAAAGAACAGCTAACAAGTAACATCTCTGCTTTGTCCCCTACAAAATTCTTAAAAGGCTTATTAGTTTGTACCATTTGCATAAATTTGACAATTTAAACAATGTTTCTTCTATCGTCAACTTTGTGCAACTGATTTTTCTTTTCTATTAAGCGTTTTTTATTTTATTTATACTGTTTATTCGTAGTGTTTTTTATTCTTATGGAAAATTTAAAAAAAGCCATGATGTTAAATTTTCTTTATCTCCTAAGCAACGTTAAAATAACGAATTTCTACTTAAAAATTATAGCAATAATTTAAAAGTTTGGGGGCTTCGTTCAAACTGCTTCAATGTCTCGACGTAAACTGGAGACGCAGAAGACCGACATTAACATCAAGATGAGACTTTAGGGTTGCAGGACTAAGGCAAGACGGAGACTTTCGAAAACATGTCTCAAGATATTCACTTCCGATAAAGCTTTAAAACTTAAAACAAGATAAGAAGAATTGTACATTTAAATACATGAATAAACGTATGATTTAAATACATTGATTGATTAACAATTAAAATAAAATTTTAACTTTTTTGTTATTTCTGATAATTAATATATATCTATTTATACGCTTATCCTTTTTTTGTGATGACCGAACAAAGTACAAATCTATTTAGCATTAACTATAAGGTCTAGACGCTTCTGGTCGCCTAATTGTAAACACTATGTCTTTGCTGTATCTAACATAAATCTGAACAGTAACTCAAACCCTAACCTTACTCCTAACCTTAACGCTTGCCAAAAATGGCGAGGCAACAAACTTGCCAATTTCACCTATCGACATAAGCTCAACTACTTTGGCTAATCTTAATATTAAACAAATTTAAATTCTATTTAAACAAACGTTTAAGGTGTTTGATATAGACAAATAACTTGTGTGTGATATAGATTTGTTTGACACTTCTCAATATCTAGAAGAAAAACAAGTTTTATCTAATAAAAATTAAACTCTTGTAGAGATTTCTATTCTTACCAGCACAAATCATTCCATTTCCACTATATCCTGTATTACATGAACAAGTAAATGAACCTTTGCTGTTTTGACAAGTAGCTTGTGTGTCACATGGATTGGTTTGACATTCGTCAACGTCTAGATCGAAAATAATTTTTTTACAATAAAAAAGCTCGATATTGAAACTTACAATATTTACCAGAACAAATCAATCCATTCCCGCTATATCCTGTGTTACATGAGCAACTGAATGAACCTAATCTATTTTGACAGGTAGCTTGTGTGTCACATGGGTTTGTTTGACATTCGTCAATATCTAGACCAAAACCGAATTTTATTTACTAAAATAAGTCTCTTTGAGAATTTATTATATTTACCAGAGCAAATCAATCCATTCCCGCTATATCCTGTATTGCATGAACAACTGAATGAACCCCCACTATTTTGACAAGTAGCTTGTGTGTCACATGAATTTGTTTGACACTCGTCAATATCTAAATCAAATATCGATATCCCTGAATGCAAAAACTCCTATACAAGTTTTTATATTTACCAGAACAAATCAATCCATTTCCGCTATATCCTGTATTGCATGAACAACTGAATGAACCCAATCTATTTTGACAGGTAGCTTGTGTGTCACATGGATTTGTTTGACACTCGTCAATATCTAAATCAAATAACAATATTCATTCAATGCAAAAAAACTCTTATACAAGTTTTTATATTTACCAGAACAAATCAATCCATTTCCGCTGTATCCTGTATTACATGAACAACTGAATGAACCCAATCTATTTCTACAGGTAGCTTGTGTATCACATGGATTTGTTTGACACTCGTCAATATCTAAATCAAATAACGATATTCATTCAATGCAAAAAAACTCTTATTCAAGTTTTTATATTTACCAGAACAAATCAATCCATTTTCGCTATATCTTGTATTACATGAACAACTGAATGAACCCACTTTGTTTTAACAAGTAGCTTGTGCGTCACAAAGATTTGTTTGACACTCGTCAATGTTTAGACAAGGTGGGGAATCTTATTGCACTTACAAGCCAATTTCAAAGATTAAAAGTTGGTGCCGGCCGCACAAAAGTTCGGAGAGCAATACAATTTTTCATCCCAAAAAAATAGTGATCGCAAAACAAAAGTCTTTAATTCTAAGCAGTCTCTGATTTCCCAATTTTAGTCCCAAAATCACACTGTTATATAAAAAAAAGGTCTTCAAATATTCTTCATTTCAAAATAGTCTCAAATTTCCCAATTTTTCTCTCAAAATCATACTGTTGTCTAAAAAAAATTCTTCGGTTCGGATAAGCCTCATGTTTTTCTTATTTCGTCTCAAAGCCGTGGTGTTCTTTGTCCAGTAAAAAAAGGTCATTACGCAAAAGTTCGTTAATCATGCAAAGGTAGCAATTTTTGGCTTCAAAGGCTTCAGGTTCCCTTCCTTTGGTCTAGACTAAAACCAAATTTTATTTATTCAAATTAGTCCCTTTGAGAGATTATTATATTTACCAGAAAAAAACATTCAATTTCTATTATATCCTGTGTTACATGAATAACTAAATGAACCCAATCTATTTTGAGAAGTAGCTTGCGTGTGACATGGATTTGTTTAACACTCGTCAATGTCTAGACCAAAACCAAAACTTATTTACTAAAATTAGTCTCTTTGAGAGATTATTATATTTACCAGAACAAATCAATCCATTTGCACTATATCCTGTGTTGCACGAACAACTGAATGAACCACCGTTGTTTCGACAAGTAGCTTGTGTGTCACATGGATTAGTTTGACACTCATCAATATCTGAATTAAATATCAATATTTATTCAATTGAAAAAAACTCTTTAGGAATTGCTATAATTTCCAGAACAAATCAATCCATTTCCACTGTATCCTGTATTGCATGAACAACTGAATGACCCCCCGTTGTTTTGACAAGTAGCTTGTGTGTCACAAGGATTTGTTTGACATTCATCAAAGTCTAGATTAAACGCAAATTTCATTTGATAAAAAAATGCGGTGTAAAAATCTAAAATATTTACCAGAATAAATTATTTCATTTCTACTACACGTATCTTGTATTTCATAAACAAGTAAATAAACCCCAGCTTTATGACAAGTAGCTTGTATGTCACAATAAATTTGTTTGACACTCGTCAACATCTAAAACATTAGTAATCGTCAATAAAATTGTGAAACTTTTTCCTTTTACTTCCCAAAACTTTTGATGTATCGAATACTTAACATACATCATAGAAACCCATGAAAATCTAGTGACTTTGACACGAACTAAAAACTACATAAATTGTTTTAAAACTTAATCAAAATTGGGAAAAACATTATTATTGAAACTATGTTGCAAAAGTTATGAAATTTAGTTAAATTTGTAGTTTGGTAAAGTCATTTCATGTTTAACGTTTAAATTCAAGCTTGAAATGTGATTATGACGGATGCCCTTTCTGCAATTTGTAAATTTCTGTAAAAACTCGAACTTAAGGCGTTAATTACATCAACGCAGACAACAATATTGATATCTTTTAAGCAGAAACCAAATCTACATCATTCAGTATTAACATGAACCTAAAATTCTATTTTTGTTGCGATAGTAGAAAAATTTATAAATTTGCTAAAAAAAAGAATTGTAGAGTAAAGGAAGCATTTGTAGAAAGTGGTGTCTCCGTAGCCGTCCTTCACGGAATCAATATTGTTCTTATTTTTGGCGAGTCTGAATTTGATTTTCATAAATAACGTTTAGTCTATAAAAGTTAGATTTGCTGTTTGAGCTGACTAAAAAAAGTTAGCACGCACAAAAATAACAAATACTTTTTAAGAACAGAAGAGCCAACTTTTTAATTTTAATTTTTGAAGCAAAGCAAAGAAACAGATATACATGGCCAATAAATTATAAAACGTACTACAACTTTTATTCAAGGTTGCGCAGCTAAAGTCCTGATTCGGAATCACCGGAGTCGAATGTGTTGAAGTGGAATTGGAATTAAAGAATTTTAAATAGGTAGAACGAAATCAGACTTGCAATATAATTCTTCCGATTCAACAACTCTCGTAAAACACTCTATTTTGGTTTCTTGTTTTACACTTTATGTCAACCCAGCCATCGGAGGCACATTTCTGTGTCTCTTGATGCCGGTCCCAAGCCCGGATAAATGGGGAGGGTTGCGGCAGGAAGGGCATCCGGCGTAAAACTTTTTTGCCAAAACAGACAAATGCGTAATCATTATCAATCCTTAATTCGTTCACATATAAATTATGGTTTATCGTATAACGTATATCATTCTTTAATTAGTTCACATATAAATTATGGTCTTCTTGTTTTGGGCAGCACATATCCTTCATACCTTACAAAATTAATAAAACTACAAAATAAAGCCATTCGAATTGTTAACAAAAGTCATTGGTTAGATTCCGTCTCACCGATTTATTTGGAAAATAATATCCTCCCTTTAAGACTGCAAATCAACTTCGAAATAACCAAATTTATTCACTTTAACTTTCAAAATCGTTGGCCTCCCAATTTCAAATTCAACTTAACAACTTTTTTTAAATTGGTAAAAGATTCATATAACCGTAGAACCAGATCAACTCATTCATACCAATTAATGATCCCACTCTTTAAAACCAACAAAACCAACGATCCATTAAATATACAGGCCCGTCAATCTGGAACAAAATCCTAATAGAAATTCGCCATCTAAACTTGCCTAAATTTAAAAAAGAATATAAAAAACGTCTATTTACCATAAATTAACCTATCTAATCAGACATGCGGTCAACTTGGAGGCTGGATTGATGACTGTCAAGTATCCCGTATATTTAATATTGAATTTTTATAAATTACATAATACCGATCTGTAGTTGATTTATTTAAATAATTCCATTCGATTTTTGTTTTTTGTTTTTTTTTTTGTTTTTTGGTTTGTTGTTTTGTTTTCCTTACTTATTTGTACAAGGTTGATTGCAGACATGAAGACCTCACGGTCCCTTCGCAACCATCCTGTCGCTTTATTTATTTGTAATTTCTTACTTCTTTACTATTATTTTCATTTACTTTTCTTGCTCTGTCACTTGGAGGCGTTTTGTCCTTTTTGTTTCCTAAGCGACAATAAATAAATCTGAAATCTAAATCCATACCGGATCGGTCGAGGCCCGGGTTGCCCACGATTGCCTCAGGTGTCGCACAGCAGGGCACCTGTGGAAATTATACTACTGCTAAACATAGTGAAAATAAGAGCAGAAAAAGAGGAGGAAAGCAAGTGAAGAAGCAGCGAGAAGCGTGGAAAGGAAGACGCTCACTCATAAGGGTGGATACTTTAAATATTGGGACGATGACTGGAAGGGGAAGAGAGCTGGTAGATATGATAGAGCGAAGGAATGTAGACATATTGTTTCTAAAGAAAACAAAGTGGAAAGGTAGTAAAGCAAGACATTGGCGGTGGATGCAAAATATTCTACAACGGAGTTGATGGAAGAAAAAATGGGATAGGGATAGTGCTGAGGGAGGAGCTGGCTAAAAGTGTCCTGGAGGTGAAGAGGGTGTCAAACAGACTAATGGCCATGAAGCTGGAGGTAAAAGGGTCCATCCTAGATATAGCAAGCACATATGCTCCCCAGGTTAACAACAGCATGGAGGAGAAAAATGATTTTTGGGAAGGCTTGGATGGGTTGATAAAAAGTATATCAAAAGAAGGGAGGATAGTTCTTGGTGCAAATCTTAATGGACATGTGGGCGAAGGAAACATAAGGGATGAGGAAATAATGGGGAGGTACGGGGTTGAAACAAGAAATAAGGAAGGATCAATGGTTGTGGATTTTGGGAAAAGGATGGATTTAGCGATTGTCAATACTTATTTCAAGAAGAAAGATGAACACAGGGTGACGTATAAGAGTGGAGAAAAAAGTACCCAAGTAGATTATGTGATGTGCAGAAGGAGGAACTTGAAGGAAATATGTGATTGTAAGGTAATATTGAATGAGCGTATCGCAAAGCAGCACCGTATGGTGGTATGCAAAATGGTTCTTATGGTGAAAAAGAAACAAGAGATAAAGTAAAGCCAGAGATACGATGGTGGAAACTGAAAGAGACAAGCTATCAAGAAGCGTTTAGACAAGAGGTGACCAGGACTCTGGGAGGCAAAGATAGATTACCTAATGAGTGGGACAAAACAGAAAAAATGCTAAGAAAAACAGCTGAAACTGTACTGGGAGTAACATTTGAGAAACAAAAAGGAGACAGGGAGACATGGTGGTGGAATGAGGAATTTCAGGAGAGCATAAAAGAAAAAAAAGAGGCAAAGAAAACATGGGACAAAATAAGATATAAAAAAAAACAAGATATAAAAAAAAACAAGAGTAAGGCAAAGAAGGCAGTTGCAATGGCAAAGGGAGGTGCGTATGACAATTTGTATGCTAGATTGGAAACAAAGAAGGTGAAAAGGAGTTGTACAGATTGGCTAGGCAGAGAAACAGAGCAGGGAAAGATGTACAGCACGTGAGGATTACAAAGGATGAAAACGGTAATATGAAGGTAAATTCGGAAGCAGTGTTAAAGTGATGTAAGGAGTACTTTGAGAAACTGATGAACGAGGAAAATAACAGAGAATTTAGGACAGACGAACCAGAAGTGGTTAATGAAAAGGTAAATTGTGTCAGTAGAGAAGAAGTAAAAAACGCACTAAGAAAGATGAAAAAAGGTAAAGCGGTTGGGCCAGATGAGTTACCAGTAGAATTTTGGAAGTGCATGGGAGAGATGGGGAAAGAGTTTTTGACCAGACTGTTCAACAGACTATCAATGGGTGAACGGATGCCAGAAGAATGGAGAAGGAGTGTGCTTATCCTAATCTACGTATAAAAACAAAGGGGACGCACAGTGCTGTGGAAACTATAGAGGAATAAAGCCAATGGTCCACACAATGAAAGTATGGGAAAGAATTATTGAAGCCAGGTAAAGAGATAGAGTGAAGATCAGAAAACAGCAATATGGATTTATGCCAGGAAAGGGAACCACCGATGCCATGTTTGCATTAAGAATGTTGATGGAAAAGTATAGGGAAGGTCAAAGAGAACTACATTGTGTATTCGTGGACCTAGAGAAGGCTTACGACAGGGTTCCACGGGAAGAGCTGTGGTACTGTATGAGAAAATCCGGAATAGTGGAAAAGTATGTACAACTAGTACAGGATATGTATGAGGGAAGCGAAAAAGTGGTGAGGTGTGCAGTAGGAACTAAAAAAAGTTTAAATCCATTCCCGTTTGCAGTGACAATGGACAGGCTAACGGATGAAGTAAGGAGAGAACCACCATGGACGATGCTGTTTGCTGTTGATATTGTGATTTGTGAAGATACCAGGGAAGAAGTGGAGCGGAGATTAGAATTCTGGAAGTATGCATTGGAAAGAAGAGGGATGAAAGTAAGTAGGTCAAAGACCGAATATCTTTGCATAAATGGAGAAAATGATGACGAAACAGTAAAGATGGAGGATGCAAAAGTGCCAAGAGTAAAGGAATTTAAATATTTGGGATCAACGGTGCAAGAAAGTGGTGGTTGTGAGAGGGAGGTAAAGAAGAGAATACAGGCAGGATGGAACGGATGGAGAAGAGTATCGGGAGTAATCTGCGGCAGAAGGTTACCAGCTAGAGTAAAAAGAAAAGTGTACAGTTTAGTGGTAAGACCAGCAATGGTGTATGGACTTGAGACAGTGGCAGTCACAAAGAAACAAGTAGAAGAGATGGAAGTCGCAGAGATGAAAATGTTGAGGTTTGCTATGGGAGTGACGAGAAAAGACAAGATTAGAAACGAGCACATCAGGAGCACCGTTAAGGTAGAACGGTTAGGAATAAAGATGAGGGAAGGCAGGCTGAGGTGGTATGGACATATCATGCCGAGAGACCAAGAGTATGTAGGAAGAAAGATAATGAAAATGGAGTTACCGGGAAAAAGGAAAAGAGGAAGACCAAAGAGAAGATTTTTAGATGTAGTGAAGGAAGATATGGGGGAAGTTGGTGCGAAGGAGACGGATGTTGAAGACAGAAAGATGTGGAGAATGATGATACGCTGTGACCACCCCTGACTAAAGGGAAGGCCGAAAGGAGAAGAAGAAGAAGTTTTACACCTTATGTCAAAGCATGATAGTGCAACAATTTTTGAACGCAATATTATCATAAATTTTGACCAGTAGAAATAGTGCTCGTTTTCTTCTAAAAATGCAATTTTTGAAGGCTTTTAGTGTCAAACTTTAATGAATTTCTGAGGTCTGTGTTAAGGAATCAATTGCAGAGATGATTTGAAGAGAATAAGTTTTAAATGATGCAAGGAACAGTTTGCTATTGTCAGACGTATGACTTGTTAATTGCAAGAAGATATATCTTTATATCACTTTATGGTAAAATTAGTGTTTCATACAGTGCAGGTTTTGATCATTTTTGTAATTGTTCGATTAATGCTACTAAATTGCTGATTCAAAAATTATTTATTGTCAGTTCCCTTTATAGGTTTTTTGTTATACAAATGGCTAGGTGGAAAGCAGTCGAAAAATACTTTTAAAATAGGCAGTACAGTAGTAAATTATGAAAGAGATGCATTATAGTAATTGACGGCTAAAGTGATGAAAAATCTGACCCCGATTTTGAGATTTAAACTCTTTTCAGAGATGGTCTGATTGCTTGAAGAATCTTTTCTTTAAAAATAAAATATGTTTTGCTCTAAATGTAGGCTTTTTCTTTTAGTACAATTGTGAATCAACGAAAAGTAAAATCATTATTATTTTAAGAATATAAAGTGATTACTTGCAAAAATATTGTTTGGTCACTTTTAAATATAGCATTTTAAAACTGCTTTTTGGTAAGTAAAGAAAGCTTGATTGTTTCATTATTAGCTGGAACCATGCAATCATTATATATTATTAAATATCACTAACCATCAACTATGCTGATATGTATTTCAGCTGTTGAGTGAAAAATATGCACATCAGAATTTTTTGACGAAATGCGATGTTTTCTGGATTTTTATCAGGGTAAACTTAGCAATTTTTTGTTTAATAACTGTATTTGAAAAAATTAAATCGTAAGAGTTGTAACTTTTTTTTTGTAAAAAACTGAAATTAATCTCAGAAATACCAAAAAAGTTCATTTATTATTTTTTTTCTTTTCAAAAGTACAAACGTTTAAGTAAGTTCAAATTTACCTGTACAACTAGTTCCACTTCCGGTGTAACCTTGATTGCATTTGCAAGTTGGGTTACCAGAGTCGTTGCTGCATGTGGCATGCATGTGGCACGAAATAGATAAGCAGTTGTGAGAACCTGCGTGAATAGTAAACACAATTTACAAAAGACTGTGTGAGGTAACATTTCAATAAAATCCATGAATGTATTTTATGCAAAACAAGAATTACTAATGTGAAACTTTTTTCTCACGATCATTGAACTTATAATTTGAAAACAAATCAACATTTTTGGATAAATTTTACTTCAGAATTTCTATTTTTCTTATTCTTGTAAGATATTTAGTAATTCAAACAATGGATCGCATTGCTAAAATTATTTGATGGTTTCATAAGTACTTTTTGAAAAATATCTTTAAAAAGTAAAATGTTTTTTTTCTTGCCATAATTTCGAAGGTAAATTGTTATTATGCGGAAATAACATCTAATTTTTTATATAATCAATACAACTATATTTAAAACTATTTTTATAGTCTAGATTTAAACTTGTTAATCAAGCTTAAAGGGCACCTTGTTTAGATTGAATTTTTGACAGTTGATTGACAAATCTTTTTCTTTTTTCCAACATTTTCGGTGAATAAAATGCTGCTGTATCTGCATTCATCAAGCAAAATATCAAATTAATAACCTATTTGAATAAGATATGAGCTTTAAATATACATACTGATTACTGATGTCATAAGCTGTATTTTTTTTGTTATATATAAAAGGTTTATAAATTTTTTTGTTGATAGTATTATGAACAAAAGATGTAGATTTAAGTTTAATTAAATTAATAACAATTATTTATCCCAGGTCTGCTGGCTTTTTTGCAAATTAAAACTTTTGATAACACTGTTTGTAGCGATTTTGTACCAATAATGTAGCAATTTTTTTCAAACGCCTTATAAAGTTTATTCAAATTAAAATGTTAAAGAAGGAAAAAGTTCTTCTCTTCAAAAAAAAAAAATTGAAAAATCTTTTTTATATAATCGATTAAAATAGAATTATTTATTAAAGTATTTGACTATATTTTTCTCTTCAATTTCAATACTGAATTAAAAATAAACTGTAATCAAACTATTCTCATATTCTTGCTGCCCTAAAAAATTCAATTTTTACAGAAATTATATTTAGTTTTAATATATCATAACTAATTGCTCTTTTTTGCAGTGGTTATCGCAGAAATATTAAAGCACATTTTCAGTTATTTTGATTTTCATTGTAAAATGCTGTCAAATTAATAGAATAACACTTTATCAAAATCAGACATGCTTACGAAAAAAAAGAAAAAAATTGAAAACTCAAATTGTTCATTTTTCTTACATCTATCTAATTATGTCACATTAGACAAAAAAACTAAAAATTCAAATATGGAATTAAATTAGATTTAGCATTTACGTGTGACGTTTAAATGTTTATCCAAAACACTCAAAACAATACCCAACCTGCCCATTGACAAATGTACTTCGCAGATACGTTGCAGTTAACAGAAAAAGACTTTATAATCAATCCTCTTTCAATTGAAGAATTTTCTTGCCTCAACACTTTTACAACATGACATTTGAAACCGGTTTTAATTTTCTGTTTTTCTTTGGCTAACATGTCAGTCTCTTTGATTTGAGAAGTTCTGCTTTTATCTTTTCTGATGCTCTCCACGTGGACGTGAAATGCATCGCTGTGGTTTGCTGGATTTCTAGAGTAAGCTGTAAAGAGTTGCAGTAGAATGATGATTGAATCAAGAAGTAAGATAAAATGATTTACGTTAATTTTGCTTTGCACGAATTCGCTAATATCTCGTGATTGGTTCATGAGTTTAGCGAACGTTTATTTGATGTAAAATCACGAAAAAATAATTGTAATGTTTTCTAAAAATTTTAGTATCTAGAACATTTGAAACAATTTGCATTAAAATATTTTAAATAACTAATTAATTTAAACTGCAAGTTGTTGATGCTCAATAACGTTAGTTTTCAAAGCAATTAGTCATAATTATCAGAACACAATTCTATGAAAAAACTTTGTGTTCAGATAATCGTAAGTGTTTCTATGCGTCTGTTTCAACTATGTTCACTACTTTCGCACTGTTAGCAGCGCGGTTGAGTGATTAAGAGTGCCTTGATTGTGATTGACATGGTTTTGGGTTTAAAACCTACTCGCGCCATTCTGTTGTGTCCTTGAGAAAGACATTTTCCAGCACTTTCCTCTGCTTGGCGGTCTTGGCAAGCACTTTTAAATACCAATCATATCTCTTTTAAAACTAAAACAATTTCAACCTGACAGCAATATCTTGGCATCTTCGGAAGCAGGTCGGGGTAATTACTTGACAGTTACTTCATGTGTATCACTTCCGCAAAGCTTTTCTGCAAGTCAGGTGATAAAATATGGAAAGAGGAAACAAAAATTTTAAAAAATCTTTAACGTCATTCTGAAATAGGTGAAATATGACTTAGTTTGATTTAAAAAGGTAATAAAGTCTATAGTTTTCATTTACTTTTTTGTAAAAATACTACATAAAAAGATGAGTATAGGGAATCACTCCTAACTCTGCCACTGCTTTAATGAATATAACCAAAATCACTTTTGGCTACATAATTTGTACTTTTGTACTACATAACCGCAATACTACATAATTTGTAAAAATGCTAAAAAATTTTAAAACTATATAAGAGCAACTAACCGTGATTTTTGATTAAAATTCGTTTAATAATTTCCCAGAGATAAGACGTTTCATAAACAGCTAGCCTTCCACCGTATTTTGAAAAGCATAACTCGACAGCTTTTTCAAAAGTAACTTTTTCTTCGCTTAGAGAAAAACTCCAGAACCCATACCAATGTTGTGGAACTCTACGTTGATATTGTGCCGTTATTACATGAAAAGAAATGAATTCTACCAACAAGTATGTCGACTTTGGTATTTTATAACTCATTTTATTTTATTTTTTTGTTCTTTAATTTATTTCAGCAAGTATATTTTTTATTTTTTTGAAAAAAATTAACATATTTTCATCACCAATGTCTAGCGCATTATGATGTAACAAAAATATAAGATTATTATGTTTTTAGATTGTAATAATTAATTTTTTTTAATCAATTTATTTTGTCCTTTTTCAATTCCTTTTCAATTTAAATGTGACGTAATATGGACACGTTTGCAAACAAAGAAAACAAAACTACTCTTATCTATTAGCATTGACGTAGAAATAATAAAACAAAGAGGCAATTTTAAACCAAAGCAATTAAATCTCAGTATTAAGACCCTTACTTCCCGCTTATCCCGAACACCAAATGTTAAACTTTGTCGCTCACTATTAAAAAAACAAGTGATTTTTGAAGAAATATTTTAATGTTGCGATTACACTAATTTTCTTTCTTGGAATGCAAAAATTTGAACAAAAAATTAATTTACTTTTTTTGCTTTTTATTTTATTCTTTTGACTAGAAATCTAACGGTTACAAAAAAAGTGGTTGTGTTTGTTTTTAGTTATGCTTAAAATTAAGCTTTTAATTTTTTCCATCATCGCTCAATCCAAGATTTTATAACAATGCAAAAGTTACTTCACGTTAAAAAAAGATATTTAATGTTCAGTTGTAATATGTTGTGTATGTTGAAATATGTTGCACTCTAATTTTTTTTCAGCTTTTCGCATTAAAAGTAAAATGTTTTCAAAAATGAAGGCTGCTGATTTGACGGCAACAGGCATCTGGGACCGATATACACTCGGTCCAACACTTACTCCCACTATGCAAATGTGACCTTGAATGTAAAACTCTGCATTTCAACAAACAAAAAAACTATGTTTTGATTCAAAGAATCGATTTCAAGTTTGAAGAATTTTGTTTAGATTTCATAAAAAGACCACGATTTTCTGGTGCTTTCATAATAACAAATAGAGTCTTGTAGCGTTTTACAATTCCCGATTAAAATTTTTGAAATTTGTTTAAAAAAATTTTGCAACTGTTTAATTACTTTGAGAGAAAAATAATTTCACTGCTTTTTACAATTAAACTTTTCTTGACTTAATCTGTTTAGTTCGGAGGTGGGGTACTTTTATTTGGGTCTCAGACTTCGTTAAGCATTTTAATTAAATTTGCTTCTTGGCAGAAATCAATGTTAAACCGATTATCTTTTAGTTAATTAGTTCAAAATTTTCGGTATTTTTTAAAAATTAAGATGTCCTATAAAAATTACCTTTTTTCTTTCTTATTGTCTTCTAATAAAAGAAGCTATTTTACTGTAATACTTTCCAAAAACCAAAAATATTGCGTTGCGCTTTTTAAAACAATTGTTAGATTTTTTGTATTTGTGTTTTTACATTTCTTGTTTTCTCTTTGTTTCTTTACTATGTTTATAAATTTTAATTTAATGTTGGCTACACTAAAAGATTATTATAAATTTAAACGCACTGATTTTTTTTTTACCGTTTGAATTATGTACAATATCCTGTCGTTCTGGTGGTTCAAAAATCTATCGGTAAGCTAACATTTTATTTGTCGTGAAAATGTATTTTGTATAACTTGGATTTGGAAAACTTTAGTTTTGATTTTTGTTTTCCTTCTAAACATTGCTTTTCATTTGATTTTCACCGTGCTTTTAACTTACATATATTGAAAACAATGCAAACGAAATTCCAGGTTATTCAAGCCGACAAACTCGAGCAGGGATTTGTATTGATAAAACCTACGGCAATGTTACGGCTCTTCATCGGAGCGTCGGAAGAGATCCAACAAAAATTTTCAATAGATTATTATTGGATGCAAGAAGTTTCTTCGAGTAAAAGTAGTTTTTTGATAATTTACTGGATGTAATAAATTCCTCCAGGTGAAGCTTTGTGATATAAAGCCGTGAATATTATGAGTTTTTGGTGTTTGTGAGCCAATTTGTGGCTGTGCCCTAGGTTAATTAATTTCTGCTTAAACGTTTCTTTTCGTGGCCATATATTTGTTTTTAGAACTTTACAAGAGTAATTGTTTCTACAGTTTTGTTGAGCGTAGTTTGATTTAATGTTTAATTGTTTCTAGAGTATTCAATTATCAATCGTTGGCAGTCTTTAATATTTGATTTCTAGAGCACTATAATGTATTTTGCTTCTAGAAGTTTAATGATTGTGTTTAAATCAGTAGATTAGTTTTGACTGTATAAATAAATTGAGCATGCGGACTTAGTAAAATTATATTAGTAAACACACCCGTAATTTAACAGTTTGAAGCTCAGTAAAACTCACAACATACATAGGGCAAGCAATTACTTCGACCTGCTTCCGAAGATGCCAAGATATTGCTGTTTGTTTAAAATTTTAATGATTTTAATTTAGAACTGCTTTCCAAGACCACCAAGAAGAGTAAAGTGTCTTTCCCAAGAACACAACGGAATGGCGCGAGTAGGTTTTGAACCGAGACCGTGTCGATCACGATTCCGGCGCTTTAACCACTCGACCACGCTGCCGACAATTATTCTAGAAAAGGTATTTTAAATTTTTGTCAATCAATTGCAAATAATTCTTTATTGTAAATGATTTGTTAATAGTTAATTTTCTGAATATTTTCCTACAAACGTTTAGGCACTATTACAGAAGTAAAATCGTAATGTAATTATTTAAGACGAATTATCTTCTTGTTTAATTGGACTTCAGGTGGTCCTGGCAGAGATGAACGGTTTTGAAAATAGAGATTGATTTTTGTTTACTAGTAATCTGAAAATATTTGAAATTTACGTATGTATACCAGAAATCGTGTTTAAATTTTGCTTTTATTTTAAGATTAAATCATTGCAGTAAAAGTTGTTAAAAGTTATAAACTATGCATAGTTAACAAATTTATTTTTGAATTAATGATTATTTAGGCAAATTTGTTTGATGATAAAGCGTTTGTCAGTTTTAGAAGTTTAAATTAAAGACTTTAAAAACTTATAAATACTTTTTAAAGAAACTTTACTCTCCATACGCTAAATACATAAATGATGATAATTCAAGTAAAAGAAAGAGTCAGTATTGCAGCAATCTTTTTATTTTTATTCTAATATTTTGAGTATAGAACTTCGCTCATTGTTTAAAATAACAAGTCAAAACCTTACAACAAAATTAAAAATAATTGCTGCAAATCTAACTCTTTCTTTCATTTTAAAATTGTTCAAAGCTTCCAGCCGTCATAATCCTAAATTCTAAAGTTTTGCCAATAATTTATTTACGGCCCTTAGAATTATTTCAATGAATGATACCGAAAATAAAACATAACGTATGTAATTACATACATGTCAATTTTATGTTTACAATTATTTTTTCCTAGAAAATGTACTGCTATGAAAATAACTGTCTCCAAAACCAACAAAACGTTTATCACATGACTTGAAAATTTTGAATCTGAAATTTAAAAAACGCATGTATTTTGCAAAGAAAACTGATTTTGAGTTACACAAAAAGGCAATCTAATTGATGTGTCACAGTAGTTAAAGACGAAGTTCTGCATTGGGAATCTGCAGGCGTTTCATGACCCATAAAACGTAATCATGGCCCCGAATAAGTTTAGAATTTAACATAAAAAGTGAATGGATTATGTGATTTTATTATTTTGTTTTTTCGAGTGCTTACTTTATTGGTCGTTAAAATTCTTCTAACGATGAACACAGGGCACAAAAGAAATAAAATTTTACTAAACTGTGCCTGACTACAAGTTTTTTAAAGAAATCACGATATATATATAACGATAATCATTATATTAAAGCAATTTTTGCTGGTTTTAAAAAAAGGCAGCGAGAAAGTAACAGAGCAGTCTTTAGCGGAATCTACATTATTTAAAAAACATTTTGCATTTGCAAATAAAACGCATTTTTCGTTGCACTGAATTTTTAGTTTTTGTTCATATGGGCTTGAAATTTTTGTAAAACTCTAATATAGGTCGCCGGAGAAAAAAGTTGAGCAACACTGCATAATAAAAAGAAATATTTAATCTGTTTATAGTCGTGTGTTCTTGTTTCTAATTTTAACTAAATTTTTTGTGATGTAACAGCGCATCAAGTGAATTGTGACAAATTCTGACGGCCCTAGAAACAGGAATACTATATTGGTATTTTTAAGGCCAAATATGAGAAATTCGGCCATTTCTAAGGTTTTTGCCTAAACCTTTTAGCAATTTTTACAAATCAAAATTTTATGGAAATTAGTAGTTTTAAAAATTACTTAAAATGTGTGAGCGAAAGTGCAGAATTTTTTATTCTTTTCTAGTTCTTCAATTGTCTCACAAAAATAGAGATTTAGACACTGATTGAAATTGATGAATTTTTTTTAGACTTTAGCTTAAATTTAGAACAATAATAGAGAAAAAAATATTTGGCTTTATTTTGTTACGTTTGACTTCTTTGACTGTGTGTTTGGCCTTTTTTGTAAATTTAATTCGGCAATTCTGTTAAGAAATACATTCAATCTTTTGTCTTTTATTCTCGAACATTATTAAACAGTTTACACAAAAATGATAAATACTAAAAAAATCAAGAAAATGAAAAAGCAACACAACATCAAACATTAAAAGTACATAAGATAATTAAAAAGCTTTGGAAGCGGAATTTGCAAGGGTTTTATTTAAACTTTTATATTAGCTACAGGGGGGTCCAAAATGTGGACCTCGAGGTGATTTTCTGCAGCCCGTTTAGCAATTTTACACACAAGTGAAAACTTTTTTGTCTTAGCTTGATCTTGAACGTTTTTTTTTTATTTAAAGTTCAAGCAAATTTTTAAAAAAGTATTCATTTCTTCAAAAGGTAAAAATTTTACAATTTCTAGCCTTCTTTGTTGTTTCTGGACATTTACGATAAAAAAGGTTTAAAATCAAGCAAAGACTAAAATATAGTTTTTTCTCGTCAAAAAGGTATAAACTTTAAAGTTTTATCTTCACTTTAGCCAATAACCTACCTAGTTCAGACAATTTCAAATTGACTGCGGCAGCAAGTTTTAATAATTTTAAAAGTGTCCCAAAAAAATGAAAAACTCGGACCACACTGAGGTGGCTAAACATTTTGTATTTTGAAATTTTAACTACTACAAGGTAAAAAATGAAGCTCCGACATAATAGTCTTCAACTTGATTTTAAAATGCACGTTGCTCATTGAATATATTTTTCAATGCTAATGTCTTTCAAAAAAAATTTGATCAATAAACTAAAAGACCCTTTAGAAACGTCAAAATAAAAAATAAAATAGTTACAGCAATTTCTCCCCTTTCTTTCTTTCAATATTTTTTTAAATTGTGTTTATAACTTATGTAAAGCTTACAATCGAGTGTAGAAAAAAAATTTTTTTTGATCACTTTAAAGTTAAACTTTTATTTTTGCCAATACTTTTTACCAAGTTTCTGTTACCTTGCACATTTAAGAAAACTTTTTGTGCATGCATGGATATATAAAAACCGTGTAAAAGCTTGCAGCAAATGAGTCCCCTGCATCGGCTTCATATACACTTTTTTTTTTGATGTATAGGTTAAATCTTTTTATTTTCTGTAAAATTCAACAAGTTGCACTCAATTGCAAGCTGAAAAATAAGTGTTTACACTTTGTTTTGCTTTCAAATTCATTTCTAAGCAGCAAAATAATCAAAATAATTACCGTTAAAGTAAAAACAAATTATTATTTTTTGGTCAATTTAAATGGTAACATGGTTATAGACGATACGAGAAAAACTGCGTAGAGAAAGAAAAGGAAACTACTTAGCTTTTTTCCGCGGAAATATTTGATGCGTTCAAAAGCTACAGATAGTTGTTATAAGTTTTTTTTCGGCATCTAAAAATTTTTTTAGGTCTTCTGTAGATCAAACCAATTTATTAAGCTGTTGTAACTGTATTCTGATAACTGGTAGCTGACTAATAGGTCATAAAAGGCGGAATATATTTTATCTTACATACCAGGCTGAGTTATCAAAGCACAATGTTGCAAAACGGGGTACCAAGAACATCTGACACACTTCAACATTAGAAACACAACATCAACATTTTGTAGTCGGGTGGTTAAGAGCACCGGATCGTGATCGACACGGTCTCGGTTCAAAACCTACTTGCGCCATTATGTTGTGTACTTGAGAAAGACACTTAACGGCACTTTCCTCTGCTTGGCGGTCTTAGCAAGCAGTTCTAAATTTCAGTCATATCTCTATAAAACTGAAAAACCAAATAAGAAGTTTCAACCGGACAGCAATATCTTGGCATCGCCAAAAGCAGGTTGGGGTAATTGCTTGCCCTATGTATTTGCGCCTCCGTTGTTATCCTGCGAGTCAGGAGGATAAATATAGAAATAAAATAAAAAAAATGAAATGAAACCATAGTAAAAGTCTAAAGTAAAATTTTCAAAGAATGGAAATATATAAAGCCAAATCTGTTTATATATTTCTATATAGGCCAGGATTAAATTTGGTAACTTTACTCAACCATATCTTTAAAATGACTATTGTTTAGTTTTTTTTCATTTTTATAATTATTTCAAATATTTAAAATATCAATTCAAAGCCCAAAGAATTGAAATCTCATTCTTTGTAAAAAAATATTTATTCATAAGTTACTGTATTTGAAATTTTTTTTGCACCTATCAACAAGGACATGAAAGAAACATAAATGGAGTTCAATTAAAAAACTCTTTACAAACTGTTTCGTTCTTGTTTTCTTCTGGTTTGCAAAAACTCTATAAACAAGTTAATTGATGTTAATTTTTTTATTATTTATTGTTTTATCCGGGGAACCGCACTACGTCGTAATGTCGTAGTAGTGAAAAAACTGTGAGTACCACTAAGCTAAATTGGTCAAAAAATTTTGAAATTTCCAGCCGAAAGTTTTGTGGTTTAGGTTTAAATTTCTTTTCATATTTCGTATCTTGTTTTAAACCACCAGCTAACTTGTTTAGATCTTTTTTTGAGATTGATTTTTTGTAACTTTCCATGACAATAATCCTCAAAATGCGCAACTTCAGTTTGAACCGTGAATTGGGGAAGCTTGCTTAGTTTGATCTCTATATTGTTGTTCTTCGTCCGGGCTCATTTGTTTAATAATTATCCAAACTTTAAGAAGTTTGAACATTTTTGCACGTACTTCATTGGGTAGTTAAAACGCTTCTTGTTTGTATTGCTTGAAGCGAGATTTTTGGGCAGACTATTAATCCGATAAAGAGCCTTCGTTTGTTTGGAATTTCATTTCATTTCATTTTATTTTATTTTTATTTTATCTCTATTTAAAAAACACGAAGTCGAAACCGCAGAACACTCGGTTTTGAGATTTTAATCTCGACATATTTGTATAAACCTAAAGAGCTTTTTTTACTTGGTAGGTGAAATAGTTTAAAAACCATTTATGACTAAATAAAGACGTCATCGCGTTAGTATCTATATAACACAGGGGTCGTTGTTTGGCGAGCGGGGTGCGTAAAGCGGCCATATTTAATCACGTTATTTTATGTGATTGGAGTGATTATATAACATTTTTTAAGGGTCTGTTTAATTAATGCTCGGGCTTTTGTTTTAGTTATAAAGCTTGTTTTTTAAAAATTCGATTCCGCAAAAGTTTTTTCTTGTTTGCTTAATTTTTTTTAATTTGCTCGGTTTAAAATCTCCTCAGATTTTACCCCTGATCATTACGGAAAAGATTTTGACCGCTATTATCCATCCTAGAATTTCCAATCCTAGTCAAATTGCTGAGCGTGTTGTAATAAAGTTTGCAATAGTTACGTTTAAGTTTACAATAGTTTCCATTTACGTTTTAGCATTATAAGTTTTGAAAAAAAGTTCACATCCAACTTCTAACAGCGCGTTTAAAATTTCAAAAGTGCTTTAAACTCATATATATTCAAAAAAGCAATAAAAATTTTATTGATTTTTTCTTCATTAGTTTTTATGAGTTTTAGCAAAAACTTATTGGTTCGTGTCATATTTGATTTGCATTCACTTTTTCCAGCAAATTGAATAAAATGAGAATGGACAGCTAAAAAAAAACAAGAGCATTATGATACAATTTTAATTATTGCCACATGACATTAACTACAGACTTTCAAGGTTAACCTTGTTGTAATAGCTATTTTATCTAAATCAGTGGTTTTCAACCTTTCATAGTTTGTAGGCCCGTTATAGAGACTCTAAATACTCGCAACCCCTACTAGATCAATAAATTTCTCGGCTTTGTTTTCAATGTATTTCAATTGGATAAATTATCAGCCTATTTATTAATAACAAAAAGCAATCAAATAACGTAATGTTCAAAAACAAATATAATCAAAGTCAACGAATTAAAAAATTACAATATATTCTCTTCTAATGAATGCAGTCAGTTTAAAGTTTGTTCAAGGATTCGTTTGAGGATTACTTTAATATTTAGCTTTTTCTTGAACTCAGCAAAGCGAATTTCACTCCGGACAGCGAGGTAGCCAAATAATCGGAATCGACTTACTGACTTAACCTGTAGTTGATAACAGCAAAGTTAGTAATTGTCCACAACAAGGGGCTGATAACCTAGTACAAGACAGGATGCATTTCAAACTCCTGTACTTGTGTGGGGCGCATTCATGGTATGAATGAGATTGGGAGTTGCATATCCAGTAACGGCAAGTCATCTTTTCATATTTAATATACTAAAGTGTTTAATGTTCATTTCAGCGCCTAAACTAAATTACCAAAAACTTACGCGCCTTTGCAGTTATAAAGTTTTTAAAATCAAAATAAACCGTCTAAACAATTTTTAAAATATAATGTTTACGAGTCAAAATCCAGCTGGTCACAAGTAATTTTGAAGAATCATGATTTTGTATTTAAAACTTGATTATTTAAAAGTGTTCTGTTCCTATGCTTAAAATCATTTTTGCTTTCCGTACTAAGTTTTCAATGCTTGGTTAAAAAGTTTTTGTAACACCCACTTTGCTTGGAAGAGATAAATGAGCATTTGATGACTAGCTTTTATTGCAAATAATTGTTTACAAACATAATTTGACCCAAACAACGCCATGATTTTAAATATTAATTTGCCAATATTATACCCTCAAACGTTAGCCGACAAAAAGTAAGCACATGGGTATTCCAACTTCATATTCCTGACACTGTACGGTGATACAGTTCAGCCCAAGCCACTTTTTATAACGTCGTGCCAAGGCGATAGCTATGATAAGAATGAAACTTTCATTTTGGTTGTCATTTAACATCCAAGAAATAGCAAAAGAGCAGCGATCTCTAGATTCGTGTGAAGAAAAATTCAAAAATGAGCTGTAATTCATTTGTACTCTGGGGATGGTAATAAATTTCCTTCGATTGCACTGGGAAGACTCGGTTGGAATAAAAAAGAAGTAAAAATTTGATTTTTAAAGTTTTGATTTTGAAAATAGCTAGCTACAGCATCAAAAAGCACTTTGGACTAGCATTAAAAAATACTTTGGAAAAGGACTACATGAGTAAAATAATTTCGGTCTAGGCAAAACAATCAACTGATTTTAAAAAATTTAAGCTATACAAGATAAAAAATTAGTATTTTGGCTTAAAATATATTAACAGTATGGCTGAATATAAAAAATAATTGCACGAGAATACAAAATTTTTACCCATACTACTATTTTAAGTAATTTTTGGGCTGTTTTTGTTTAACATTGGACTAGAAAATTTTTGGTTAAAATTCCAAATTTTTAAAAGAGTTAATTTAGTAAATTCTCATATTACTATTCCAACCCTCCCGGGTGACTGTCCGAATGCAGTTCAAAGAAGCTTTTGTTTCATCCGCATAAAAATGTGTTCGTGGTTTTTTAGAACTTTTCGATTGCCTTCTTTAGATTGCTTTTTGCTAATTTAGGGTTTTCGGTATCAAATAAAAATGTAAAGGTTTGTATTTATTTTACTCCAATTTATCAAAAGATATGTATTTATTTATTTGGCAGATTTATCCCTAATTTTTTGTTTCGAAGTCAAACGCGGGATTTGCCGAATAAAGAGAGGAAAAGCATGAAAGTAATCCGTACTGATTTATTTGCGCCAGCAAGCGGAGAATCCAATTATGGAAGTTCGGACAGACGAGGTCTGACCGGAGTTAAACTTTAATAACAGGAAACCAAACAAAACTTAAAGCTTGGTTTTTCAACATATGGCAATAGAGCTACTTAGTAAAAGTCTCTGCTCGTAAGTCACCAAAATTTATGCCACGGACCCTAGGCTGGCCAAGGACCTTGATTGAAAAACTCTAACCTAGATAAACATCAATAATTATTTTCAAAACCATGACACAATCCATTTGTTTTATCTGAATTTTTTGTTTGTTGTTGAGAATTTTAAAAATTTTCATCGAAAATAAAAATTTTGCAATTGTTACCTGTAAAGAAGTGGTGAAAGTTGTTTCTTCACGACTAAAAAAAATGTTACTTCCTTATTATGCATTTCAGTGAAAAAATTTTCAAACAAAATCATTTTAAGAAAAAGTTTGGGAAAGCAGTACTTCATGTGCTTGAAGTGCAAAATATTTTACCGTAATTTTAACTCAATAAAACCGTCCATTGTCACATTTCTTTCTTTTTGGATACAATCAAATGTTTCAAAAAAACAAATGGGAAATTTGGAAAACAAGTCTTAATTTTGCAACATTTCCTGGAACAGATGGTTGGCACGTGTTGATGACTTTTATTTAACAATTTTTTGTTCAATAAAAAACGATGAAAAGTTAAAAGAAAAATTATTGGATTCAATGAGGCCAAAGAAACCAATATTTTGGCAAGATTTAGTGAAATATTTCTTTAAATACTTTTCGCGTCTTTTTATAAGCAAAAAGTAAAAATTACAATAATTTTTAATCAATTTATTGGTGCTATAAGAATAACCAAGAAAGTGCTGCTTTGTGAAACAATCGGAGACGTTAATACAATATTATACACAAAAAACAGAATGTTTATAATCCAGTGAACCGCTCATAAGTTATATTTGTCTACCAACAACAGATTCATACATATTTAACTAATTTTAAAAGTATAAGTTTCATTGGCTGATATGCAAACACAGCCTAAATTCTAGCTGTTGCTCGTATTTGTTTGGTTTACACATTTCATAAATCAGATTTAGAATGCACAATCATCTCGAATTGAAATAGTGAAACAATATATATCTATTGGTAAATTTGTTCGACAAAAATGTAGTTTAACTAAAGTTTAGCGTAGCTTTATAGTTACAAAGATTGTTAAAAAAGTTCTATATAGTTTAATTTTTTTCTTACCAGATGCTGTATAATAGAAATATTCGCTGTAATATCTAAAAAAAGTTTTCTGAAGTTATCAAGAACCACTACTGTTTTTAAAAAATATGGCATTAGATTTTTTCGTTTTATTTCTATAACTTTTTTTTATTTAAAAGATTTTTTTAAACTACACTTCTAGTTCAATTTGAATTAAACAGGATGCTTTAGTGCTGTAATATTTCACTGTATGATTTTTAGATTGCAAAAAACAGTATTTATTTCAATTATTTTTTTTTATGTTTTTGTTTATAAGTAAACTACGTATATAAAAAGTATAATCAAGTTTTAGAAATTAGTTTTTTTAAATATCGCGTAAAAAGGCTCTCTGGCTCTTAAAAAAATTGATACTTGACCTACAAAAAAGAAATTTTATACAAAAATATTACAAGCACTTAAAAATTATTTAACATTTTGCCGTGATCAGCCGTTGGTTTAACTTATCATTCATAATCTTTAAATAGCATACTCTTTCTTCTTGCTGAAGGTAACACACGCAATAACCATTGTGATCACAATCATTATAGCAAAGACTATTCCAACAATAACTTCTGTAAAAAAAATAATATTAAATAAACTGCCGTCTGAAATGTGGTTATCTACAATTGTGCAAGAAAGAACATGTTTCTAAATCAGGTTTTCATCAAACATTTTGAAATTGCTCGGCACCTATTTTTACATTGTCTCCCTAAAACATACCTTATTTCTTCATTGGTTTTAAATATCAATTTTGTGGGCGGTGCTTATTGTAAAGACGTTTGCGCCAAGAATCATTTTCAGTATTCACATTGTTTTGCAATTAAATTAATGTTGATTGTGCTATTTCCAAACATTTTTTACAATATCAAATGATAGTTGTCGATGACTTTAGTGGTAGCAAAGATAGTAACTTTGAACCAGTGCAGAGTGATTCAAAATGAGATTACTGCATGATGCTGCATGTGGTAAAAAAAGGGAAACGTATAGATTTATTAGGAGGTTGGAAAAAGAATCTGACATTTTAAGAGATTCTTAATCTAATCTAAGAATATAACATATGTTTGGGTCCAGGTTTGCATTCTTAGCCAAGGAGAGTGTCGCTCCAAGTTGACAAAGTTTAGCTGGATGAATGCTTCAAAGCACAGATAAGTGGTCCGTTGGAGTGGGACGCAGGCATCCAGCGATTATGCGCAAGGCGTCATACAAGACACTGTCTATGAAGCAAGAATGAAGGCTGCGACACCAGACTGGTGCGCAGTATTCAGTGTTGAGTAGATAAAGACAGGGTAAGTTTGGCATCAGCACCCCATTCTGAATCTACAAGTTGCCTCAGCAGTGTGAGGCGCTGATTTTTTTGCGCAACGCCATTAAATAGTGACGGGGCATGCGCAATTTGTCCAGTTTTACCACAAAATAAGTAGAGTCGGACAAAAAGGTTAAAGTCTAATGCTATTTCAAACATTTAGCTCACATTAGGCCAATTAGAGTCATAGTGTGACTGAGTGATCTGTCACACTATGACACCGTCTCAGTGTGACTGAGCTTAAACTTCCAAGTCTGAAGATACATTAAAAGTATAGTCATGTCTTGACTCAAAGTCCCTTGAAGCTTTCCAGTTTCTAGAGGAGTGCAGCAATGATGGATCGTCTGCGTAGGTGAAATTTTTAAAAATGGTGAAGAGCGTGTGTTCATCCGGAAGATTATAATGATCATTCTGACTATGTTGATCTTTTTGACCACGTTGATCTTTTTGACCACGTTGATCTTTCTGGCCATGTTGATCTTCCTAAAATGGGAGGTTTAGGATTTAGATTATTGGCTTTCGAGATTAAATAAAAACTTTTTTTTAACTATCGAAAGAAATTTCAGTTTTCCGTATGAGATAAATAGCTTTGAATCTGTGAAATTGTTTCACGAAACTAATGAACCTTTTTTGTGCTATTGCTGTTGAATAAATTTTTTATTAGCCTTAAATAAATTCCCACAACTACTTCGGTATTTGGAAAAGCTGTGTGAATTATAGTTTTATGAAATAAAAGAAATACAAGATGTCCAAGTGAGGCAAACAATCGAAAAAATTGTTTCAGTGACCTGTATTTTTAGGTGATCCGAAAACTTTATTTGCGTTTGAGTTAATGCTACATTGAAGGTGTCAGTATATATAGAATGATCCCATCCGGCACCGTCTTGATGTGAACAAGATTTTTTCCTTTTTTTTTGTTTTATACCAATTTATCTTAAATCTTATCTTGTATATTTTTAACCAATGATATTTTGAAAAATGCAAATTTATTTCCTGAAATTAAATAAGAGCTCATTATAATTTTTTAAATAACAACAATAACACATAATAATTTGCATGTATCCTATTGGTTTTATAATCATACAACTTTACCATTGGTTTTATAATTTTAAAACGCTCTGAATTGCTGGAAAATGTTGCTTGTTTCTAATACAAAGTAAATCTAAAAATAAAGATTTACTACCAGGTTATTAATAGTTGTTACCAGCAGAGTGCTTTTTTTTCATTTTGTTTTTCTTTAGATTCTTCTTGTCATTTCCATTTGAAGTCATATCTGTAAACCAAAATGTTTTAACGTTTTAAAACAGCTGCAATATTTATTATTATGGTTTTATGTATATAATATATTGTTTTATGACTAATTGCTTTGTTCCATGCTATGATAGCAAACATTTGAAAGGCTGTCAAGAAGTATCACAAACGTGGGTTCAAGTTTTTATCAGGTAATTCAAAGAAATATAATTCTTGTTTCCTTTTTTTAAACTAAAAAAGAACAAAAAAGGTGCCGTAAATGTAACTAAGTTTCTTTAATCACACAAGCTTTTGTGAACTACAGCTTATTTTATCAGGGGTAACGGAGTAAAGATAAATGTATACTGTATTCCAAATAAATCGGCAACTCTTGAAAAAAGTCTGTCGTTTTGTTTATCAAAAAAAATAAACGAATCAGAATTTTTTAATGACATTGAATCCTATTTTTCCCTTTTAAGACTTAAAGAGTTTTTTTACAATAGCCACTTTATTTCTTTCAACACTCCAGCTAACTCTGCATTTACGCTTAAAAAAAGCCAACAATTTCTAAAATCCAGCAGAAACATGCGAACCCAACCAAAATTAATTGTAAACAAGGATCATCTATGCAAAACTTAAGAAAAAAGCAATAAGTAGCAGATAAACTTGGGCAACCGTAGTTTTAAACATATCTGATTATACTGTAGTAATGAAAAAAAGATGATTCAACAACAAAAAACTATTTATCGGTATAAAAAACCGACAAAGAAATTTAAAATAGAACTAACAGAAAACTACTTACGGTAAGTTTTTTCCTGATCCCTACAAGTCCCAACTCATGCCTTATATTTCTCCAAAACTACAACCTGATAAATTTTATTTTTTTTCCAAAATTCACCAACCAAACAACCCAGGCCGATCCGTTGGTTTAAAGACTAACACTCGTACCGAGCATTTATCCTACTTTGTAGAAACCTTACTGAAGCCTTATGCACAGACTGTTCTCTTTACACTAATACAATGCAAAGCAGAGGACTAAAAGTGTTAAAGAATAGACTTCAATACAATTAATTAGCTGACATCATTATTTAATCAACGAATTTTATTTTAACACACAATTATTTTAATTTTAAAAACCAATAAATTTTAAAACAAAAAAGTAAAGCAAGGAGTGCAAAAATGGATTCTCAATATGTTAGTATTTTTATGGCTGATTTAGAAGAAAACTTTTTACAAAATACTCAAAGTAAACCCTTACTATACCTTAGATACATTAATAATATTTTTCATTTACGGCCACACGGAAAAGAGTTATTACAATTTCACAAATATTTTAATTAGGAAATCATTACAATAATCTTGCAATCAAGTGAAGAAATTAATTTCTTTAACACTACTACAGTATAAGATTAAAAATAACACACAACCTTACTTTTACATACCCAAAACCTATAATTTGCTACCCTATTTGCACTCCGATAAGCTCGCATCCTCCATGAACCTTTGCTCACATCGCTATAATCGGATTTGTTTTGATGTCAAAGATTTAACTGAGAAATTATCAAATGCATTTACTACACTTGTTTTGAACCTAGAATTTACAGGAAACGAGTATTAAGGTCACGTACATTTCTCAAAAAACCCTACTTAAATAACAATCAAAATCAAAAACAGATCGAATATCTTTAGTCCTTACTTATTATCCGTACTTAACTGTTTGTTTTCTTTTGTTTTTGTTGTTGTGATGTTTTCATTATGTTCAACCGCTCTGAGACTACACGAACTTTTTAAGTATAAAGCGTTATATAAATACATCCTTATTATTATTACAGACGAAATTGGTTAATCGCATACCGCTTAAACGCATATATCGTTTTATCGCATACAAATCTGAAATTCTGAACTAAATCCTATCTTAAAGTTTTTTTATCAGAAATCTATTACCCTTCTTTCAGTAAAGTTACATTGACGATTTTATTTAACTGATCAAATTGCGATGCATGAATTTATTAATAAAATCGGTCAACTTTCAATTAATTATAGCAAATAAAAGTTAAAATTTAAAAACCAACTGTATTATTATGAAAAATCGATTTCGACCTATAAAGGTCATCATTAATTTCTTATTTAAATAGATTCTATTTGAATAAGAAACTGATGATGACCTTTATAGGTCGAAATCGATTTTTCATAATAATACAGTTGGTTTTTAAATTTTAACTTTTATTTGCTACAATAAATTGAAAGTTGACCGATTTTATTAATAAATTCATGCATCGCAACTAAATCCTATCTCTCATTAAATAAAAACATCGGTTAATCGCATACCTTAAAGAAATAAATCGGATTATCGCATAAGATTTTTGTCACAGCTGCTATCTTCATTCACTTAATCGCATTATTTCCCGGGGGGAAAGCATTTGCAAAACAACAATGCAATCTATAATGGGATCGAAAAAGTAAACAGCGGTAACTTAATCTGTCACGGTGGCTGCTATTTGCTGCAAAATACAAAACAAAAGAAGTAAAACAAAAAAGTGCGATAACCTTCAAGGTGTGTCATGAAACAGGGGCGCAACTTGGGGGGATGTTTGGACGGCATGCCATCCCCCTTTACAATGCTTATCAAAAGACCAAAAACAAAAGACCGTCTTACGAAACGACAATTTTTTGTTGGGATTAATATGAAGTTGGGATGAAAAGTGGGAAATACAAGTTCGAGTCAAGGTGAAGAACTTTTTTTTTTTTTTGGAGATCGCTATGATTTCGGAAGTTATAGCATCGGAGACGAAATCTAGAAATATAAGATATATGAAATATAAGATAAGATTAAGAAATCATGAAATATAAGATAAGACGAAATCTAGAAATCTAGAAATATAGCGAAATCGGAGACTAAATCGAAATGAAGACCTTTTTTTTAGAGATCACCATGATTTCGGCAGAAAAATAGCGAAATTGGAGACGAAATGGAGGTGAAGGCCTTTTATTTATTTTTTTTTTCGGGAGAATTTTCGGGAGAAAATTGGGAAAACAAAGTTGAGTTGAATTGAAGATTTGAATATACAGTATAAAGTTGAGTATAAACAAACATTAAAATTGCGTATTTTTTTGCCAGTGTTTGTACAATGTCTTAATCGCGTGAAACATTGCAAACCAAATTGGCAATCTACAATGTGGTCGAAGGGTAATCACACAAATCGGTTAAACACATATATCGGATAATCGCATAAAAATACTTTGCAAATTAAATATGCGATTAATTGATTTCGTCTGTATTATTATCTTAAATCCATCAAGAAAATTGCAAATAATCTGCAAAATTCGTTAAACCTAAGCATCTTAACAAAATCTTTTCTAATATATCATATCATCAACCTTCAAACACTTTTACTTATCTCTGCCACTTTACCAAATAAAACTTTTACAACAGGCAGTTTTACCTGTAAATCTCCCAAATGGCATTTTTCGTCAAACAGAAATATTAATTCAACTATATTCTGGCCACAACAGAATCTCGCTGAAAGTTTCTGGACATTAAATTTTCAATAAAACTTTTAATTCCAATTCATCTATGGTTATGTATGTAATTTTGTGTAATCTTTGTACAAAAGTAATTTACATCGAAGAAACAATGAATTCAATAAGACAACAGATAAATGAACAAAGGATCGATATTAAACATAATAGAAACAAACCTGTTGCCGAACATTTTAATAATCAGGATCAAACGTTTAAAATCTCTGATTAACAATTATCAATAAAATTAAAACTGCAGTAAAATAACGACGAGAAATCGAGGAACAAAATATTATTTTCTATTGATTGCGTTAATCAAGATTTCTTGTGTTTTTGTGCTTTGATTTGTGCTGTTGCAGCTGAGAAATAAAAATAATATACATACATACATTTAGGTAGAGATTATTTGTTCATGTTCCATTATTGTAATATTTATTTGTATGAATGTAAGCGTCAATTTTTTGTCTTTTTATTTCGCAAGATTTTATGTTCGCATGCTAGTATTTGTTTACCTATTATTCATTTTTTAATTGTTATAATTTAACGTACTGCCGTATTCTAATAACCTACGTCTTTTTAACATAGTTTTGTCTTTTATCACGCAACTAATGTCTCTATATTATGTTCAAATGACAAGGATGTAAATTTGGTTTCGGGTTACTTTTTATTTTGTTGTACTTGACAAAATGAGCAGTTTCAGAGTCATTTTAGGTTATCTGTCATCCACTTCGATTCCTTCCTACACCTAAAAGCTCTTTTCCTCCACGTCGATCTCTGCTTACTTTAAACGTGCTCTAACCTTCCTTTCCATGCCCTTCATGTCTCTCGTACACGTCTCAAAAAAGAATCAAGAATATTATTTTTCGAATTCAATGACCTCACCACCAATCTTCAATTATCCTGATAATTTTTAATCTGATACACTTTTAAATTTTCCTGGTATTTTTTCCTTACTCTATTTCATACCTCTCATCTTTTTCACCTTCCAATCGAACCCGCTTTATCTAATCAATCTGCCCTCCCATACAGTTTTTCCAAACCAATCCCTTTTTCGAACCGATCTATAATACTTTTCCATACAGTGAGATCACTGCTTAGACTGATGGCTCGGTTTTTAGCGGGACAGGGAAGGGAGGAGCTGAGATTTATGTTGACTGTATTAAATGTTTTACTGCCTCCTCTCTCTCTTTCGTAGCTGAACTTTGGATTACTAGTTGTAGCCCTGAGACCTATGACATTTTTCATGTTTTTAATTGGTGTATCTCTTCGTATCCTGTGATCATCCAATCTTCACCTTGTATATTCCCAATCTGTTTTGTAAAATTTCTCTGCTTCTTTGTTATGCCTAATGCCCAAATCCTTCACCCACACTTAATCTTTTCTTAACTATCTATTTGATTGAAAAGTAATCTATGACTATTGGATAAATGGCTGTCCCTTTCTTTCTGGCAATGACTTGGGAGATGATTTCGCTGAAATTGGTGTCACATATGACCCTTCTCGCATAACACTTTATTCTGCATAGCATATCATGTAAGGTAACACCTCACGCTCTTCAGTTGAGCTAAACTCCTACCTTGACTGGCTGTGCCACCCATCATCATTACGCAGTCATGCACTAGTTATACAATTTTCTAATTTCTTTGATTATTTTTTTTTTGTAATATTAAATTTTTTTTCTTTCTCATTTCTTATATTTTATGTGATAATGGTGTTGTGGCCATGCTTTCTATCGTTTTGTACTTTCGCTTTCTAATAATTTTATACATGTTTTCACGTCTGACGTTGTGCTGATTCTTGCTTTTTTTGATCTTTTTAATATTTATGATATTTTGTATTAAATTGTTTAATAATTATCGATAATAAAATGAAATAAATGAAATGAATGACCATTGTTCCTTTTATCTCTTAATTCGTCCCAGCATCTATCCCTTTATACACCAGTTAGAAACGCGATATCTCACATGTCTTTTTTTCAACATCAAATCCTTTCGCTATCTTCTGAGAAGCTTACTCTTCATTGCTCCTCTCTTTGTACCCTCTCTCGTTTTGTCTGTAACGAGTTCAGTACCGGTTTAGAATTCTCCTTGCCTAATGACTTCACAAAAATGGTCGAGCCCGAGACTTTTTATGAAGCAACTGTGGTTTGCAATTACAGGTTACTTCACTTACTAGACTGCCTCGCTCTTGTCTTTGTGCGCTTGGCCGTTTTTGGCCACTTTGTCTTTATTCTGGACCTTTTGCCTCGTTCTTGGCAGGTTGCCCAATTGTTGGGATTCCGCGAAGTTGTTACGCCCTTTGATCTTTAGAAATAGTTCGGGTAAACCTACAACCACTACCCCCACTAAATGAGCACGTGTGATTCATGTTACGAAAGCTTGTGTGATAAAAGAAATTAAATCAAATTTAATACAAATTTTAGTTTTTTGTTTTTTCTGATTAATTTTTATAGATGAGGTGGCTTCTCCCTCTCAAATTTTTTAAAATATTAGATTTAGAAAAAATTAGTTTTTAGATTATATTTGTATAAACTGCGTAAAATCTGTAAAAATTTTTAATGTATCTTTTATTGCTGTTTTTTTTGGAAAAATTTTGGAATAAAAGAAATAAACTCTGCTACGTTAAAATAAAACTTTTTTAACTCAATGGTTAGGTGCTGCTATTAGACCATTTTTTATGGTCGCTGCAAACCGGTTTTGCATGCCTACTACAAGAGGCACCAAAAGTAGGATGCTAGAGAGACGATTGCCTTCTGTCTTGCAATGTTTTTTATAAAACGCGGGAACAATAAAAGGCAGAGAGTGCCTTTTAAAAATGCAGAAGCATCTTTTTTGAACTGTCTGTACAGTACAGTTATATAATATCGACCAATATTACTCTAAATCCAAAAAAAAAAAGTAAAATATCTATTTAGATAGTGGTAATACTTTTAATACTTTTCAACTAATAATCAAAACAAATTACTTTTTAAATAAGTAAAACAATACTTAAATTTTAACAATGAATCAAAAATAAAAATTAAAAAATGAATATTAAATCAAAATTGTTATATGAATTTTATTTACCAGTCGTATTGAAAGAACTACAGTTTAAATCTGTAAAACTCGTAACAATGACATTGCTTGTCAACGTCGTAGAATTGGTGGAATTGGTCTTGGTTTCATTAGCTAAATTGTAATTACATTTTTTAAAAGTACATTATCAAAAAATGTGACATGACAAAATAATTTACAAAGCAATTTAAAAACAAGCTATTTTAAAAAATACAATCTAGAAGTTTTATAATGGCTAAAAAAACCAAAGGTCTTATAGCAAAATTCTTTTGCCTCTGCAGAAAGCCTAAAGAAATGTTGCTTTAAAGAACTCAATTATTTTCGTCTACCACCTAAACGTTTTTACAACAGAATCCATAAAGTTTATAAGTCTATTTACAACAGTACCACCAAGAAAAAAAACAACTACAACGTCGAAGTAAATTAACGATTCTATTCTTTTCCGTGAATCAGCGATAGGAAGTAATTTCCTGCACTACAAAAAAAATTTGGAAGCTAACTATAACAACAAAGCTATTTTTATAATTTCAAATTCAAGATTTGTCTTTTATTTAGTTGCCGGATCAACTCAGTTTCAATTCCTGCTGTAAGGATAAATGATATGAAAAGAAAATTTGTTTTCTCTCATATACAAGTGTATTCCGTTTTGGGATGCAGAGTTTGAATCCCTCTGGACAACGTTCTCGCAGTTTTTTGAAGCACATAACTCGATTTTGTCTGCTGCGGCCAAACTTGACAAGAAGCAGAAGAATTTGTGGTCAAAATAAGTTCAAAGCATGGACTTTGAAATTCTATTGCAAACCATTAAGTACATTGAACAACCTCAATGGTAGGTCAGAATACTCTTCTCATCACTATGCCAACTCAGCTCATGCCATTGCATCTAAGCTAATCAAAAATGAGATACAAAAGGTTGTTGATCAAAGTCATTTTGACTAGTCTCGTAAAAGGTGTCTGATCTTTAAAGGACCATAATACCAGACCCAGTGAATACCTTTGATACTTAATCACTGAAAAGATTTATTGCTCCTCACTAAGATCTAAAATAAGGTAAAGCTCCGGGGTTCGATTCCTTGTGCCCAGAGCTTACAATCCATGCTGGATCTGCTTTAAAGTTCTGATTAAGTGACTTTCTTTCTTCCTGCTTGCGCCAAATCAAAATTCTAAAGGTTTGGAGAAAATCACTTGTAGTTGTGATCGTAAACACGATAAATCTGATGGAAGACCCAAAGAGTTAACGACTGATATCCATGTTTTTGTCCTCTAAAACAATGCTTTTTTTACCATCACGGCCCAAAAAACTTGGTACGCAATTGCAGCGGCCCATTAATGCTTTATGCAAAATGAAGAACGAAATCAAAAAATTTCAAACCCTGAAACAGCAAGAACGTGATTTGTCAACAGAAGACTTTTTTGCCTTTAACAATTTTGCCGTGACAGCTATTGGAATCTAAGAAGGCATAAAAAATATATATGTCAACAAAAAATGGTCTTCTTTTTTGGCGTAGCACGTTCTTGTTGTTTCAAGGTTTGACGACATTCTTGTCTTCATTTTAAATTGACGTGCTTTTTTTTAATTATGACCCATAATTCTTGGAAATCTCACCGCAACATTAGAAAAACAAAAAAATAATTTTGTTAATCTTAGTCTTGTAACTACCAAATTAAAATGGCTTAGTAAACAGTTTAAGACCCACTTTAAAAAACTTTGCGCCCAAAGCTTAAGAGACATTGTCGTATAAGGTCCTCAAAAAACTAATCAACGCCCAGGTCGAACCAATTATGGATCCATTGCTCCTTCTACAGCGAGCAGGTTGGGTTTCAAGGCGGATAATGAACGATAGATCAAGTCACCAGTCACATTGCTAAGACGACGTGTAAGCTCAGGATGAGGTCTTAGTACCACAACTATGCGTGCAATTTCCCTAACTTTGCGTACAATTTTCAGTCAATGAAAGCCAGTCTTCAAATTGAACAAATATTACATTTTAGTTCTACACCTCATTTCAGCGTGACCTTCTAAAAAAGCTAAATGAAAACATCTGATTTTTTTGAAACAGCTATTTAAAATTAACTTTAAACAAAAAATTTGCAATAAAATGCTTTATTTTTACAGTCATTTTAAAATTTTGTACCGGCAAATAATTTTTTATTTAAGTACCTGTTCGAACCACGAAATATTATTTGCAATATTATTGGAATTAGAAAAGCTACCCAAAATTCGAAAAATTATCATTTAAAAAACAGAATTGAAAAAAACTAGGAATTTTTTTGAATAAAAAGGAACAAATAAAATCCATGCAGCAACTTGAATTATACCTATTTATACGTAATAAGGGCCATTGTGCCAATTAAGCCATTTTGCCTAAAACGGGTTCGATTCCCATCCGGACCACTACTGTAATTAATTTTAGTGGCTTACCAAAATCCGGTATTACTTCGATATTTTACGGATATTTTTCCAGTTTTGTGTTTGCAACCAAAAACCAACTGTGACTTAATCTCAAAAAATTATACTTTTTTACCTTCAGTTGATACTTTTAGTTTCATCTGTAGTTCGAAAGATTCTTTTTTTTTGACTGAAAAAACAAGTTGGTAATGCATTATCATGTAATATTGGTAGATTATAGCAGAGTTGCTTATGCGTGCAGCTTTAAATAATAAACAAAAACACTTTGTCAAAAACGTTTTGCACCAACATTTTAGTGCGATTAATAAAGACAAATTAGACGTTTTGATTAACCTTAATTTGGGCATTGTATGAAATAAATCGTATTACAATTTATTACACTGAATTATGGATAATTATTTATTTTATTTTATCTCTATGTTTATCCTCCTACTCGCAGGAAAGCGACGGAGGCGCTAATACATAGGGTAAGCAATTCCGGAGATGTCAAGATATTGCTGTCCGCTTGTAATTTAATAGAGACATGATTAAAATTTAGAACTGCTTGCCAAGACCACCAATCAGGAGAAAGTGCCATAAAGTATCTTTCCCAAAAACACAACAGAATGGCGCGAGTGGTTTTTCAACCGAGACCATGTTGATTATCAGCACGACGCTTTAACCACTCGACCACGCTGCCGACTTAGACCCCAAATATTTTGTTCCTAAATAATTTAATTATCTTAGGCCCCAAATATTTTGTTCCAGTGACGCATGAAAAACATTTTTGAAGAAGAAGTGCTTTAACCCAAGAACACGATTACTAACAGTTAAATTAAACTAAAATCTTTTTTTTTTTAGTCTAACTTTTTTTCATGCTCTAATTCTTATTTGAGTGGTATGCATATATTCTTTGTGGGGTTTTGAGTCCCAATCCCCAACGTTCATGTCCCTATGATTAATTTCAATACTAATTCAGAAGAAGGTCCCACAAAGTGGCTACATTCCGGAAGGAATTTTGAATTATATGCTAGAGTAATCAATGAGGCAACTGATGGAGACAAAGTGGATCAACCTTAATTTGGGTATTGTATAAAATAAATCTTATTATTGAATTTTTTAAAGTTTTATCCTTTATACTGCATACTTTTTCTTTAAAATTTTTCAAACTGTTTTTACAAATGTTGAGAATATCTTTCTATCGATTTAAATTGGACCCAAAATTTGACTATTAACTAATCGTGCCAATTTTTTAACCTTACTACTCATGTGGTACATCTTACTTTTTGGGTAGAAATGTCATGATTTCTATCTATCATCAAACAGATAAATTGTAAAACTAAACTTCATGACTAAGAAATCAATATAAGATGAATGAAAGCACAAAAAATTGAATTTGAAAACAAATTGTTAAATTTTAAACATTCTCTATTCATCATTTTAATGCTGCTTTCGTTTATGAGAAGAGTTGCACAAAAATTATTGTGAACGATAGTTACCAAACGTAACTTTGGATACAAAATCACCGCAGGAAGAGAATTTCTTGTAGATCCTTTGCTTTTTGCTTTTTCACAGAGCTGACACCAGTTACGAGCTTTAAACAGGCTCATCTATGACGTCATCGTGCTGCGGCTTGCATTTGTTGAGAAGAGTTGGATGTTAGCAAGAAGGTTCTTCATCATTGATCAAGCTTTCTGTTGGATTCTCATCAAGATTACGACAAAATTTTTAAGAGGTTGGCATCTCGATTGGTCTACTAAGGAGGGACGTTGAATAAAATATGTTCTTTGATTTCTGCCACATTTAGTTGTTGAAAAAATACAGAAATAAACTATGTTTCAAAATATAGTGGCTTTACTTTTTATTCTGAAATTATTTAAAATGTATTCTTTTTGGGATATTGAAAAATTACACAATTGCTACATAAGTTGATCAAAATTATTCCCCCTTCTTTGCTAAAATTTAAAAAACATACAATCCCTGGTTTTTTAGATTTTAGTATTTATTGAAGATTTATTTTGAAGTTTTGAAAGCAAACCAGCCTTGTTTTTTAGTAAGTACAAGAAATTTAAAAAATTTTTTTAAAAAAGATAAACATTGAGGAATTGAGAATTTTTTTATGGTTGATAAAAATTCAACTAATTTCTTTTTCATTGATCCAACCAATGCTATGGTCTTCTTAAAAAGAAATACAGCAAGTATACAACTGGTGTACCAGTTGTCTGTTGTCAAGTTGTGATAGCGCTATTAGAGTGTGAGACAAGTCTATTTATTTTTTTACAGAACTCTACGACCCAAGAAGCATTTGTGTATTTCACTGAAATTGTTAAATTGTTAGTAAAAAAGGCTTTGACATCACACAAAGCAAACATTGTGGCCCGTATTTGGTTGGCTTACTTGAATTACTGCAAATCAGATAAAACTTTCAACGTTTCCCAAACGGCACATTAATTTTATCTATGGTGTAAATTAGCTAAGACAGAGCGTAGAGCTGTAAATTTCTATAAATGTATTAAAAACAAGCCAAATGTCTACTAGCTGATATGTTTCTTTTCTTTGATTTCTTGTTTTTGTAATAGCTAAACAAATATTGTTAAAAGCTCTTCTGGTGATAACCAAAACGTTTGCCTGGTATTTTTATTTAAACTGTTGTTTTGTCGGTCAGACTTCTTCAAAAACATTAAAATGTTTGCAGTAGCAACTGCTAAAAGCTGGTCATTACTAATCGCAGAGGTGCATTTAACGCCGAAACACGACGGAATTACTTCATCGTAGCGGTAGCGAGGAATTGATTATAAAGATGTTCTTTATGCTCTTTTTACTCTGACAGTCAAGTGATATAATAACAGAATCATTGTTTATATCAGGGATCGGCAACCTTTTTTGCACTGCGACCCGGTTTAAAACTTGAAGTTTTTCGCGGACCGGTCCAAAAAAAAACACAAATGTTTAGCAATGAAAATTTATTACAACTCATATCAGTTCTTACAAATTTGATTCAATGAGAGCCTTTAGCTTGTTTTGCCGCAACGAGACGCTCCCACCTAGGAATTATGGAACTCAATGACACCCGCAATGTGTCTCTCACGTCTAGTCTGTTTCGCGGTTTCGTCTTTGTTGCTGCCGTCACAGAAAAACCAGACTCGCATAAGTAAGATGTCGGAAATGGCAGAAAAGTTTTTAACGCTTTTCTGGCAAAGTCAGGGTATTCTGACAAGACCTTCATTCAAAATCTTGGTAGAGTTGTGTTAAAAATACATTTCTGGCTACCATCATTTGCAATGTCCAACAGCTGATCTTCTTGTTGTACAGGTAAAGTCAATTCACCTGGTTTAAAAATAAATGGATTACGGATCGATTTCTATGCAGTTCAAGGGTCTTTAGCATACGAAAAACAGCGCTTGAACTCTTGTAAAAGAATGCCAAACGATTGCTCACAGGGTCGGAGAACGCTTACTCAGGCACGTTGTTTTTCAAAGTCTCTGCTAACGTGTGAAACATGTCAAATAAACCTTTGTTTACGCGCTGCTCCCACAATTTAAGTTTGTGTTTAAATGCAGACACTTCATCTCCAACTTGAATACAGTTGTCATTTTGTCCAAAAGTGAAAGATTTAGTTCGTTGAGCAGATTGAAAATGTCACACAAGTAGGCAAGTTTGAGAACCCATTTTTCATCACTAAATTTGTTAGCAAGATCTTAATTTTTCTCCAATAGGAGTCTTTGCAGTGGTTCACGTACTTTAAACACTCTGCTTAATGATTTTCCTCGGAAAAGCCACCTTACTTTTGTGTGCAAGAGAAGGCATTTGTGCTCTGCATCCATGTCCTCACATATCTGCTCAAACAGCGGGGTGTTAAGTGCATGAGCTTTAGTTAAGTTGATTATTTTAACTATATCATTGAATACACTATAAGTTCAGGTGATATTTTTCAGTTTGCCAGCATTTCCCTGTGGATGACACCATGAGCGGCCTCGCACTCTGGCGTGACCTCCTCAATCTGAACAGTCGAACCAGACAGAGGGTCAATCACGGCTACGGCCTCATCCGTGCACACACCGACACAAAAAGACCAGTTCAGGTTTGCTGCGATATCTTCATTCAGAGACTTGAATAGTTCGGAGGTTGTGGTGTTTTATGGCAATAATAAAGCACATAACATGTCCTCATGAATATCCTCTTCGTAAAAATATCGAACAAAAACTAGTAGCATGGTTTTGTTTTCGATATTGATTGAATCATCACACTGAATCGCAAGCTATGGTGACGTAACAATCCGCTCTAACAATTGAGTTTTGATGTCTTCCGCCATATCCTCAACTCGTCTCGCAACAATGCGAGCCGAAAGAGAAACCTGCGCTCTCTTTTTAGCTGCTGATTGTCCTAAAACTTCACGGAAAATATCGGTTCATGCAGGTAGAATCAAATCTTCACCAATATAATAAATGGCTTATTAGTCTTAACGATGCGGTGAGACACCAAATACGATGCTTTTAGTGCATTTGAATTTGCTGATAAAGCAGTCCTCAATAATCGTTTTTCACCTTCGCGATCACGTTTCCTTCTTTCAAAAAACTCCAAAGGTTTATCTTTTAATTCGGGGTGCTTAGTCTTCATGTGCCGAAGTAGTTTTGAAGGCTTCATTGCCTCGTTTGATAACTCGCTATTGCAAATTAGGCAGAGCGGACAAGGTGCTTCGCAATCACCAGTTAAAATAAATCCGTACTTTAAGTACGACTCATTCATTATATTGGCGATTAAAAGAAGCTCTCCTTTTTTTTGTGGCTGAAGGCCCCTCATTTACGACATCAGATTCTTCAAATGGAGTTGACCCACTTCCAAACAACCTCCGCATTGATGATTGTTTTGTACTCATTTTTATCACACTACAAACTTCAATGTTAAAAGCCATACATTACGCGCAAAAAATGATGCGGCATCTGCGTGATCATTCAATAACGTGTCTAGACGTTGTTGACGCACTTTTGAAACTACCTTCAAAGACCTCTACGTATGGCTGAAGCAAGACATATTAATACGCCTGAATGCACTTAAGTGTTAATTGACTATAAATTTTCATTGTTACTGTAACATTGTTGACTGTATTTTTTCGTCAAATTTGCATTATTTCATCACAAGATGCTAAAAATCGAGCAATCAAGTCTCATTTTCATAAAACGTCCAAAATTATACGGCCCGGCAATGAATCCCTCAAGGACCGGCTCCGGGCCGCGGCCCGGTGGTTGCCGACCACTGGTTTATATGATGCTTTACTTTAATCAGCTAAGCTCTTAGTTTACTGAAATTTAGATCTTTTAATTCAACGTTACGACTACAGTACATTGTCGAAGTTGCAAAATATACAATTAGTTGCTGAACTATTGACTTTGTTATCATTTTCTTAACGTATTTTCTTTGATGTTAGAAAAGAATTTCGATTTTTATGTCAATTAGAGTTAATTTAGTTAGTTGAGGTGAATTTTAATAATGTTTAAATAGTTTTAGAACTTTGAACAATTAAAAATTTTGGTATAAAACTTTTTTCAGTTTTTAAGCTTGATAACCAGGAAGATGGCAAAGTTTAACAGAAGAAACAATTTTTAAAAAAACTTTGGTTTGCAAAATACTTGCATAATCTCGTTGAAAATTAACAGAATGCTAACTGAATATCAATTTGAGAATTTATGGATGCAGTTGTTTTACACTTGGTTTAAAAATTGCATTAACGCTTTCACTGTTGTACTAAAATTTGAAAAAAATCCTATAGCATGCCCTTGGAAAAGAAAATATAATTTTCTAAAAGATAAAATAATTTTATTCTATCAAGCACATTCTTCAGAATCAAGTACATTTTTTATGAAGTTAAGAAAATTCCGGTGTTTCAGAAGATTCTACGTTATTTTTTTCACGTCTATAAAAAATATATATTTTTTGAAACCTGGAAATATTTTTTTATCACGTGATACGTACTTTTTCAGAATCAATTAATTTTTTATGAAATTAAGACAATTGAGGAGTTTTATTGGACATTACTTTTTTTTTGATTAATTTCATCCGGGCATTCCCGTTTACGACATTGAAAAGAAACATTTTTTAAAAGACGTGGGGAAAATCCACTTCCGGCACTGAAATGACTTTAAGAAAAAGCGGATATATCCCCGTTTTGCAGTGAAAATATAGAACCAGAAAGGTTTGAAGCCAATCCCCAGAAAAATGCTTCTTTTTTTAAAAAATTACCACCTAAACATTTTTAACCAATTTCTTTGCGGTAGATTGTTGACAGCGTGTTTTAGTGGTTTCGAGCGCCTTGGGATGACAAACGCCATAGACACGGTCCATCGCGTTTGCTCTTGCCGCTAAAAAATAGCCAGAAAATCAAAATTTCAACCGGATAGCAGTATCTTGTTATTTTCAAAAGCAGGTCTGAGTAGTTGCCGAAGTATACGTGGGTGACGTTGTTCTGCGAATCAGGGGGATACATAAACAAAATACTAATAAAGATTAAATTAGTTACAAACGCTTCATTAAAAGCAAAGTTGTTTTTTAACATGAAATCAAGCATTTAATATTTTGATTTTACAAAAAACTTTTAAAAAAATTTTTTACAATATCACAAATTTTAGGTCCTTCCAAAAATGCCTTCAGAAAACGATTGCAATATTTTAAAAAATTATATGCCAAGGCGTAAAACAAGATCATCACTTACAAGGTTTTAAGCTATTTTAATATTCACTTACGGGCAAATAATTTTTCTTTGCTCTTTGTTTTCATCAATCTTTTTTGGGATTTATTGGCTATGGTTTTTTCTTGCCAAGATTTTCTCTCTTTATAAAAATCCAAAATTTCTTTGTTGAGAAATGTTTTTGAAAGAGTTTTTTTATTAATTTTATTTCTTTGTGTAACATTAAAAGCTAAATATGCTTTCAATAGAAAAAATAAAAGACAAGATGAAAAAACTTTTTTCATTTTTCTATCAATTTGTTCAAGCTCCTGCACAAAGTCTTTTTTTTCTTTAATTAATTTTAAGTAATTATAACAATCAAAGATTATCTGGTCACAATTGCTCGTCAGTGTTAAATAAACTAGTAAATATGTCAGCACCTTTTTAGAAACCAGGTCGTATGTTGCAAAATGCTGCTACTGTATGCCATAATCACATTAAACAACATTATGCAGGCCTATGCACACGCAATAGGATCAGATGTTTTGGATTTTGGCAAATCATCAATTGCAGTAATCCTATTAAAATAATATAGTAAGAAAAATTTTATTTCGTTTACCTACAAAATCAATGACATTTTTCTGGGCCATGCACCTATTTTACAAACTCAGAGTTTCATTTTATCTTTTCATACAATCTACTCTCATTGCTAGTTTGCTTATGAGAACTTTGGCTTATTATTGTATCATTTTACAAGACCACACGTTCTTAACACAAGAAAAAATCGGCAACTGTTGTTAAAGATTCCAGGCAAGCTTTTAGGCCTTCGTGGCGAAAGAATATGTGCGTTATACAAAAATCAATGACGACGTGTTTAGTCGAACATGGTGGCAATTGCAAATTTTAAATCGAAAGTTCTACCAAGAAATAATTCACCGGGTGGGCCAACGAACAAGGGTTAGAATGGCCACTGTGCTAGCTAAATTGAGATAAGAGGAAAACTTTTTATAAAAAAACATTGAAGGTTGGATCTAAACTAATTTTGACACGTTAGGAGTTGTTTAAGCGTAACTGACAATTATTTTTTAACTTTAGTACAAACAAAAAAATTTAAAATATTTTTAAAATGAGATAAGAACATTAACATAAAAACTTTCATCAGCTTTTGTTCAATGTAGGCTTTTTTTGTTCTCGTAAAAAAACGATAAACTTTTTTTTCTGAAATTCTTTTTTCACTTCAAAAATGTGTTTCACTTCAGGTTTCGCAGGGGCATGTTTTTTGAAAAAATTAATCTTTTTTTAAACTTTTTTTCCTAATCTAACCAGTATCAAGCAAATTTTCACAATCAAGATTTGCTCCATATATTTATAAAATAACGGATTTTAAAAATAGTCTTTAAATTCTTTGTGTAAAAATACTCAAAACAGCACGAAGAAAGCTCTAGAACAGTGGTTTTCAAACTGTGTGACTCGACAGTTGATCATAACAACATTACATCGAAATGACACTTAATCAAAACGACACATCTGATTTCGATCAACTATCGTTGTGGGCAGTGTAGCCAATTGGTTAAAGCGCAGGGTTGTGATCGGCTTGGTCCCAGTTTAAAACTCACTCGCGCGATTCTGCTGTGTCCTTGGGAACAACACTTTACGGCACTTTCCCTAGCTTGGTGGTCTTGGCAAGCAGTTCTAAATTAAAGTCGTATTTCTATTGAGTTTTAATCGGATAGCAATAACTTGGCATTTCCGGAAGCAGGTTGAGGTATTACTTGTCCTACGTTATAATGCCTCCGTCGCTTTCCTGCGATTCAGGAGAACAGATATAAAGATAAAATAATGAAATAAAATAAAAATAAACTATTTGACCAACTGTCGTAGTACCCTCAAACTGCAAACTGAAGAGATTCGCAGACCCTAAGGAGTCCTTTAAGAAATTTTAAAGGGTCCACGCCAAATCATAGAGTTTTGAAAATATTGACTTATTTATTTATTTTGTTACAAATTAGTCAACTTACAAATGCACAAAGTTGTAAGTTGATATATCAAATTTGTTGACAATGCGTCTTTGAAAATATATTGTCCAGTTAATCATAAATAGAAGCAACAAATATAAAAAAAATACCAGCATTGTTATCACAGAGCCAATCAAAAAAACATCAAAAAAATGAAAAAAAATTTTTTAACATATGATCATAAAAATAACTTGTAGCGACATTGAAAAGTATTTTGAAAACTGAACAATCAGAAATAATTCGAGAAAAATGAAATATTTTGCAAACTGAAATTTTAATTTTTTATGATTAGTTTTATGCAAGCAAAAAATTACTTTAAAAATATTAGTGGAAAATTACCCCTAACTCTGCCAATACTTTGATGAATATAACTGCAATCACATTTGGCAGTATATTTAACCGATTGAGAACATGCAACACAGGGGTAATTTGACTTCTAACCATCGAGGCAAATAACACATATTTTTCTATCTTGATTAATTTCTTTATAATCAATAGATTGTTTTTGGTAGTCTAGTGGATTTCAAACTTTATATTTTTTTTTTCAGGTCCGTGGCCCCAGCTTAGAATATTGAACCAAAATTTAAGTAAAAATCAAAAAAAAATTATCACTTTGGAACTGCCTCTGATTTTGTCAATTTCATCCCAAAAGAACCCGTAGTCCAAAATGTGTTTTGTCGAATCATTTCTGATAATTTTTGGGACTTGTAAGAGAATGATCCAGTAAAATTTGAATAGAATTCATTTGTTATTATGTTAAAGATCTTTTTTGTTTTAAAAACCGTTTAGTTGCGGCGCCCGTATAACCGCTTTCATTTATTGTCATCTCTTGTCTTACCGTAAAACATCGGAGCCGCAGTACATCGGGCAACGTCAAGCAGTTGCTCTGTCCTGCTTGTTGTCAGGTTGAAATTATTCATTTGGCATTTTGGTTTATATTAATGATGTGAGCAAATTTAATGAGGTGAGCAAAATTTGAGACCATCAAGAAGGGGGAAAAGCAAAAAAGCGCTTCTAAGAATAGGACGTAGTGACGTGAGTGGGTTGCACTGATCACGTTTACCATCAATATTGCGCACTTAACCATTAAACTGTGTTGCCGACTTCCTACAACAAACACGATTGTAAAGACAGATTTTTTTCACTTACGTAAGGATAACACTTTCACGAAAATTTTTAATTGGTAAACATTTTTCCATATAGATAAAAGAATTCTTGAAGTGAAATTGCGCACCACGCGATGGGAGACGCTACAAGAATTTTCAGGAAAAACAAAAAGTTGGTGGAATATTGTTAAACATAAAAGTTTTATTTGGCTTTTCAAAAATTATAAAAAAATTGACCCTAAGAAGTCGTAACCTCTAAAAGTATTAGAATACTTGGTTTAAAGTGCAGACACAATTTAATAAAAGCATTTAGAGCTGCTCAAAAAATTGCAAAAAAGAGCAAAAAAATGAGTTTTTGTATATCAAATTTCATGAGCTAAAAGTTGAATTTATTTTGACCCATAAAACTATCAGCTAAGGTGGTGAAAGTTTCTTGACGTTACAAGGCCTTGAAAAAATTTTGACTTTGGTGATTTATTTGGGGACCTTAGTGAGTAATCATCAGTTTAATCAAATTTTTTTTTGTGGTTTGAACAAATTGCTGATGGTGGAAATATTTTTACTATTTCTACTTTTCATGTTTGAAAGTTTGTTTGTTGTTTTGTTTTTTCTTTAGCTATTGAATTCTTAAAAAGGAATTAAAAAGTCTCCCAATGTTTAACGAAGTATATCTCAAACAGTGTACAATCTACAGTTTAACATAGTAATAACCGTTTGTATTATGCGACGCGAGTAAGACTGCAAATTTAATTTTACTGCAACAAAAATTATAAAAAATACTTGGTGATGCATACAACCTGCAGCTAGTTACAAGCAACCTGCAGTAACTTTTACGCGTTGATTTCCTACCTTAAAATATTTTTAAAAAAATACGATAATTCACATTACAAAGTTTTGTTATTTTTTTGAAAAAAAAAGATTATCTTACACGTTTAGGTAAAAAAGGGAAAAAAATTTTCAGAATAAAAGAAAAGCAAATTAAACTGGTTTATATAACAAAAGTGAAAAAAAAAATAAGATCTTATTGGTTGAAGAAGCTGACTACCGAGAGAAGAAAAAATTTAAGAAAAAGTTTTGGATCAAACAATGCGATAGCGAAAAATTCTACTTTTTTTTTTATAAAATATTTGTTTTATCCTCTAAACCATTTCATACACTAAACCAATTTAAAACTGTCTCATTTACAATATCTAATGTTCTATATTTTATAAAGCGTACTGCTGAACCTTGGTCGTTGAGAAGAATAAGATTAATATGTAAATATTCAACGAACCTTCTATGTTTGATTTTGAAACTGTGTTTTTTGAAGTGATTTTGTCAATTAGACATGCTTTTCTAAAATGTAACAAAAACGTCATTGCAATATGGGACTAATTCATTTTAAAGTTTTTCGAAATAAAAATAATATTAATATTTTGGAATGTTTTAAAAATTAAATATATTAAGACCAAAAGTGATTTTAGTTAGGCCTACATTCTGATTAAAAGTTAATCTTCTTTGTCTTTTATCATACGAGCGATTACTCTGTCTCTTAATAAAAAGAGTTCTTTTCAACAGATTACTACATTCGCGTGGTAACGCGGTTTGTATTGTAAAAGCAATTCTATCTGGAGTTTTCAACTTCTATGGAGGTATCCTAAGGGCTATCCATGGCGGTATAATCAAAGATAAGAAACAGACCAAAAGCAATCTAACATATGCAGCAAAATGAATAGCTTAAATGCAATTTTCATACGGCATCCGACGTCGTGCAGAATAAATAGGTTCGCGTTCGGGCCTTAGGCCGAGAGACCCGTTTCGAAAAGTAAGCTACATTCTCCCCCACAAGCTGACCGTAACTGGAAACTCATCAATGCATTCCCTACGTGTTTAGAAAGGCAAATGAGGGAAGCGCATAGTGTCTGTACTCAAGTTGCTCAGAACATGCGGATTTTCACATAAATAACTGCAACGTCACTTCACTCAGTGGAAGAGAACAGGAACTGGTTTGGGAGGCAGAGCAATATCATCTTGATATCGTTGGAGTTTTCTCTACCAAGTTTTGCGGCTCTGATACAGTTGAGTTGAATGAAGGCTGGAAGCTTTTATAATTAGGTTTAGATGTAAACATGTCTGCTCAGGCAGGGCAGGCATTCTTGTAAGCCCTCGTTTGGCCAACTATGTCACTGATTGGATCCCTCTCGGAGGAAGAGTTTGTCTCCTTAAGCTTAGGCTACGCAAGCGGCCACTGTTCATTTTGCAGGTGTATGCACTAAACGCTGAAGTACAATACCTCTAAGAAATGCTTTACAGAAAGTAGCATCTGTAGAATCAATTGTCCTACTACGTGATTTCAATGCACACGTGGGTGCTGACGACAATACACGTAAGGACGTTATCGGAAGACGAGGAGAATCAGACATCAACAGAAACGGAAGGTGTTTGCTAGAGTTTTGTGCCACCAACAAACTGTACATAATGAATACCTTTTTTTAGCACAAAAAGATTTACAAGGACACTTGTACAGAGATTTGGTGGGACAACGTTCTATTATTGATTTCTGTATTGCATCAGCAGACTTGTTTTCTTCTTTGGTCAATGTTTGTGCTAAAACAAGAGCCAAACTGTCTAAAAATCATTACCTAGTCGCCTGCCTTCTGAAAGACCATAACCATTTGAGAACAAGGAAATGAATCAGAGCTCGAAGAGCATAAAAAGAAACAAATAGAAATACACTAACTACAGGAGCATTTCTTTGTTAAGTCTTCCTGAAAAGGTCTATGCAAAGTGCCTTGAAAAGAAATGCCATGAAATAGTCGAATTTCAATTGCAGAATGCACAATGCAAATTTCGTCCTGCCAGATCCACCATGGACCGGATATTTGCCCTTCAGCAAGTTTTGCTGAAATCATGGAAATAGGCCAAAGAGGTGTATACATGCTTTGAAGACCGTGAAAAAGCGTATGATCGTGTCCCAAGAGATAAGCTGTGGCAATACTGCTGTATGACGTAAGAGGCCAGCTATTAGTTGCTATCAAATTGTTGTACAAACAGTCAGAAGTCTGCGTTTGTGTCAATGGCAATGAAACAAAGCATTTTGGTTTCAGTGTTGGACTACGACAGGACTGTGTTTTTTCTCCTCTTCTGCTCATTATCTACATGAACAAGATAGACAGAGACAGTTTCTCCAGTTGTGGTGTCACATTTAGGGAGTGTAATGTTTGGCGCCTGCTGTTTGCAGATGACCTTGATGACCTGCTAAGCTTCAACAAAAGGGATTTCCAATATGAACTTGATCGGTTTTCTGGGGCATGTTTGGATGTTGAGATGAAACTTAGTACGGCTAAAACTGAGATTAGGTGTTTTTCAGGACACCCTGTCGAGTGTTCTTTCCAAACAAATGGTGTAATTTCTCAGAAGACGGAGACGTTTAAGTATCTTGGTGTGATTTTGTCGAGTGATGGTGGACAAGACAATGAACTGAACACTCTTATTGGAAAAGCAAGTTCAGTAATGCGCCAGCTTTATCGATTGGTTGTGCTGAGATGAGAGCTGTGTACAAGATTAAAGCTTTCTGTTCTCAGATTGATTTTTGTTCCTATTCTCAGTGGTCATGAGTGTTGGGTAATGACCAAAAGAGTGAAATCCCGAGTGCAGGCGACCGAAATAAGTTTCTTGCAAAAAGTCAGAGGTTCATCCTTACTTTACAAGGTTAAAAGCACTGACATTTGTCAATCTCTTTACATCAAACCGCTACTACTGTGCATAGAACAATTGCAACTGCGCTGGTATGGCCATGTGACATGAATGTCTCACAAACAAACACCCAAGCAGCTTCCGAGTGGCAAAAGGCCTCGAGGGCGACCCAAAAATTGCTGGCGGAATTATGCTGAAGACCTGGCCTGGTCTCGTCTTAGAATTCCACCGATGGAATTACTGCTAGTTGCAGGAGATCGGGATGTTTGGAGTTCCCAACTCCAGCTGCTGCCCCCGCAACCCCAAAAAATAGGCGGACAAAGGTAAATACACTGAACTAGTTCGATGTTTTCCCTGAAAATAATGATGATGACGATGATGATTTATTTTTTTTATCTCTATATTTATCCTTCTGACTCATAGGAAAGCGACGGAGGCGCTGATACATAGGGTAAGCAATTACTCCGACCTCTTCGGAGATGCCAAGATATTGCTGTCCGCTTGTAATTTAATAAAAATATGACCGCAATTTAGAAGTGCTTGCCAGGACCACCAAGCAGGGGAATGTGCCGTGATGTGTCTTTCCCAAGGACGCAACAGAATGACCCGAGTGGGTTTTGAATCCAGACCGTATTGATCACGAGCCCGGCGTTTTAATCACTCGACCACGTTGCCGACCCATTCGACCATGATGATGATGACGATGTAAAAGGAGTTATAATAAATTTCATAAGACATGGCGTAATAATAAAACCGTTGCAATTTTTTTTTTAAATTTACATTTTTAAATTTAATTAAATAAATTTTTGAACTTTTAATAGAAACGGAATAGTATTTGTCAATAATCAAAAATTCAACTATTTTGACCAACCAGTAGCTACTTTCATAATTAATTAATTTGTTTCATTCAAAACTTGCATCATAGTATAATAAGGTGCTATTGAGGCGCCAAAATATTTATTAAATAAATTTATTAATCTTTTTAACTTGTTCAATCCCTTTAAAATATCCCCTCATTATGTGTCTTTTGATCATTTTAGCAACTTCCATCATGGACTAAATGCAATAAATTTTCATCATTATAACGCTTATGATTATCTCATCAGCTATTTATCTTTTGATTTGCAAGACATCCCTCAGAAGTGTTAAGCCAGCAACAACCTTAGTACGATTACGTCAAACTTCTTTTAAAAGTACCGAGATTTTATTTTTGAGTTAAATAGTTTATTTGAGACTTTATATTCAAATAAATAATGCATTAGTTAAACAAGGGTTAGGCAAACTACGGCCCGTGAAAGCCTTAGGAAAATAACTTTAGTTTTTCTCAACTTTCAAAAAAAGTTCATCACTTACTCTAATAATTGAAATTTTTAGAGTAAAGACCTTTTCTATTTTTAGAGATTACTATATTTTAGGGATGAAAATCAAAAAATCCGAGACAGGTTCAAAGTGAGGATCTTTTTTCGTGGAGGTCACTATGGTGCGGTCGCAAGAAAATTCAATTTCTCAATGCGGCCTAGAGCTAAAAACTTTGTCCACACCTAAGTTAAAAAATATCTAATTTGTTTTGCTTTTTTTGGTGATATTTCATTTATTTTGACCTTTTTTAGTTTTTTCTCTCGTTTCATGTTGATCAAGATGTTGCCGCCACGCTTTCTATTGTGATATTTCTGCACTCATCTAATTATCTTCTGCTTGTTTCGACGTCTGACGTTTTTCTGCTTTTTGATTTCTTTTTTATTCTTTATGATTTTTTTGTGCGACTTATTTATTCAATAATGATCGAAAATAAAAATAATAAATAAAAAAATCGAAACTTTAAAGTAAAAATATATACTTTTTTTATTTAAATCAAACAAAGACTGCGTTCATTAGATCAGCAATTGCATAAATTTATTTGACGCTTTAACAAAAACTAATTTCATTTATAGATTTGCTTTTCAATGTTAAACTTATTCAATTTTTCTTGAAAACTTTAATTGTATTTGAGTGTGCAAGATTAATTTCACATTTCTTCCTTATTTTCATCTACAAAAATACAAATAACACCGAAATGATAATTTTAAAGAAATCTTTTTTGAATTTTTTAAAACTATTTATAGTATAGAAATTAAACTACTTTTTTGCAAAATCTGCTTTAAAGAATAATTTTATACTATGATTTATTTGGAGATTACATGACTATAAGCTGCTTCATTAATTGAAGTAATCTACTTTAACAAAAAAGTTTTATTTGTTGAAAAAACTTCAACAAAGTGATTAAAATTAGCTAATAACACATTTTAATGTATTATTGTTTCTTTCATTTTGTTCGTTTTTTTGTTGTTTTTTTTCAGTCGTTTTAAATTAAAATTAAATTCAATTGTCAAAAAAATTATCAAAAAACATCACTAAATGAACGCAAGCAATTGTACGACAAAAAACTAGTTAAACTTATTTTTTATAAAAACCTAAATTTTATGAAAGTAAGAGTGTTAAAACACAATCGTTAAATTCTAAAAAATATTTAAAGATTTCTTTTAACTTTTTTTATAAGTAAAAAACTGGAAAATTTCAAAACTTTTAATATGCTTCTTCTCACCTAATTGGATGTATTCAACGGCTTTCTGTGGATCTATTCCAGGATCAACTTTGTTTTTTGCTATTGTTTTTGTTTTTGTTTTTTTCTTTTTTCGTCTGAAGGTAAGACATAAATCATTTTGCAGTAAACAATAAGTCGCTAAAATTGACCAAAAATCTGAAGTATTGTTTGTTTGTTTCATTATTTCGAATAAAGTTTATGAAAGACTGGGTAAAAAATTACTTTCCAGTCACTTAGCATGGAGCTAGCCCATTTATTTCGGAGCTTGTTGTTGTAACTTGGCCTTGCCACCAATTAACAAAGCAGATAGCTGACTTTAGCAATTTTAACGAAACCATTAAAATCCCGATTAAGTTAAAATACATTTTTTATACTTGAGCATTGTTGCTTAAATAATAAAAGAATAAAGATGATCTTTTTAATTCTATTTTTGCAGTATATTTAACGTTACCTTAGCCTTTTTTTGATAACAATTAATTGGCAATAATAGATATTTTTCTGGACCAGTAAAATTTTATTACAATTCATAATTTAAAAGTAAGAAATTAAGTTTTACAAACAAATTGTTCAATTGGATTAAGTACTACATAATATGTTTTGATATATACGTTTTGATAATTTTATCTGAGTTCCTATAAAGCCGTATTAAGGATAATATCGGTAATGAAGGCCTCAAGATTGATTTTTGGTGGTCTTGGTCTAGAAATTGTCCTGGTGGTTCCGGTCTTGGTCTCTAATGGATGTAGTCTTGATCTCGTGTTTTTTAAATTTGATACTTTTATTACTTGAAGTGGTTGTGATGATTTTTTAATTTTCCTTAAAAATGAGACTCAATTGACCAGCTTTGTTACAATTTGAAGTGGTAATAAGCTTAAAGTTAGACTGAAAAAAACTTAGACTGAAAAGGATTGCGGAAAAACATAAAAGTAGTGGAAAATCAGGCTTTTGCTTAAATAACGTTAAATCCTTAAAATTCAACTCTAAAAGTTTTTAAAAAGAAATTTAAAAAACTTAATTGTAAACATGGACAAAAATTTGATTGAAAATTGGTTCCTATTAATTAGGATATTGTTTTGGTAAGATAAATAGCCAAAAATTCTTTTATTGTTTTCAAAATCTTATTTTTTTATTATATGAGAATTGACGTATTAATTTTTTTTTAAAGAAAAGTTGACAGAAATTGAAACTACGCTTTGAAAACCGCTTTTAATTATGGTCAAACTTTTTCATTTAGAAACAACTTAGAAGACAACTTAGAAGCGACTAGACGCAGGCAAAAAGCAACCCCTTTTTTATTTTAAATGTAGATTTGAATTACATCATTCAATGATTTCAAGTGTAAAAACTAAATAAAATAAAAACAACTTACCCTTGAAGTGCAAATATAGCGGCAAAAACCATAAGACTTATAAACAAAGTCATTGCAAAACCGGTAAAGAATATTTCGATTGAGGTAATCTTTTTTGAGCTAATCTGTTTTGAGCTAATCGTTTCTACAAAAAAAGCATCATTTATTTAGTTTTTCAATAAAACAAGTAAAATTTAATATTTAAAATGGACATCGCTTTAGATACAATTTGACCAGATCCATACGAAAATTCCGCTTTTTTCCAGTAGGTCAGGCTTTAATACTCTTTTTGATGGACAGACAGACAGACAGACCAATTTATTTACGAGGATTGTGGAAACAAAAAACGTAAAAAGAAACACAGTTAATATACTTATTCGACAAAACAACAGTGTACGACAATTGGTAACACAATTATAAATACGATAAAATAAGAAAAGAAAAAAAAATAAATAAATAAAATAACAATAATAACAATAATAATAATAATAAGATAAATAAATGAATATAAATAAATAGAATAAATAATAATGAAAAAAATGACAATCTCGACGGAGACTGCGAAGGGACCGGTTAAGGTCATCAAGTCAAGCAGTCACCGAAAAAACTAATGGGCTATTAGTGTACAGCAATTATTTGCAAGGATTGTAGGTTAGTAGGTTGTCAACAGTATGATTGTAATAAAAAGAATTTAAAATTAATCTTAAATTTATGAAATGATTGATTTTGTAGTTCAATAGGGATAGAGTTCCAAATTTTTGTTCCTTGAAATTTTATTGATCTTTGGCAACGGGACGTAGAGAATTTAGAAAGATATAAAGTATTATTAGAGTGAGATCTGGTAGGGAGGTTATGAATTTGGCGGGTTGTAGTAAAGAAGGAAGAAAGATAATCGGGCAGTGCTTTTCAGGAGTGCTGGTGCATAATTTTAGCAATTTCATAAATATGTAAGTCAGCTAATTTTAAGATTTTTAGTTTGTAATAATATGGCGAAACGGATGTTTTTGGTGAAATGTTGAAAATTATACGAATGGATTTATTTTGAAGACATTGAAGTTTTTTAAAATAGGATGGAAACGTACTTCCCCAGATCGGTAGAGCATACAGTAGATGAGGGTGTATCAAAGAAAAGTAAAGAAGTCTAAGAGCAGATAACGGTAGAATATGTCGTAATTTGCTAAGGATTCCAACTGCCTTAGCTAACTTAGTTTCAAGTTGGAGAATGTGAGGTTTAAAATTTAATTTGTCATCTAATAATACTCCGAGGTATTTGCATATTTGGGTAGAATTTATTTTGGAATTTCCGTAAGGAAGATTTAGATTTAAACTACGTACGTTAAGTTTGGGAGATATTGGTAGTATAAACGATTTTTGTGAGTTAATTTGAATTTTGTTTGCATTACACCAGTCTTTTAGGCGAGACACTTCGATTGCACAGATGTGTTCCAGTGATGTAAAGGAAGAGTGATTTAAAAACAAGCAAGTATCATCAGCGAATAAACGAGGGTTGGTATGAAGAGCATTGGGGAGGTCATTGATATAGATTAAAAAGAGAAGTGGTCCAAGAATTGAGCCTTGAGGAACGCCAATATTAATAGCTTTATATGAAGAAGATGCATTGTTTATAGTTACGAATTGTTGTCTTCTATAGAGATAATTTTCGATTAGTGAATGAGCTGGGCCTCTTATGCCATAGTGATACAATTTGTCTAGTAAAATTTTGTGACAGACTGTGTCAAAAGCTTTACGAAAATCCATAAATATTAAAGCGGTGTAATGTTTGTTGTTTATGGCATCATAGGCATTAGTTAATATGTCCATCAAGGCGTGGATTACACTGTGGTTTTCTCTAAAGCCGTACTGATTAGGATATAAAATCTTGTTTTTACAAAAAAATTTAGTAAAGCGATTTTTTATTAATTTTTCCAAAATTTTTGATAAGTTAGGAAGTAAGGCAATTGGGCGATAATTTCCTATATTATCTTTATTACCTGATTTAAAAATAGGAATCACTTTGGCAGTTTTAAAGATATGGGGAAAAATACCAAGTTCAAGAGCTTTTTCAAAATAGACAGCTAATATGGGTGCTAGAACAAATGCTCCTATACGTAAAAAAAAATTACTAATGTTATCACATCCACAAGCTTTAGACGGGTTTGTTGAAAGCAACATGTAAAAAATTTCGTTAGCCGTTGGAGGTTCTAGGACAATGGAGTGTAAAACTGGATTTTTGAGATAAGCAGAGTAATTGGTGTTGTTTTGATTTTCCATATTTTTATCTAAACTATTCCCGATTTCCACAAAATATTTATTAAATTCTTCTGCTATATCAGATGGATGATCAATAAATTTATTATCGACGTTAATGTTTTTAACGAAAGAGTTAACGGTTTTACGAGGAATAAGTGAATTAATTATTTGCCACACTTTTTTCGGATTGGTGTTATGTTTATGAATATATTCCGTGTAATACATTTTTTTCGACAATTTTTTAACTCTTGTTAATTTGTTAGCGTATTTTTTAAAAAATTGTTTTTCAAAGGCATTACCCGTTAAAAAGTAAGTGCGGTATAACTTTTGTTTATGTTTGATGGAAGTAATTATACCTCTTGTCAGCCAAGGCTTTTGACTGAAACGCCTCCATTTTCTAGAAACAGTTTTCATTGGTGCATGTTTATCGATAACTGCTTCTATATTTGCTATTAAGTTATTAAAATGCGTATCAAAATTTGTTGATGTTATTGGTAGATTAGTGAATTCATAAACTATTGGTTCTAAAGTATGGTGTAGGTCATGGCGAAATGCATCTTCTTCAACATTATTAATATTGCGGTATGTTGTGTTGGTTTTTATGATTGGAGGGGTATACAATAAGGAGGAGATAGAGCAAAAGATAGGTAGGTGGTCAGAGATGTGAAACTTTAATATTCCAGGGGTAATTTCCTCCTTAACTATGTTGGTTATTATATGGTCGATTGCTGTTTGAGACGAGCTCGCAATGCGAGTGGGTTTATTTACGCAGCACGTAAATCCGTTACTGTAAAGTGTATCTAAATATTGGTGCAATAAAGGGCTATACTGATCGCTGCACATGTTTATGTTGACATCACCCATAATAATAACGTTCTTATTACAACGGTTTAGCATCTGAAGTGATTCATCAAGCGCATCATAGAATTGAGAATGATTGTTGTGAGGATGACGATAGATTACAGCAAAAATATACGGGGATTTTATGTTTGGAAAACTAATGTTCAACCACATGTCTTCACAACCGTTGACTCCAAGTTTAAGGGTTTCATTAACTGTGAAGTTTAAATGATCAGAAATATATGCACCAACACCACCAGCTTTTGTTGGGGAAGGACAATGAATAAAGGTATAACCAGGAATAGTAATGTTTGTAGAAGGTTCAACATTTATACGGGTTTCCGAAATAAACACAATACTGGGAGGCTGGTCTAATTGTGAAAGAAAATCAAATAAATCATCAAAATGAGCTTGAAGCGAAGATATATTTAGATGAAGAAATAGATGACAGGAATCTTTTTTAGCAATATTATTCAATCTACTTAAGTCAAAATAGTCGCAGGGATTAACATTGGAACTAAGAGAGTTAGAAATAAAATCAGTTAAGTTTTGTTGGTTCAAGTCGATGGTGACTGCTTGACTATCAGAATCACAGCAATTAGTAGCTGCACACATGACGTCATCGCGCAAAAAACTCAGCAGTTGCCAGCTAACAGTGACCAGAGTGAGAAAACAACAAATATATTGATGTGAGGCAGACAATGCAATCAAGTTGTAATATTAACTAGCACAAAAAAAACTGGTTCGAGACTCAGGGAGGACGACCACTAATTCAGATTTGCACAGTCGAATGTAAGCTATTCATTAGGAAAACGAGATTTATGATTTTAACGATACAGAAGCAGCTTATTTTTGAGTAAATTAGTAAAAATGGTAATCTACAAGCTAAAATAATTGTTCAGTGAATGAGCGAGATAAATATCCAAATAAGTACAAAGGCTATAGTAATTATTACAGAAATTTATTAGCGTCAGGCTACCGTTTATCTTAAACAATTGAAAGTACATAATTAAAGAGCGGCAGTTTTGTATATAAACGAAACATAAAAATATGTAAGCATATTGTATATGAAATACGTAAAAATCCAACAGTGATAATCACTTTCTGCAGATACTTTAACGTTATCTATATATAAGCAGTAGTGGCCATTTTCTGGTCTCCAGCTTGTTTTTTTTTTAGACCTTTGGCCTCTTTAAAAGCAGGTAATAAAGCTTTACGCTAAAGTTGAAATTGCTTGGGCAAATGTTCTGTAATATACACAGAGTTTTGCTGGTTCAATTTTCTTGCATTGTTAAATTGCTTCAAGTTTTTCAAGCTACCAAATATTAAACGCTTGTCGTTCGAATTAGTTAACTTAATAATTATAGGTCGGTTTACCTTTATGCCATTCTTGAGGACTGGATGTTGGGGCAAGCGATGATAATCAGTAAGCATTATAGCAGAAGGATCTTTTATTTGCAAACCACGTTTCATAAAATCTTGCCCTAGCTGTAAGGTAGTTTCACGCTTTTCCCAAACAGTCGTGTCGGTTTCTTCAATTCCATTAATTACTGTAATAAGTTAAATCGCTTTTCATACGACTCCTGCATAACATCTTTAGCACGCTGATCAACTTGTTGCTGTTCAATTTTATGTATTTTTAAATGCAGTTCGTTCAGAGCGCTGTCATCTGCTTTTGTTTTAAGTTCCTGTTGAAATTTAGAGATTTTATCTTCAACTAGATATTCCAATTTAGTTATGCGCCGATCAAAGTTTTCTAGTTTTTCATTTAGCTTGTCAATTCTTTCTGAGATATTGCCAACTGCTTTAAGTACTTCATTCAATTTTCTTTCAATAATACTATTCATAGTTTTTTTTGCTTATTACCTCTGTTGAAATTAGAAATTTTCTGGCAAACTGCTATTTTTACAACTCAGAGATTACGCTGCGTCCATCCACTACGCTGCAAATTTTGTAATGGATTTGTCTACCTAATAGTCTAGTTGCTATGCCAGAGAATGGAACTGCTATTCGTGCTTCACGTCACAGTTAATAAAAAATATGCCAAATGATTGCTTTTCCAGTTATCTGTCAAACTGTTTGACTAAATAATTAATGAGATATTTCGGTCAATACTTAAGAAAAATATTCTTTTTAATCTCAGCTACTTCTAAATATTTTAGTAAATTGATGTTTGAAGAATTAAGAGGAATTAATTTTTAAACAAGCTGCATAAAGATGAGAAACACCAGACTCGAGTTTCGTTCTCATTAGAGCTCATCAGTGATGCTTATCTCACCGCGAATCGAACCTGGGACCTGTAGTCTTCCACGCAGGTTACTATACCACTAGAAATTTCTTTCGCTCGTCAAGCTCTAGGAGAGTAAGCGCGATGCTTAACGCTTGTCGGGTAAGTCCCGGTCATGAGGTACGGCCTTGGAATTACAACATAGTGGATTCTATGTATTCCTTGTTCAGTAAATCCGGGAATAACTAACTTGTAAGAGCTGCTTTGAGTCCATCTGTCGTCAGGAATCTGTAGTCTAGTGCTATAGTAACCTGCGTGGAAGACTACAGGTCCCAGGTTCGATTCGCGGTGAGATAAGCTTCACTGATGAGCTCTAATGAGAGCGAAACTCGAGTCTGGTGTTTCTCATCTTTATGCAGCTTGTTTAAAAATTAAATTGATGTTATTTTTGAATAAACCACTGATGTCAAAACTTTATTACCTTTATTTTAAATCGTTCGTTTTAATCGTTTTAAGTTGTGTTTAAAAAATTAGTTGAAGACAGCTTTTTTAGTTACGTGTTTAAAACAATGCAATTAAAAATTGTTAATAATAAAAACATTGCACTCTTTTAAAGAATTTCACACGCATTTTTGTTTTAAAGACATACATAGATATTAGTCTTATATTTACATCTATAACAAAAAATTTTTTTTGATTGTATAATTGTTCTGTAAAACAAGTTAACTTCTTAATTCTAAAAAATCTCTCGTAATAAAAGCCTAATTAAAATTGTCTGTTGTTGAGATTTATTAACTATTCTGCCGTTAAAGTATGACCTTTCTCGATTGGGTGGTTGATAATAATCTAATAAAGTAATGACGTCATTCAACCTTAGAGATGATCATTGTGAACCTCATGCCAGTTTGTGTTGTAATAATTAAAAAATTTGCTTTGAGGTGCTGCATTAGATTGCCCAATTACCGTGCGTATTGCATTGCAGGTGCAAAAAATCTTAGAAATATCAATGGAATCTTTTGCGGTATACTTCAATCCTTCGATTATTTTACCATAGACAACAAAAACAAAAAATTCTATAGAACGATCTAAACTGCGCTGGTATGGCCACGTGACACGAATGTCCCACGAGCGAACAGCAAAGCAACTAATGAATGCTCTTTCGGCCTAGAGGGCGACCCAGAACTTGTTGGCGAAATTATGTTAAAGATTTGACCTGGTCATGTCTTGGAATTCCACCAGCGAAATTGCTGCTAGTTGCAAGAGATTGGGATGCTTGGAGATCCCAACTGGAACTGCTGGCCCCGCAATCCCAAAAGGACAAGCGGGCAAAGGAAAATACACTGAACTAATTCAATGTTTTCCCTGAAAATAATGATGATGGAATTTAAAAATGGATCAACAAATAATGCTGATGAGCTGGAGAAACTTTTTTTGGTTTGTTTTGTAATAAATTGAAAGACAGTAAGTTAGGTGGAAATAGTTAAAGACCTTGCAGTTTTTGTTTTTTTTCGTTTATAGCAAACTATCTTTAGTGAATTTATTATGATAATACCTCCAAAGTTTGTTTGGGGCTAGGCACTTTTATCAATGTTATTAAGCAAAAAAAAGATTAATGTAACACGTACATATTTAACCTAGGGTTAGTTACAGGGGTTCAGGTAGAAAGTTAGTCCTCAATTAGTTTTCAATGAGTAATCGCGTGAAAATAGTTTAGTAATCATCAAACAATTTTAACATAAGTTTATATAACAGTACTTGTTCTTCAATAATACGAGTTTTGTTGCAGTATTTATCGCAAGTACTCAAATAATACCAGGTAAAGTTATGAATTTGCAATTTTAATAGATCGAGTTGGCTTGCATTTTGGATCACAGTACGGCTTTTTTGTCTATAGTCCATAACAAATTTTTTTTTGTTGGCTGATTCTTTGTCATCATTTTTTTCATCCCTTTCAGTTTTTTTTACAGTTACATGTACTTGATAATCTTTTTCAGACACATTACCATACTTAAAAGCCACGCAAATTTTACGTTGATTTTTATGAGATATGAAAACACAAAAAGTTTTTTCGTAGAACACTTCGCTGAATAAAGCAATGTTTACAACTCTTTTGAAATCATTTGTAGTTGATTTTTTTATAGTGACGTTAATGCTGCGCTGTAGTTGGTACAGGATAAGAAATTTAAAAAGTTTTTTTGTGGGTAAAAAACTTCAAAACAGCTATTAAAATCAAAGGCTTCATTAAAGGAATTTTTGGTCTTTATATGTAGGATTTTTTCTGTCATAATTCGACTCCACAGTAGGCAGTATATTTAGTTAGTTAACAATATACATATTTTTTTTGATCAGTATCAAATTTGGATTGTTTGCCCGTAAAAAACATTACTTTATTAAAAATAGACATTTTTGAACACCTTTGATAACTTTGATAACAATTTTGATATTGTTGTAAAGTAGTCCTATGGTACGTACCCTGTACAACCTATCAAAGAGCTAAACCTTTCAAAATTTTTGTTACACCCTGAAGTGTAGCTTATTATTCACCTCCTTGAAATATGCAAACCTAAATTTATTTTCAAAATCACAGTATTATTTAGTATTCTTAACAACGCTTTGTCCTGTAGTCAAATGTTTTCAAGTATAGGGTTATGAAGGTTTTTCTCGAAAAAAATTTTAAATATAAAAATTAGAAAGAGCATTGTCTTTTCAGAACTTTTGCTCTTAATTTTTGGTTCTTATAATAAAGCTTTTTTTAATTAAATCCAAATTTCTTACTCTTTTGGCAAGCATAATTATGCCGCAGTTCGCAAGAAACAGCACGGCAAGAAAGTTCTGCTCCATTTCCTCGGCAGCAAAAGCATTCTCCAAGGTTTTCTAGTAGAAGCCGTGCAAGCTTAAAATTAACTTTGCTTTCAGTCGTCCGTCTGTCGTATGGCAAATCAATCAGAATACACGGAGATGAATTTTCTGAGTAAAATAATAACCATGTTAGAGTCTGCCTCAAAATATTTTGCATAAGATTCGCTAAACAGTTAAAAATTGTTATGAAGGACGAAACTGCCTCCACACATATAATATCTGCGCAATGATTTGTTAGAAATATTTTGAAAAAAAAGGAACTACGATGAAATGAATTTAAAAAATTGACTCACGGTATTTTCGTGAAAGCGCTCTTACAAGTTGATGTCGACTTTCATGATCAAAAATTACAGCCAAAGAAGAACCATCAGCTTCGCAACCAGATTTAGCTTCGGAAAAATTTGCAAGGTCTTCGCTTAAGGTAATGTCCGAAGACCACGTGGTGCTTGCCAAGAGGAGAAAACAAAGAAAAATTAAGTTGTAATTTGCCAAGCAAAGCATAACTTATCGTGTTGCCAGCTTAATTTCAACTGCGACATTTTAACATATTGTTTTAGTTTTAAGTGAAAGTTCTATCTGAAAATCAAATCTTTTATTTTCTCTTGTTTTGTGAAAAGTTTCATTGAACGAATTGTGACAATCAATCGTCATAAATGTTTGATTGTGTTTTATGTTTCCTTTACTCTTGTGAAAAATACAAAGCCAAAATTATATCTTAAAACTAGAATTACCAAGCGCGTCAATAAACATTTTTTTAATTTTTAAAGCTTTGTTGTTTGAAGCGTACAATGTATTTTTATTGAATCCCTTTCGACTTTTAGCTTTTGCTGATACATACAATCCGTTCAAGTTTCAGAAAATTTTTATCATCATTTACAGAATCAAATTCACTCCATTTATCAAATTATGATGATGATCAATGATCAAACGCATATCATCATCTTTCATTTTCGCACCGAAGTAAGGGGGACACGGGTGTTTTCCTTCCCGGTAGAAATTAGCCTTATTTTAAACCGCGCGTCCAATCTTTATTCTTTTAGCCTATTCTTGTCGCACGTGACTGTGAAAAATGCAAGTGGCCGGCCAAGTTGGGGGGGCAATCTGCTGTCCCGGCCCCTAATCAGGAAAGCGTAAAAAAGAAGATTGAAAATTAAGATTTTGCTTGTTAAGTCTCGCTGAGTAAAAAAAGCGCAGTCAAATATCGCTTTCAACAAAACAGCAGAACAAAAATGAATGTGCTCCTTCGGCTGGTTCTACACAGTCAAATATCTGGAAGGAATAATTTATTTTAACTCACTGAAAACCGTTAGTTAAAAATAACTCTAAAATTACTGTACTCAAGCGTTTAAGAAAACTACAAGGCAGCATCGTTGCTTTTATTAAATAGATAAAAGATTTGAACAATGTACGCATGCAGGGTTGAGGATGCTAGAAAATTTTGGAAAAGCTGAAATTTGGTGGAATATTGTGAAACAAGTAAAACTTAAATTGCGCATTTGGAACTTATAAAGAGAAGGAAAGGCAAAAGATTTAAGATAACCTGCTAAGCAGTTGCAGCCCCAAAATTCACAGAATACTAGGTACAAATTGCCGAAACAAAATACTAAAAGTATTCCTAGCTGTTTGAAGCATTTCAAAAGTTAGCAAGAAATGAGATTTTGTAGATAAAATTTGATGTGGTAAAATTTTGACCGATAAAACTCAAGAAAAATGACTCCTGAACAATCAATACCAACGCTGGGTAAGTCTCATGAGGTAGCAAAGCCCTGAAAAAATGTCAACTGTATTAACTTTAGCGGCCCCTAGTTATCACTTGGATTTGTTAAATAGTTTTCGACAAGATAAATAAAAAAGTTTGTTTCAATTTCAATTTCACTTTGGTTTTTGGAAAAAATTTACACGTGTTTTTGTATAGAAGTCACTTTAAGCAAAAGGGGTCCATGAGTTAAAAAGGTTGAAAATCCTTATTTATTCGTACTAGTGTTTTCTGAATTTTATTCATACAATTTTTTTCTGTGACACAACAATCAATTTGTCGTAAAATGTGGAAAAGTTTGATGCTATGAATATACTGTTTAACCAAGGATACAATTTTGTTCTCATTTCTAAGCTTTTCAGTATAAACGTTGTCATTGCAAATTCTAATGACCTTATTTCTAAAAAACAAACTTATTTTGCAGTTAACAAAATTTTAGTTTTTAAATAAAAATTCTAGAAAACATGATTATTATAAGCTACTGGCAACGCTAAGGAGAAACTAAACAAAGTCTTCATATTAATTGCCGTTTCTTCAGTTAAAAACAAGTTAAGAGCTTTTTTGGTCTTTCTTGACGTTACCACAGTTATAACAGTTTAATAATTATATAGCGTGTACGTTTTGGTGCCCCTCACTTTGAGCAGCCACCCGTGCTAATTTTTGGTCAGTTTGGATAGTAACTTTGCCATATAGCAACAGCACTAAATTGCAGTTTATTTATTCAAAAAAAAGGCCTGAATAACGGTTTACAATTTGGGTTCGAATTCAAGTCGAGTCAAACAAAGAACTTGAAAAAGTTGGTATGCACAACTTCCCTGCTTGACGTTCAGAATTGCAAAGAAAATGTGAAAAAATATCGGAAGGCCAAAAAAGCAGGCATTATTAAATAGAGTGGTTTCGTTTGCACAATTACATATTTTAGATAAACCTCTTTAATTACTTTAAAATAACTTTTCTAAATTTTCTTCAAATTAAAATTTCCTTCAATAACAATGAGTAGAGTAGAATTTGAAGGTAGAACGTACCGATGCATTCCCGCTCCAATACGGCTCGCCCTCTATTTGTATTAAAAACAGTTTTAATCCAGTAAACAACTTATATTTTATAAGAGAAATAATGAAACTCATATCAAAGCGGAAGTAATATGTTAGTTCGGTACAGGAAATGAATTAAACTTGATAGAGATAATACTAATTTATTCCAGTCTTTACGCTTATTCAAATAAAATATACCAAATTTAGTTGATAACAAATTTGTTCCGTTCCGAACTTCTGCCAATAGGCTATTTAAATTTCTAAAAAGATGCATATAAGCGGCCAGCAGGCTCTACTAGTAACCTTCGTCTACCAAAGCAGAACCAAAGATTCTGCCTCATGTGCTAAATATTACCATAAAAGAGAGAGAGATCACCAAGGGGCAGGCAACAGCAGCGCGCACTAATCACCAGGTGCCATGTGCAAATTTTAATTAGCGCGTGAAGACAGATTTGGTTCGCGTCTTGGCGACGCTACAAATATATTTGTTTGTAGTTGTAGTTGCATTGATGATGCCCAGACCACGGTGTCGGAGATCGCCCCCCCCCCTGCGCCCCACTTTTCAAAATTATGTTAAATTTGCAGACCGCAGTTGGTTGGAAACAACCTCAAATAAAAATATGGTCAAGACCTTTTTTCTTCACCCGATTTGTCTTCAGCAGTCTCCTGCACGCAGTCAGTAATATCAGATGAAATACTTCTTCAATTTATAATAAAGACAAAAGATCTTTGTCCATCAGAGTAGCAGATTTTTGTTTCTTTAAGAGTAAACCCCCTGTTTGTCGTCACTTTAAAGTGATGTGTTTTCAATCATTGTCTTCAATTGATTACCTCCGAGACTACCAGCACAAAGTTGGTAACAACAAAAAATTGTTTTTTCTTGTAAAATACAGAAATAAGGCTGGAAATAAACAGCGGTTGCGTGGTAAAGCGGTTAGAGTGCTGGGATTGTAATTGACATGGTCTTGACTCAAAACCTACAAGCCGTTCTGTTGTGTTCTTGGCAAAGACACTTGACGACACTTTTCAGCTTGATCTTAGCAAGCAATTCTAAATTTTAGACATATCTCTTGTCACACTTCATTAATAATAATTTTAATCATGACGATGTAGTTTATTCCGGTTAAAAGTAATTTAAAGTTTTCTTATAAAATATTAATCACGTCACCGTGAAGCGCTACTTTCGTATTATGCGATATAATGTCTACGATTCGCTTTATGTATCCTTTTTCTCTATTTGTCCGACAGTAATGACGTAATATGTTTTTGTCCAGCGTCACTGTAGTGGAATGTTCGCGTGTATACCATTTGGTTCGCGCGGAAGGCGTTCTCCCTAGAGAGTTGGAGAATGATCTAACTTATGCGAGTAACTTGTCGTCATGTGACCTTATGCCTATATATATGTGCGCTCGCTCGATTGCAACAGAGGAGAGACAAGAGACGACGACGAAATTAATTTATTTTTGCGCCAGTGTTTTGGAGTTGTGTTCTACGGAGATAGAATCATTTGTGCGTATCGAACTAAGTTGTGGCGTTGATTTCGCTTTGCAGTTTGGCAAGAAAGCGTGGAAGAGAATCTTTGTCGGTCGTGAATTTTATAATACTCTTGTTCTTATTAGAGACAAGGGTCTCTGTATGTTTGTGGAAAAGAGTCTTCAACGGATAACCCAAGCTTTCTTTCAAATCATCAGTATAAAACCATCAGGCTCATAGCAGACTATTTTTTGAGCCGAAATAAAATAAAATTTAGACACAGCTTTGTTTCAGCGCAGGTATTCGGGTTACGTAGCTCAACTGGTCCTTTAGTATTCCCAAACAAAGTCTGTGACATCTCTATAAAACTAAAAAACAAAAATAAAAACTTTCAAGAAAACAGCAATATCTTGGCATCTCCGGAAACAGAACGGAGTAATTTCTTGCCCTATGTATTTGCGATAAATATTTTAAAAAGCACAAAAAACGTTTCCCTCGTTTATTTTTTGAACAAAAGATTTAGCGGTTGCAATGCTAAAGCTTCTGGAACGCAGATGAGTCATTGGATTTTAAGAAGGTATAATAATTGCAATTCTTCTGTGGGCCACAGTTAATGCTGTTGCGCGCCATAATTTCGATCCCCCCTGGCTCAGACGGTAGTCACCATTCTCTGTAGGTTGTTTTAGATTGATTTGCATATTTCTTCGATTATCTTTTCGTTTAGAGAAATAAATTGTAAAGGAAAGAAATTTTTAATCACAAAATTTTTCTTATTTTAATCACACAAAGGTTCCATTAAAAGACCAATTGCAAAAAATCCGACGCTTTATCCAAAGCAAATTTTATTTATAGATTTGCTTTTCATTGTTGCATTTATTTAGGTTTTTTTGAAAACTTTTTGCAATATTTGAGTTAAGAATATTGATTTCAGATTTCTTTGGTAGTTTCATCTGCAAAAAAACAAATAACAGTAAGTAGTAATTTATAAAAATCATTTTGGATTTTGTTTTTTTAAACTATTTATTGAATAGCAATGAAAAAATTTAGTTGTTGCTTTTAAGAAATCTGTTTAAAAACAGTATTATCGTATCAGCAGCGTGGTATAGAGGTAGTGCGCCGTGCTTTAGGTCGAAATGGTCTCGGTTCGAAACCTGCTTTCGCTCTTTTAGGTCCTTAAGAAGGAAACTTTACAAAACTTTTATCCGCTGGGTAGTCTTAGCAAGCAGTTTTAAATTCAAGTTATATCTTTATAAAATTGAAAGACGTAAATAAAAAAACAGGACGGGGTAATTGCTTGTCCTATGTATAGCATCTCCGTCGCTTTCGTTCAATGCAGAAGAATACTAATTAGAAATAAAGCGAAAAAAAATGTTTCAGAATTACACCGCCGTATTTTGACACTTTAATTGAAAGTTTTGTCAGTTGAAAAAAATTTCAGTGAAGTTGTTTAAGTTAAAACATTTTTGTCTATCCCATTCCTTCCTTCATTTACTTAAATATTTTTCTCTCAGTCGCATTTTAAATACAACTGTAGTTAGATATATAAAATATCATCAAAAATATTTTTAAATAAACGCAGCCTAAAATACATAAATAATTAAAAAAACACCTAACGTTAAATTTGTTTATAAAAACGTGATTTATATAAAAATATAAAAAGATTGTCAGTACCAAAAAAAAGAATTAAAATTTTCAACTTTTTTTCATTCGTAAAAAATTGCAATATTTGAAAAATTTTTCTATTTGTTTATAGAGAAGGCTACATATTTATTTATTCTTACCTATTTGAATATATTCAACGGTTTTTTCTTGATCTTCTCCAGGATTAGTTTCTGCTTCTGGTTTTTTCTTTTTTTGTCTGAAATTAAGACACAAAACATTTTTCAATAAGAAATATAAAACTGGTTAATTTAAAAAGAAAGATAAAAAGCTTTATTGCTTCATTTATGAAATTTGTCAAAACTTTATGAAAACACCAAATGATCGTCATACAGTATATTACTTTCTAACCACCTAGCGGTGCAGTTGGTCCATTCCGAGATTTGTGGTTTTTGACTTGGTTTTGCTGCCAGCTAATAAAGTAGATAGCTCACTTTTACCCAGAATTCTGAAGTTTGGCTCAAACTGAAAGTGGGAGCGTTCTTTGACTTTGATTTTATAAATTGATTATCAAGGTTTTGCCTTATTAATGGTGACAGGAAACAAAGCAGGTTTTTCAGTCTGAGAAACAGACCGAAAATAGAAATTGGACATGGTATCTTGCATTTTAGCATCTACGTATAATCTGCTTCCACAATATCCAGACTGTTTGCCTCTGCAGATGACCTAGCTTCGCTGCACTCTTCTGAAAACGGGAAGGACTTCAAAGGGGACGTTAAGCCAAAACATGACAGCACTTTCATCGTATCTCCAGACTTTGAGGTTGAAGCTCAGTCCCACTAAGATGGTGACAACAACTTTTCGTTTAAACAACTGAGAGGCCAAAGGTGACCTAAAAGCTTATAACAAACAATGACAAGCTTTTACCATTCTGTCCAGTCCAGACTTATCTTCCTATAAAGCTGAATAGATTGTTCACGTTCCGTCACCATCTTGTGGGCATTGCATAAAAACTATCTTCATGCGTCACATTGCTGCAGCAACTTGCGGGCTCAGGATAAGGTGCTGGTGCCAAACCACTGCGAACAGCTTCCCTAATTTTGGCCTATTTAATAACTGAGTACTGCGCACCAATCTGGTGTTGCAGCGTTCGCACTCGCCTCATGACGCTTTGTACATTGTCACTAAATGTCGACGTCCCACTACAACGGACCACCAACCCATATTCTCAGGAATCTAGCCAGCTGAGTTTTGTCGACAAAGAGCAACACTCTCCTTGACTAACATCTACTGACTATATACAGCATAACCATAGTGTGTTAAGTTGGTTTCTGATACTCGCCAAGAAAGACAACAATTTGGATCCCGTTTGTGCCAACTGCGTGGCTTCTACTAAACAAACTTGCTGAATCGGGCATCCGCGCTGCCCAGTGAACAAATTATAAATAAAACATTGATTACTGTGAGAATATGACCAGGCTCCGTGCTTTCATGACCATGATCAGTTCTGATTGGTCGGAATGAGCTTGCCTCGATCAACAAACAAACCAAATTTTGGACTAAATTAACAGCGGACTTATGTTGGGCGATGGCATGGCGATGGCAACGGCCAGCTACCAATGGGGTCTCGCTTTTTCACGGGATTGCGAAAGCGGCACCACTGAAGAAACTGCAAACCGCGTCTTAACAGCGTGTCCCACTCAAGGGGAACCACAAGGGGCCCGTGTTCGGTCGGCGTTCGTGACGATGTTGGATCAACGCCATTGCCGGGGGCAACGGAACCGGACAGCACAGCGGCCTAAGGTAGTAAAAGAATAAATGTCGGCCCCCGTCCTGAGTACGACTGACCCGAGTAGATGCCCTTCCGATCCACGAGCACAACGCCGCTTTTATATTGCCGCACATTTTTTAAAATTTTTCTCATATTTTTACCCCACCACTCTTCAACTTGGAAATCTATTTGTAGCGTCAGCCACATTAAAACGCTGGACAATCAGTTAAATTTTTAAAGCAAGCAATGCATTTCCGTTTAAGCAGAATACAAGACAAACTTAAAAAGTAGAAAGCTTGGAATTGTTAGCAAAGCCGCTTGATGGCGGGAAACGTCTGTTAATTTTTGACAGTAAACTACATGATGAAATGTCGGCTAAAGTTTAAAAAAATTTTTTTTTATCACGTATTATATAGCAGCATGCTTTTATTTATTGTTATAAAGTTTTTAGTTTGTTATAGTAGGTTTAATTCCTTTTTACTTTGAAATTGAGAGGAAAATGTCTGTGAGAAAATGCTCTAAAACTATTGGTAAACCAAGTTTTCTTTGAGCTAATTTCTTCTAATTGTGCAAAAGGCTTAACAGAATTTTTTAATTCATTCTATCCTAGCTTTTAACAGAATTTAAAAAATTTTTAACTTTTCAGTTTCAAACTTTAACAATATTTCAAAGAAATTTTAAAAAATGTGTGTATATATGGACAAAAATTAAATAAACAATGTGTAGAAAATTACCAACGAAAGTGTTCATTTTAATTCTTTTGCTTTCCTAATCATTATTTGCGCGTGCACTCACTGCTAGCGCCTTTTTATTTTAATTATTATTTAATTAATTACACTTTAATTACAGGGTCCTCCAGCGAAGTGTAGACTGTTATACTCGTATATTACATTAATTTAAAAACGAAAAGGGCAATGAAATTTTTTTGGAAGAAAATTAAAGGTAAATGTATAATCTTCAATATTGAATTCAGTTTATTCAATATATCCGCTCTTTTCAATGATACTCGTAACATGGCGGAGGCGAGAGATAACTTGGTCACACGTGGCACGAATAGTTCGCTTTCTATTTTCGCCCAAGATTCTTTTAAATTCTTCTTCAATTTTTCCACATTTGAATGTGACACAGCGCAGGCCTTTCTCTCCAAGATGGACCATATCCCAAAGTCCATCGGATTAAGATCAGGAGAAGAAGGGGGCCAGAGTTCCTTTGACCAAAAGGACTTAAAGTTGTCCTTGCACCAGGCTTGAACCATTTTGGCTGTGTGAGGGGTTGCCCCATCCTGCTGTAGTGTCACCGCTTGATTTCCAGGCAATGAATTTATCCATGGAAGAACCCTGTTCTTCAACATGTCCAGGTAAACGTGCTGATTGACTTTTACGCCATCTTCGATAAAAAACAGAGCATAAAGTAATTTATAAATACTTTAGAAATCTATCTAAAAATTAGTCTACACTTGGGTGGAGGATCCCGTATAAGTTAATTTCTTTCCCCAGCATAGTTCGTTTCTGCAGCACGTTTATTTATCGCTGGCTCTTTTTCGTTTTCTTTCACTTCTCAATCTGTGGGCAGTTGGTTGAAGTCTGAGTAGACTTAGTGCAGTTTTGAAATCATCCCGTTTGTGTGTTTCCCGTTTCCCCGTGAGTCAGCACCGACCTGAACTTCTCGGTAAGGCAGCTGTGTGTTTTCTCTCTGTGTTTGATTTTTAGTTTGTTTTATATATTTAGAGATTACCGTTTCTTCTCGCTTCGCTTCATTATTTATTTTCATTTATACTTAACATCCTTGGTTATTTTGACTTTTCCTTTTATCGAAGCCAGAAGCGTGTTAATCGACAAATCAGTTTGCGGCAATCGGCCAACTTCAGCGCCGTTTACCGTCACACAACTTGCTTCTCCAAATTAGCTGGTCACGATAAATAGCCAGAAATTCTTTCATCGCTTTAAGCAAATAAACCTCATTGTTTATTACATAACAATAGATTTTTTTTTTATTTTAAAGATATGGAAAAATAGAAACAGCCGTTTCAGATAGACATTAAAGTTTCATCGACAAGTTTCATTTATAAACAGAACAAACTGAAAAACAACTAGGCGCAGGAAAAAAACTCCTGTTTTATTTTAAATTTACAATTGAATTATATCATTCAAATGATTTCAAATGTAATAAATAAATAAAAAAAAATAACTTACTGTTGAAGTGTGTATAGAGCGGCCAAAACTCCAAGAATAACAAACACTGTGATTGCGGAAGCAGCGAAAAGAATTACAATCAAGCTGCTTTTTTCTAGAAAAAAAAAGAATTCTTTCTTCAGTTTTTTTAATAAAGCAAAAAAAATTTCTCAAATTTGAAGTGAATCAACGCTTTAGATACCATTTGACCAGATCCATACAAAAATTCTGCTATTATTCTAGTTGGTCAGGTTTTTATTTTTGTTTTTATTTTTTTGATAGATTAGCTCACCCAAAAGTACAGTAGCTCTAACGAAAACTCGAACTTTTATCCATCTGTGTCACGTGACAATTAAGGATAAAGGTGACAAATAATTACTTATCTAACCATAGACTTCTTAACTATTATTTAGAAGTCCATGATCAAACTGTCTTTCAAATAGTTCGATTAAATGATTAATCTGACATTTTGGTACAATACTTCGGAAAAATACCTTTTTAATTTTCCGCAACTTCTAAATATTGTAGTAAATGGGAGTTTTCTTTTTTTAAAACCATTGAAGAAAATTTAAAACCATTTTTTACACCATTGAAGACAATATTTTGTAAGTTTGACGTTCTTATCTTTATTCTAAATCGTATAATTGCTTTCAGTTATGCTTAAAATCTTAGTTGAAAGCAACTCTTTATTTGATTATTTAAAACAATGAAATTAGCGTAGAGGATTTAAATTAAAAAAGATATTGTATTAAAAGAATTTTACAAGCAAATTTGTCTTAGATACATACTGTACATACATACATACATACATACATACTTTTCTCATCTTTTTGTTTTCGTTGTAGTTCTGTAAAACAAATTAGTTTCTTAATTTTAAATAATCTCTTGAAATACAAACCTAAGTAAAATTGGCTGTTGCTGAGATTTATCTGCAATTCCATTGAAGAATCTTCAATTCCTCGGTAATTATAAGAATTTTAAGGGTTGTGATTAAATTGTTCACCTATTCAATCATATTTAACATTAAAAAGAATCATTTTGAGTTGTGCAATTGACAAACTTGCTTTGAGGTGCTATTACATTAAATTGCCGGATTTATCTTACGATGAGCAATGCAGGTACAAAGAAATTTTTGAAAATTCGATTTAATTCTTTGTGGGGTAAATCAGACATTTATTAGTAAACTTAAAAAATTAACAAAATAAGAAAAATAAAAATTTTGACTATAAAGAAACCAACAGATCAACAAATGCTGATACTTTAAAATAAAATTTTTCGGCTTTTGCAGTTTATTGAAAACTATCGTACTCATTACGGGAACCGAAAAATTGTTATAAAAGCTTTGCATTCATTTTTACCTTTTTTTTCAAAGGTATTGTTCAGTACATTATTGGAAAATACCTTAAAAATTTGCTCCTGGCCAGAAAATTTTAATAATATTATCAAAAAAAAGGTTTATCTGTAGCAGAAACTAAGATGTTTTTTCAGCTCACTTTTTTTTGGTTTAATGACAAAAAAATTAATACAAAAGGGTGGCCGAGTATCACTCCAACCTCTTCTATGCTTTAATGAATATGACCAAATGTTCATGTTATGATGAATTTCTTGGAAAATTATATTTAATACTCTTGCAGGTCATTTGAACAATCGAATTATAATTACACAGGCTCATCTATACATGCAAGGTCACATACTTTATGGCTTCATTAAAAACCAAATTGAAAAATTGGATATTATCACCTCCTTGGGAGAACAAAAATTTTTTCAGCAAGAAGCTTGTTGGGGAACTGCACGCATTGCACGGTTGCAAAACTGTCATTAAAATCATGTTTGAAATCATTTTGTTGCCCCTGACAATGTGAGCAGACTGTGCGAAAGTTAATGTGATTATTCGGTTAAATTTTGGGTAATGTTTAGTTTATATCTGACTGATGTCTTGACACGACTGTTTCTTTTAATTTGTTTGATTAATAAATCTACGTTTTAAGCTCATTGCTGCTGATGTCAACACCAAAATGTGAGCCGGTTTAGTATTAGTGAAATTGGTTCGAGCAAAACTTTATGACAATTAATATCAAAACAAGTGTTGTATTTTTTTAGAAGTTCTATTTTCAAATTTAAACTCAAGATTTTTGTTTAAATTTTTTATTTATGTGATACAATTTTTTTACGTTTCCAAAATAAAAATATCTTCCGATTTGGCGACATAACCCTTTAGGCATCCTAATTTTTTCTTATTTTATTACCGAATTAGTTCGTCTTATAGTAAACAAAATAAACGTTTTTGAATTATTTAAATTTTTGATTTATAAATAATATTTCTAATAATCATATTTACAGTATTGTGACGTAACTTTATAGATTTTATATGTTGCACCAGAATTATCGACATTATAAGCACGTTCACTGTTTTCATCATAATTTGCAACGTTTTTTTAATATAATCAGTTTGCACAAACCTTTAGTGTTCAACGCGTTGTTATCGTTTTTTTGATTCCGCGACTGAGTCATTTTGTTGATTATTTTGTGATGATAACATGTATCAATATCATCGTTATCATAGTTATATTTTCTGAAATTCTAAAATCATCATTTGTTTGTTTGATTCTTGATGTAAAATTTCATTGCGGTATTGCTTGGTTTTTGCACAATTTTGTAATTAATCTTTTCCTTTTGTTTTTAAAAGTGCTGCCTAAACTATTGTTTAAATTTTTTTTAATTATCCTGTCCAGCAAAAAAGTGTCGAAGGGGCTAAATTAAAGACAATGGTCAAGCAACAATATGGACCTGCTATTGGAGATGTCATAAATAGTTTACTCGTCTTAAGTTTCGGTTTGGATTTTAGTTTTTTTATTTAAATGTGAGTGGAATTCATAATTGCTTGCTAAAATCACCAGGCAAAAGAAAGTGTCGGAAAGTGTCTTTACCAAGGACACAATTGTGTCTATTTCCTTTGCCACCAATACGGCATTCTTCTTCACTCGATGACGCTGCTAAGAAATCATTGTTTTTTTATTTGTCGCAAAGTTTTTTGTAAAAATACATCACACTTAATATTATATAATTATGTGATAACTAAATAACACTAATATCGTATTTTTTATTTTACTTTGGAAATAGCTTTAAGTATATACATACAGTAAATGAAAAGCCAAAGACAAATTTTTTATCAGTTAAATTTATTTTCAATTTTGAACAGTTTTATCTTAGTGTTATGCAGGTTTCGCTCAAAAAATATCAAATTAAACAAATTAGAAAGAGCATTGTCTTTTCAGAACTTTTTTTGTACATTTTTTGTACTTTTGCACCTTTTATATTTAAATCCAATTATCTTACCCTTGTGGCAGGCATAAGTGTGTTGCACTTCGCAAGAAACAGCATGGCAAAATATTTTTGCCTCTTTTCCCCGGCAGCAAAAGCATTTTCCAAGGTTTTTTAAAAGAAGTTTTAAAAGGTTACTATTAGCTTTGTTTTTATTGTTCCATCTGTTGTATGGCAAATCAATCAGAATACACGGAGATGATTTTTCTGAGTAAAATAATAACCTTGTTAAAGTCTGTCTCAAAATATTTTGCATAAGATTCGTTACACATTTAAAAAATTGCCATAAAGGGCGAAACTACCTCAACACATATAATATCTGCTCAATGATTTGTTAGAAATATCTTTGAAAAAACGAAAGCACAATGAGATGAATTTAAAAAATTGACTCACGGTATTTCTTTGAAATGGCTCTCATAAGTTGATGTTGAACTTCATAATCAAAAATTACGGCCAAAGAAGAACCATCAGCTTCGCAACCAGATTTAGCTTCGGAAAAATTTGCAAGGTCTTCGCTTAAGGTAATATCCGAAGACCACGCGGTACTTGCCAAGAGGAGAAAACAAAGAAAAATTAAGTTGTAATTTGCCAAGCAAAGCATAACTTATCCTGTTGCCAGCTTAATTTCAACTGCGACATTTTAACATATTGTTTTAGTTTTAAGTGAAAGTTTTATCTGAAAATTAAATCTTTTATTTTTTCTTGTTTTGTGAAAGGTTTCATTAAACGAATTGTGACAATCAATCGTCATAAATGTTTGATTGTGTTTTATGTTTCCTTTACTCTTGTGAAAAGTACAAAGCCAAAATTGTGTTTTAAGAATATGAAGTTGCTCAGGCAGTGCGATGATATTCTGCTAACAAAAGCGACGAAAAAATTTTTGGTGGGAAGGGCAAAATTTAAAAGAAAGACTCCTGCTTTGTTGGATAAAAAATTTTAGTTAAGTTTATAGGCGTATCAGCCAAAAAAATTTTGAGGGGCAATACCATCTTGCCCGAATCTTTTGACGATTCCCAATTAATGGTCTTGTGTTTAACACAGTGGTCACTTGGAATGTGTAATTTTTTTTCGTCTAAAAATCTAATAAAGGTCATATAAGGCCTTCACTTAAAATCCGTGTTCGATTTCTGCATTTTTGTCTCAAAAATATAATGACCACAAAACGTTATCGCCTAATTTAAACACTTATGTTTACCCTTGCATCTTTAAAAGCGTACCTCTTTTTTTTTAATTTCGTGCTCTTGCTAATCTATTGTTATTTGCTGCTACAAATAACTATTTTAAGAAGTGGTTACATTTAGTTGTGGTCAATTTTTTATGATTGTAGGAACAAATCAAACCTAACGCTTCTACACTAAGAATTTCAAAGAGCACTACTACCCCCTTGTGTGCCTCAAGTTTAGAAAATATTTTAAGATAGGGGAAATTCCTCTGCCCCACTTTACGATTCTGGCGCCCTCGTCTACTGACGTACAACTTAGTTTGTGGCAAAAAATCAGTTTTGGGCTGGGTAAAATAAAGCTGACAGTAAAGCATCCAGATGTGATTGGCAAGGTATGAAACTGCTGATATAAAAAAACACAAAATATCCTCGATTTCTAAACACCAGACGAAATTTTGGAAAGATTGCATATTATGCGAATCACAATAAACTTTACCGAAATTTAGCTCATTTATAACACTGATCCACAAATTAACTAAAAATTGCGTCATTTAACCAAATGACATAGTCGAAAATTTTAAAGGCATTACCTAAATTTAAAAATTTGAAATAAAATAAAAACCTCCTCCCCTAAATAAAAAATACAAAATATAAGAAGCCTGTTGTTAAACTTACGCTCATGCTTTGCAACAAAAAAACGAAACAATTTTTTCCGATTTTTGATTTACTTAATGTCATCGTAAGATAAATTTGATCCAGGCAGTACAGCAGCCTGGGGTAGTAAAAGGATAAACCCTCGGCCCCAGTCCTGTTTGTGTCTGACCTGGAGTGGATGCCCTTCAAACGATGACAATAAATAAAATTTTGTTATGGGAGCTTAGGAATTTTTTTCTTTCTTACAAAAACAAATTGAATTAATTTTCCTAAAAACATATACATCAAAAAATAAGCAGAATTGATGAAGATTATAATATTGCTAATGTTGGATAATGCTGATAGATGGAGTCTCGCGTAAGAGATCAAAATGATGAAATCGGGCTCAAAATTCTGGACTAAACCTGGCCGAACCACGACTAAAATCCAAGCTATTCAACGCAAATGCACGTTCCAAGTTTTTACTTTGCGTTTGTTAGATGTGCAGTACGTAATCCATGTTTGCAAAGCAATTTATCAACCGGTAATGAAGCTATGTTTAATCAAAGCAAGAATTCAATCGCAATCATTTGCAATCGTCAGTTCGAACTGGGTTGGGAAACCCCCGGTTTGATCCCATTTCTGATGTCAACCGCTGACTACATTAACAAAGTTCAGTGTTATCGAGCACAATCGTGGGGAGTATTTAGTTTAATGATGATGGTGATGTAACTCAATACTTCACATTTCAACACTTGTTTTTGCAACAAACTAATAATAAATCTTACCCTTCTAATATTTAAAACACTTATCACGAGAGCCGCTGAAATTCATAAAGGCAAATTTTTTTCAGAGTTTTGTTACGTGATGAAACTTAAACTACGTTAGTTTGGCTTCCCCGAAAAGTCTTTTTATTGAGTTTTGTGAGTCAACATTTTGATTAAAGTCAAAAGTTGTAGAAATTTTAAACTGTTAAGTTTTGCAAAGATAAACTTATTTCTTGCTCGATTTAGCAATTTTGCGAGTAGCTACTGTATATTAAGTTTAAATTTTGTTTCTACAATTTGCAGCAGGTATTTTAAAATTTTCAAGGCTACAACCCCTTAGCATTACAATTACCTCTTCTAGCCCTCTTTCTTTTTATAGGCTCTGAATCAATAATTTAATTTTTACATATCAAAAGTTTAATAAAATATCTCTAAATTAGTTTTGGAAAAAATGAGAAATTGCCAAAGTTGCAAGTTGGACTTACGCATTTCAAAATATTGACTAAGTTAGCTTATGTCTAATAACCCGATTTAAAAGCACATATGAGTACAAGTAACAATTTTTCCGTTTAAACTGGCAAGTCAGTTGCAAAAATGACTCCGTTATTTTGTAGACTTATTAGACATCACAATGATTTTTCTAAAAAAACTCTAAGTGGATTAAGCAAATAAATACAGGGTGATCAAAAAGTCCCTGTGCACCTAAATTGTGAAACAATTAATTCTGATCGCTACATTAATGACGTTTTAAAACCATTTTTAACAAAACTTTCTGACACTAACAAAAGAATTGGTTACTTTCAGCAAGATGGGGCTACTGCCCACACATCAAATGCTTCTCTGACATTTTTACAAACAATTTTTGGTAGCCGCATTATCCCCAAAAATCTCTGGCCACCAAGATCCCCTGATCTTACGCATCCAGACTTTTACTTATGGGGCGCTATGAAAAACAAAATTTATTGCAGCAATCCCCGCACAATAAATGAATTGAAAGAAACCATCACCGATTATATCCAAAAAGTTGACGACACTGTCTTGAAAGACGTCTTCAGAAACATGATGACACGCGCCACAAAATGTACTGAGGCGGGTGGTGGTCATTTCCAGCATCTACTGTAAAGTTCACCAAGTAACACGTATATCTGTTACAATACGCTGTTTTTGATTAATATTGAATGAAATAAAGGTTTTTTGATTAATATGGAATAAAACGCTATTTAGTAACATTTTTTACAACCTATATTTATTAAAAATCAGGTGCACAGGGACTTTTTGATCACCCTGTACAACTTCGACAAACTGTGCTTTTCCATATTGTGAGAAAAGCATTGTCAAAGTAAGCCAATCAACAAGAAACGGGTGGTTCGTAACAGTTCGTAACAGGGTTTGGGACTTGGACTTGGAAATCGGGACATGAGACTCGTCAATTTGATCCAATACAGCTAGACCCGAACTCAGACTCGCCAAAAAGTAGCGAGTCCGACTTCTAGATTTCATGCAGCTTCTACGATTTTCAGGTTTCGCAGATTATTGTTAGCAATACCTATTAAGAAAAAAAATACTAAACCTTGAATGAAAAATAAAAGAGAAGTTAAAATAAAATTTTCTTCATATTATTCCCCTTCTACATTTTATTTCTTACTCCGTAGTGCTTGCAATACCGAGTGTTCAACAAGAGCGCCGCCACCGGAAAGCCATTTTGTCAGGGGAAAAAATTGTAAAAAAACACCTTTTTTCAAAAAAAGGTTTTACATAGTTGCTAACATGTATCGTGACTGTTTTCAGCGCAAAAATCTAGTGATGACTAAGAAAAAGTTATCACTTTCCATCAGTGTCTAAAGTTTTCATATTTGTCCCACATTTTAGGTGAAGCCTAAAAAAAAAAAAAAATTATCATTTTCAATCGAGTCCATGATGCCTACTTTTGTTATAAATTTAAGGTGCAGATCATAACCAAGTTAATACCATTCACCTTCAATCGATCTGATATTTTGGTCGAGTTTTACGATTGTAGGGGCAAATCTGACCCAGTGCCTCTATACCTGCACACCTGTACCCTATCTTTTTGAAAAGGGGCATGGAGCAATTTAAAGATGTCAAAAAAGTAGGGGGGCAGTTGTCCCCTCTTCCTCCCCGCTTTCTTTCAGTTCAACACATACACAGAGCAACAATATTGTTAATTATATTTTTTTGCAGCTTATGTCAGTTCTTCTTCTACAAATATTTGGAAGTTTTGCGCCTCTTCTACAAACTTTAAGCCCCCACCCTGGGGTCTTGGGATCTGTGAATTTTTAAAGTATTATTGACGTATCTACAGTATATGATTTTGAAACATGCTTGAGAATCTAACACTTTATAAAAATAGAGTAATTGACACAAAAATGTATCTCTTTTTATGTGTTTTAAGAAACATTTAAATCAAAATCATAATTGCTAATGCATGAAATTATTTTTCTCAATGCTTCAATTTTTATGTGCGCTTAATCACATTTTACTAGTATTCTTAATTGTGGATCATATCACAATACAAGCTAAGATTTTTATCTTTCTGTTGATAAGGAAATACAATTATTCTAGACTAAACTAATTTAAATTACCGTTTCTGCAAAACTTTTTAACCAATTTTCTTTGTAAAAAAATTCTGTAGCAGATCAAAATTGTAAAGACAAAATTTAAATAAACTAAATACAAAATAAAGAAATAGCCTTACTTATCACACAAAACCTAGCAGTCGTAAAATACTGGGAAGTTTAACCAGTGGTTGACGTTGAACCTTTTATTAAGGCATTTTTAGTAAAACAAAATTTTGCAATCACTCACGTCTATTTAAAAATAAACTTAAAGATTTTGTAGCAGGCATTTAAGTGAAGAATCGGTTAAAGAGCTATTCTTTTTTAGGGCAAGAATTGTTCTTTGGTGAGCTTTTATAACAATTTTTTAATTCAACATGCTGTCCTTCGCAAATGAAGACAAGCTCAATTCACTTCGGCTCTCTACATTCTAACTTCCTCGAAAGCAATTGTGTACTTGCTTTAAAGAAGAAAATGTTCTTGCAGCAAAAGCTGTGTTAATCAATTTAGGAAGTACCAGTAATAGTAAACTGCATTTCAAAAAAATTGTTTAAATTTTATATTTATCAGGTCGAAACCAGTTTCTTTAACTTAGATTTTACATTCAAGATTTATAGTGGACAAATAGCCAATGTAAAATACAAGCCTTTTTAAAAAAAGCAAAAACCAATGTTTACGAAAGCCTTTCTTTCAAAACACTATAATAATATAGGTTTGTCTGTGTGCGTCAAAACCGGCTCAAAATTTCAAATTGTCGTGAAAAGTTTCTTGTTAAATCATGATTTTTTTGTTTAAGATTGAAATAAACATTTATTCTATTTTGTTGATCAAAAAATTTGATTTAAAGTTTAAAAAAATATCGTTCACACTTTGCGATGGAAAATTACTCCCTGCACCTAATGAGTATTTTCTCCAGAATTTTTTTATTAGATGAAACGATTTTACAATAGCAAAAACAAGCCGTTTTTCAAATTCACAAAATTATTATTTGATCTATTGTTTCTGACAGCCTCACTCTCGTCAATTGGATAAGTAAGTAAACAGCCGGGCCAAAAGGTAAGAAGCTGCGTAATTATGTTTGTTATGGCGCAAGTTTAAGACCTATTCCCATCACTATGTTGCGCTATTGAAAAAGTTCTTCTTGACAATTTTCCCTGCACAGCTGAATGTTACTGCAAACTTAAATTACAGTGGAAACACTATACAAAAACTAGAAATTAACTGAACAAACAATTAAACCGGGCAGCAGCACTACAGCATGCATGAGGAAAGATTAGGGTAATGTTAACATTATCAAAATTAATTAAATGCCTTTTTTGGTGGTCTTGCCAGTAAAGGGAAAAGATATAAAATATTTAGATCATACATTATTATAATCTTTCAAAAAAAATTTTATCAAAATGTTTTTGAAAAGAAGCAACTTCATACTGTATAAGCGCCAAAACACCAAATTTGTTCATCTAAGCAAGATATCTATATTTGCAGAATTTTATTAAATTCGATTTGAATTTTTATGTTTGCACAAGTTTTTTACAAATTTTTCAACCTTAAATTAAAATAGACAGCGCTACTTAAAGTCATTAGAACATTAGAATATTAAACTGAGAGGTATTACAAATTCTTATCATGTAAGAATTATTCTACTAAAAAATGGCTGCTGTTTGAAAACAAATTACATGGACTTGGTTGTCGAACTTTCATTTTCAAAATATATTGCTTACTCACAGGTACTATACAGTAGGCTCTTTCGAGCGTGGCTATAACATAATATTCAATGGTTATTATTTTTTTAATTAAATTATTGATTAATGTATAATGTGACGTCACAATTAACTTGTTTTACCTTGATTAATTGCTTTGATAAAGTTTAATTTTTGAAAGATGAAAAGATTTTATTTTATGTTTGATTTTGTCTAAATTTTATGCAAAATATTAAATGCGCACAAAATGGAAAATTACTGCAATAGCCGTTTATATTTTAAATGTTTCTCTCTGCTTGACACAAAAATCTGAAGACATTGATAAAGAAACTTTTAACGTCGTACTAAGTGATGAATATGAATTAGCGGACTTTGATGGTGCTATCAATGGCTGCCGGGAAAAAAAATCAATTTTAGCTATCGTTGCAAATCGAGAAATTTATTATCAAATTGTTGATGAAATTTCTGAACAGTCTAGTAAGTAGAATGAATATATTCTAATTTTGCAGGTATTTGACCAGTGCTCCGCATTCGGTATGCCCTGGCACTGTAGTGTGTCCAGGACAAAAATAAGTGGACCACGATAAAGCAGCAACCTAAACATAGCCTTTCAAATAGAAAAAAATTATGTTTCTTTGAAGTTGCCACCAAAAAAGTAAAAAAATCAATGTATCAATCCATTTTTAAAAGTGAATACTTTTTAGGTCACCAGTTGTCTCTCTGGTTTCTTTGAACACGATATGCCCTATTTAGAAACTTCACAAATAAGAAAATTGTTCAAAAATTTACTAATAACCAAAAAAAATAGTCTTCACTTTATTTATTAAGAGTTTTATTAAAATATGAGGCTTTATGTCGGCTGCTTGAAGCTTCAGGTAAAGAAAAATGTTCAAAACTTAATGAAGGCCAAAAAATGTCTTTCTTTCTTACAAATAAGCCAAATGCGCTGAGAGTGCAAAAAATTTGCGAAGCATTGATCTAATCCAGCTTGGTCCAACTACGGGCCCGCGGGCCGCATGCGTCCCACAAAACAATTTTGCACAAGTGTTGTCGATTACAAGCAGCCGTAATTTTTTTTTTGGAGAACGCTATGATTTTGCGCGAAAATAGGAATTTTGGAGACCGATACCAAGTGAAGACCTTTTTTTTTTAGAAAACACCCTGATTTTGGGACAAAAATAGGTGTTTTTAGTTGGCTGAGGCCCGCAAACTCGCATAATTTTGAAAAGTGGCCCACAAGAGTGCAGAAGTTGGACCACCCTGATCTAATCAATCAAATACGCACAAAGCAAATTTTCTAATTTTTTGCTAATAAAGAAATAAACATTTATGTATATTTGATGCTTATAAAAACTAATCTTAGATTAATAGTAATGAGAATGAAGGGATTGGTGATCAGTTTGCACTTTTCTTTATGCATTTAAAAAAAATTGGTTGCATCTGTTCAAACAGTCTTGTAATTGTTTCTGATTCCTTAAATTATAGCCTAAAATACAAAAACTACAAATTTCACAACAAGGCCCAAAGTGTGTATTAGCGAGCCCTGTACAATGGACACCTAAAGCAATAAGCACAAATTTTAAGGTTTTAAATGATAAAATTCCCAAATTCAAATAGAAAATTTTTTTAACTTTTGAAATGTTTTGCAAAAAGTTAATATTGTAAACTGACAATCAGCAAAATTGTTAACAACAGTTTTTTTCAAGAAAACTGTTTTCCTGAATTTTCGTCAAACCTAAGCTCCACAGGTTTTACAAGATTTTCTACCACGTAAAAGTTGTCATGACGTCAATAAGGCGCTTCGAAATTCCTACTGCTATACCACCTTCCGTTAATGCGTTGATTCAACTGTGTTTTCCCAATGACATATCGGTACAAGTAATTTACTTTCGCTGAAATAACTACCAATGTTAAAATATGCCACATCGCAAAGAGAAAAAGTTATTCATTGGTAAACTTTTACAATTAACTAATTTTGCTGCAAGCCCATTTCCGTTGATGTTTTTTTCAAAAAAGGGTTTATAATATTTTTTAAACATTTCTTAAAGAGGCAGCTCCAAATTCTTTATGTTTTTTAATTGGAATTAAAAACCGAAAATGGTACGACGGCTCAACTGCAATGGACTCACGACTGACCAGTTATCTTCTTCGATTGCCAACATCTAATTCAACTTGTATTTGCATTGCAAAACAGGCAGGTCACTTTGAGTATGTCCCGCGAAATTGCTCGGAAAAAGGAAGTTTTGTGTGCCTAAAAGGTAACGAAAGGCTTTTTAATGACATTTTATTTTTAGGATTGCTTTAACTTTTTTTATAGACATACGGTTAAAAACCTAACAAAAGATGACGTTATAAAGGTAACCATCTTTATTTCATTTATGAAAATTTAATCGTAATCATAGCAATCTCTCAAACGGCAAAATCGCTATTTTAAGCAAAGCAGAGGAAACAACCATAGGATTTATCAAAGTCACATCGATACGACAAGCGTATCAAGAACTAAGGCTGAAATTGATCAATGTGTAAAATGTTTAACTTGAATTCATTGCCCAACAAGTTGCTGTGTTATTGTAATTAGCTTCTTTACAAAGTGAGTGTTAACTAATCGAAATTTTAAAAAAATGAAAAGTTTGTTTATAATTTCTCGAGCCAGTGGTAATACGACAAAAGTCTTTACATTATTTACAGTAGCTACTATTGCGTTTGAGTGAGATCACACTTTATCAAAATGCATGATGGAAAAAATTAAAATTACAAAATTCGTTTGATAACCCTGCACTTGCCCTTAAGTATTGAAAATAAAATTAATGATTTTTTGAAGCACTTTAAGACATATTTTTGATCTCTTTATTACTTCACTATACATTGAGACTTTTATTTTTTCAGAAAGTTTTTTCAACTTGAAAGGTAAGTTTAAAAATACCAAAAAAATTAATTTAAGCAGGATATACAGTATATGGCAACATCTTTAACAGTACTTTCTTTTTTTGGTAAATTTGCTTCCCTTAAAAGTGTCTGAAAAAAAGTTTATTTGCTGAAAAAAAAAATTTTTTGCAGATCCTTTAAAAATTGTTGTTCTGGCAATATTAGGTGTTTCAGGAAATATCTTGTTGGTCTACGTGCTCTGGATTTTATCAAGCAGAATGTGAGTCAACATTATTTTGTGCATTTCTTTGTTGCATTTGCTTTAAACAACTAATAAAATTACTAACTTTGGCTTAATTAGAAGGTGGAATTAAATCACGAATCTTACAAACATTTTCTTTACTAATTTATAGCTTTCGATTGTAGTTAAAAAATAGGTATTTTTCTACTTCTTTTCCCTTAAATCATTGTAATTTGAGATATGCTTACCATGATTATGAAAAAACTTTTTCGCACCGCAGGGATGGCGTTTTCAAATTAGTTTTCGCGCTTTTGTGATTTTATGGTTGGCAATATGCCTTAATACTGCTTTGTAAACATAACTGAACTGCTACAAAAGTGGAATTTTTTATCATTTTGACCTAAATCAATTTTAAGTCTAGCACCCTGCATTTGTAATTCCCCGAAGTTGAAAAACACTGGTGGTTAATTTGTAACTCTACCAAGTACGACCAAACGCCTCCGGATGGACTGCAGGTCTGCGAATAGGAAACACAAAACGTCGGACTCCGGCATCAAACCCGACTGTTGATAAGTTGAGTCTTGAGTTACATGGATTTCTAACAAATGTTCACACGACTTAAAAGTTGCAATATTACAATTAATATAACCGTTTTTGTTTTTATTTTATTGCTTACTAGTCCACTTCTGATCTGAACACAAAATTGATATCAAAGCCTAGATGCTAATAACACTACGATAATACATAAAACAGAGCTAAACATTACACCTACTATATATCTTGACTAAAGAGCTAATTTTTTTTATATTTCATTCGTATTTTCGATAATCAACACTTTTTGTGTCACAAATGATCCATTGGGCTTGCAGCAAGTGCCTGGGAATATCGGGTCACGACTCGAAGTTTGTGGTGAGATTAACACATTGGGAAGAGAAAAAAGTAAATGTCGCACAAGGATTTTTTAAAAAGGTCTTTATTTTGAATTTACAGCCAAACCGTATTTTTTTTTTAACAAATTTTGATAAAATTTTTTCTTTTTGAATCTTCAATTTTTCTATGATAGAAAAAACTAAATATTTGGGTTGCTAAATCTTTAGAAGCAGTTTTTTTAGTTGCGTAAAAATATAAGAAAACCCCAGACCTACAGGAAGTCAAACTTAAAGACAAACCTCAAATTAAATACCTAGATCTGCTTTTAGAGAGGTCAGAACGTTGTAATAAGTTTAAAAATTGATATAAAATTTTTTGAAAATTTTTCTTATTATTCAAAGATTATAAAATCAAAGATGTTAATTCAATAAGTAGTGGAAGAAGTCCTAGCAAAAGAAAGCTATATAATTGATTGGGATTTGGCGAGGCTATTTGTTTGTTATTTAAATAGATATCAATCAATCGATCAACCGATACATTTTTATTTGCAGAAATATAAACGAACAAAAAACAGAATAATACATCATTGAATGAACAATAGTCTATATTCGTCGGCCATATTTCATGTAACGATGCCGCAGGGAGACCGCGAAGTGACTTTTAGGTCTTCGGGTCACCGGCCACCTAGTGGGAAATTGCGCAGGATTAACTATTTTTTGGTGTGTTTGATTTATAACAAATTTTGGTTGTTAGTTGTCAATAACAAATCTTTAAGTTTTTTTTAATGAATTGGAATAATATGAATATGATCTGCAAATGCTTTTTAATACATCAAGATAAGGAAGGTGTTGTAAAGTGTTTTTTCTCACAACAACATGCTACAGACAAAATCACGTTGAACGCAATTGGTTCGTATTACAGCCACAAAACGATGTAAAGGTCAGAACAACCGGGCATTGCTGCTTTAATATTGGCAAAAAATTATTAATGACCACAAATGGCACTTTTCGATTAACAAGTTTAATGTACATAAACAACTTTAAGTTGATTTAATACAGTTTATTTACAAGAGCTACTCACGCAAAGGTCACACAACTGCTTACAGCACTGTATCTATTCTAGGGTCCAGAATAAAGCTGCAATTACTACAAAAGCAAAAGCGCAGTCATTCGACCTCCTTTAAACAATTACTCAAAACCTTGACCTTACACCCAACAATAAAACATAACAACTAATTGTGAAACTAACCTTTTAACCAATTTCACGCTCCTTTCAAGTTGAAGCCGCAACTTCAATGTTGCGGGAGAAAGGCAAATAGCTAACTCGTTGAAGGACGCTTATTGAGAAAAATGTGATCCTTAAAGAGATCACTAATTTCCTATTGATTAGATTTGGCTAAACGAAAAGAATCGAGAAGGACACAACTTTTTTGACAATTGCTCGAAGTTATTTTTAAAAGTTTGATTTATTATAATTAATCGTTTGCACCGATGCTAACGTATAAAGAATCACAGATGCGTCAAGCAATTCTACGATACACGATTCTCAACTCAACTCTGTCGTTTGTTTCGGTCACCGTCGCCATGATTTCCAATTTTTCTGCGTCTCTTAGTCTCTATCTCCGACCCTCTGTCCGGTATTCCTCAGTCTCCCAGTATCTCTGCTACCCATGTCATATGATGCAGCGAACCATACGTATATGTATGTTCCCGGCTGGTGATGTTGGCGGACGAACAAAGCAAAATAGAAAAAATTATATCTGAACTTTGATATCCCGAAAACCAGAACAAAACACTAAGCAAATCACCAAATACAAAGAACGACTGTTAGCATAGTTATTGCATACAATAATCTAGCAATGCTTAAAATAACTATAAAAAAAGACGGTCAGTGTTTATCAAGTGGTTAGAACAGTGATTCTCAACCTTTTTGCAGCTGCGGCATGCCTTGCAACCTTTTTACTTTTTTGGCACTTTTGGATCAGAGTGCAGATTTTTTTTGGTCTTCATTAAGTTTTCAACGTTTTCACTCACTTGAAGCATTACAGCTTATTAAATAAAGGCCTCGAATTTTTATGTAACTCTCTATAAATAAAATGAAGACTTTATTTTATTATTCTTTCCTAGATTTTGAACGGTATGTTTTCATAAGAAGTATTTAATTTCCGCATATTGTATACGACAGGCATGTCAAACTCGCACGCATATGTGGATCGCATCAGAGACATTTCAGCCTGAAAATTTGCCTCGCACCGCAATCTGGTTACAAAAGAAAGTGAAGACCAATAACAAAGTCTTCATAAAAGTCATTAAATTGTTTGGCTGATCCCGGATATTCTTTTAAATTTTACGTTGAAATCAAGGCAAAGACCAAAAAAAAGTTCTCACTTAATTGGTTGGTTGATTTCGGCTACAAAATCAAGCTCTTGCTTATAAACCTTGTCATTTTAATTATTTCAATTTCGTTCTAAATTTATTATTGATTCGATTTCGTATTGAGCAACTAATAAAAAAATTCTTCGAAACACTCCGCGGGCCGTAAGTTCGACAAGCTTGGAAGTCGTGTACAAAACGAGCCTAGAAGATAACTGATCATCAAAACGTTACGTAATGGGAATTACATTTGAAATTTTTAAGCTTTTTGGTCGGTGCCCATAAAAAGCATACTTTTTTTATGTTATAGAGTATGTTTACGATGCCGTTGCACAGCATGAATTAAAATTTTTTTTTAATTTCGCGGCACATTAAGAAACCTCGCACGGTACACAGTTTGAGAAACTCTGGCTTAGAATGTTTTTATATTTTAGAAACATTCTAGGCATCGTAGAAGCTACACGCTTTCGTAATTAATGCTTCAAATCGTGATCATGCCAAATCTTTCGAAACCATCCTCATGAAAGAGTCAACACATTTTAGCACATTCTGCTTTTTAGTTTTCAATTTCATTAAGAGGCATGAGCAGTAAGTGCTGCAAGACTATTAAAGCAACATTTTATACTTTTAAACTTTTAGAAGACTTGCTTTTGGGGGCTTCTTTAATCGTTGTTGAAACAATGGCGTTGTTACAATATTGTAACAAGTTTTTTGTACATCTTTTAAGGAAGACGGAGCAAAGCAATTCAATGCTATAGTTTTTTCTGTTACCTACTGATTTCGCTAACTATTGTATGGCATTACCAGCGCTCTTTTATATATGCTAAATTTCAAATTTGGCGATTGGGAAAACTGTGGAATTCTATCTTGAATTATCACAAGCTCAATAAAACGTTTTCAAGTTCGACTTAAGTTTTATGTTTATTGTTTTTAGGAAAAAAAATCCTTCATATGAAGTATATTCTGATGAAAATCAAGGTCAGACCAACTGTTTCTATTTTTTTTTTAAATAGTGTAGTTGCTTCGCCGAGTACTTTAAACCAGATAGAGTCTCCTATTATCTGCCTGTTCTTACTTACTTCACACGTGGTCAGATATAATAAAAGAATCTCTATTAAAGTTTTAAATTTTTCACATCTGCTCCTTCGATAACAACGATACGAAAATGAATGAATGAAAACAACGAAGCACGGACAACGTGGTAACAAAAATAAGAAAAAGGCGATTCACATGACTGACCAACGCGAACGCGGAGTCATGTGACCACCGAAAGCGCAAGCACAAGGAATCCGTAACAAATTGTTTGTAATGTGCAAATTTATAGACAAGCCAAATGAAATGCTTTAAAATCCTTCCCATACAATTGTACAAATGATGCTTTTAATAAAAAAAATGCTTTGACAAAAATGTCGCTTAAAATAAAAAATACCGAAGCTTTTTAAATGGCGTCACGATATAAAACGTAATATTTGGGCGGCTTATACTGTGTCATGATCACACGTATATTCTCCTTAAAAATTATGCAGTGTCAAAAAAGTTTTCATTTAGAATTTTATAGCAGATTTTTTTGTCAGTGTTGTCAAATAAAAATGTATCTGCTCCGGGCCACACAAAACAAGATTGGGTCCCAAGGGTTCATCCTTTTTCTACCTAGACTATTGTACTGCTGGGATAAGATTATGGCCAAATGGGTGTTGACCTAGCGTGGCGATACGCCATCCAGAACGTCAGACCTTGTGCCCGTGTTTGGTCCGGTGTTTGGAAGAAGCTGACACGACGTGGCCTGTGATTTGTGCGATTTGTTGCAAGATCTCGTTTTGTTGCTTCTTCCTTTTTCTAACCCCGTCTTTAACAACACACAAACTTTTCAACATTTTGTTATTTTGTTCATGTGGCGGAGCAGAAATAAAAGAAAACTGAACTGAACTGAACTGAACTGAACTGAAGATCGATGTTCCATATGAATCTAATCAAAAGCAGCAGTTCTTAAGCAATTCAGCTTGATCCCAGCTGATATAGATAGGCCCATTACAATTAGCTTGGTACTGGTCATGCGAATGAAACGTACACTCACCGTAATCCGTGATCCATTTACAATTTGCTTAATGGACAGTGAAGCCAGGTTGCTTAGTAGTTTACTTGGTACATTTTTAGTCCAAAAATCTGCATACAATTTACTTCCGTTTACATGTAATTATGCTGCAATATTGTAGTTCGGCGATTAAATTTTTGCTAACTGCTATAGCATGTCATATCAGTGATGGTCGATCGCGAGTACCTAAAAAAGTTTTATAATCGATCTTACGGGCAGATAAGTCGGCCAACCCTACATTATAAGGTCAGTGTCCGGGATGCAATGGTCAGCCAAGAAAAGTGTCGCTTCTAGTCAGCGAAGTTCAGCCGGCTGAATGCCTCAAAGTATGGGTAGGTGATCTGTTGCAGTAAAAAGCAGGCATACAGTGATTACGGCTAGGCGACGTTGAAAACGCTTTCTATGAGATAAGTATGTGCATTACGACACCAGACTAGGCTCGTCTCTGCGGGGAAATAAGGAGTCATACGCAAAAATTTTTAAAAATTTATTCTACCCAATTAAACATAAAAAGTAGTTTTTTACTTGTGAAAAATTTTACAACTTAAATGTCAATAAAACACAAAAAAAACTTTTAATGTTTCCAGCTTTTAAGGCTCTAATTCCAGCTTGGCTTCTTATCCCCACCCCTTGTATACGGGGACGTGTAGGGGTTGGTGTCTCATGTAGGCACCGCGCCCTTTCCCCCAAATTCATCACGGTATAATCGATGTCTCTTGGTTCATCTTTAGAATATAACTCTAATCAGGACAGTGACGTATTTAAACTTGAAAATTAAACCACTGCTAGAAAAATTGATCAACATTTTCCCAAATTACTTTTGCTTTATCATTATTTCTTACAGTATATTTACAGTTTACGTTAAACTAAATTGCATTATCATTATTTCTTAAAGAAGTATATTTATAGCTTACGTTAATGCAAAATTTGCTTTTGGGCAGAACCCTTCAATTTTTCGGAGCAAGCGCAGCGTCTATATTTCGAGAAATAAATGATATTCCGAAGATGAATTCAACAAGCTGCTTTGAATCAAAATCTTGCGAAGAAATTGAAAAAAGAAATTTTTGTGGAATGAATTGATGGAAAGCAAAGCAACAAGCAAAGCTATTGCTTGAACCAAATCTTAAAATAAAAGTTTTGTCAACTTTTATAGAGATGTTTTTTAAAAAACTGCATTTCAAATAAAGATGTTTCACATCTGTGTAAATTATTTTATTTGTTTTGTTCCAATGCGATAAATAGCAATTTTTGTTGAAATAAAAAATTTGCTTGTTCGATATGTGGTTGTAATAGTAGTTGCTGGACCGGTGGTCAGTGAGAATTTTAAACAAAGCAATTTGTCTGGTATGAAAACCAGCCCAACAAAAAGATAAGTTTATTTTATCAACTGAACTTAAAATAAATAGATAAAATACATATAAAAACGAAGCGATGTTCTTTAAATAAATCAATCAAAATAATGATAGAGAAAGTAAAATAAAAAAAACGAATGTATTTCCGTTGGATTACAGTAACCGGAATAATATTCCAGATTTAATATTATTCCAGAATTAAAAATATTCCAGAATTAAGTTGATTCGATTTTAACCTGTAGCTGAGAAGAAAGACTGCTGCTGTTGTTACCTCGCAATTCAAAAAGTGAAAAATAAAACGCATTCAGATGGCAGTGAAATAACCTAGCTAAAGAAGAGATCCAAGATATTATTTAACATTGATTTAACACATTATAACAAAAACTTATTATTTAACACTTGATACTCGCAAAGATATACACAACAAAAACTTACCATGTAAGTTGGTAATTTTTCACATGTGGTGTTATTTTTTGAGCCACAATCGTAACAGTAGTGTAGAAATAACTTTTACAATGTCTCTGTCATGATTTAACCTGGATTCGAACCACCCTAACACTTGCCTTATTCATAAGTTTATTTATTTCTCTCGTTGTCATCTTCCTATGTAACTTGCTGCCTTACGCGAACTTTTTTAACTTTAAATAGTACTCTGGTTTTGTTTAATGTATTTTAGCTAATTTATTTTCAAACGTTTAGTTCTATTTAGATTGTAATTATTGTTGCTTTCTTTTCAGATTTAGTCATAATTTTGTGAATAAAAGCCTAGTTTACGGTTTACTTTATGACATGAAATTCTTAGCTGTTATGAAAACCATTTGGTGATTGCATAAAAATGTCACTAACCTGATACAACCAAAATTTTTTTAATAGTTAAAAAACAGCATTGCCATACTTCATTTTTAATGTTAATCTTAACTTCATAAAGCTAAAGCTAATTTTTAGTCTTTTGTTTCAATTTTAAGCGTTCTACTATGACGTAATCATTTTCATTATTAAGTAGTGATTGTATGATCGTTACACCACCCCCCCCCCTTTAATTTAATTTATCACATTATTTGCTAATTGTCTTATAAGTGTATAGCAATTATTCTTTTTGCTGTTTTAATTCAAAGCCCATGTATAACAGCTCGTAGCGAGGTATGGATTTTAGTTAATAACAACATTGTTACGAATATCAATTAAGCAGCATTTATTGGTATCAACAGTACTGTAAGCTTAGAAAAGTTAAAAAAATCAAGTCTGATCATAGAAAAATTCAAATCAGTTTACATGAAATCACAAGTATAGTGGACAGAAGAGTAAACCATAAGTTTGTATAACATTGGATGTTGCAGAATATAAAACAGTGGCGTCTGGACTAGTTTCACGTTCACGTTTAATAATTACAAGAAGAATACACATTTTAATAGCGCTTTTTACAGAAAATTAATGTAATCAAAGGCGCTTTACTGCAAAGAAAATTAAAACACAAAAAGAAAGTCATGAGACATAACATTATCACAATATTATTTTAAATTTGAGTTGTAATAACATTTTAAATTGAGAAAGCAATTAAACATTTTTTAAAGTGAGCAAGCAAATTATTTTATAAAAAAGGGACACAAACGCTAAATGTACAATGACCAAATTTACAAAAAAACAAGCGACAAGAAAAGATTTAGATTAGAAGACTGTAAAGAGCGGGAAGATATACAAATTAGATCATTAAAGTATGAAAAGAAATACTATTTACCACCATGAACAATGCCACAAAATTTTAAATATAAAGCATAAACACTCCACTAATCATTGTTTGGGAGTTATATGAGTGGATTAACGGACACAAGAAACAAGCCTTACTGAGGTGTTTGGCAGTTTTTGCAAGTATAATACGGAGAGATAAGCTTTCTTGAAATAACTATTGACATTTACCTATTTTTTTGACAAAATTTTAGAATTTAATTTGATGCAAAATAATTATTTCGACATAATATGCCTTTAAACCAGTGTTTTCCAAAGTGGGCGGCATTGCCCCCTAGGGTTGGTACTTTGCTTAGGGGGCGGCTACACAAAAGAGGGCGGTTGGGGGGCAACAGCGCAGCATTAACAACATTTAAGTAATAAATAGCTAGCTTTTTTTTACACATTGTGACTGACAAAATATACTTCATAGACTCATTCGCTATAGTAGAAGAACTCGTATGCAATTAATAGATAAATAAGAGTTGACATTAGCATTATAAAGTTATGAACGAATGCACAGTAGTGATGTGCTGAACTGTTACTAACTGCTCTTTTGAATATTTTAACTGTCACTTTTACTGTTACTTTATATTCATTACGCCAACTAAGAAATAATCAACAGCGATTGTGACGTTATTATCATATCAAAGGCAGAAGCAAATAAAAAAAGCAATTGTATTAGAAATAACAAAGCAGAAGCGAGATTGCTGATATTTTAAAAAATAAAAAGCTTTAAAACGAGTGAGTTCAATTTAAAAGAAACAAACAAAAAAAGGGCTGGCATATGTGTATTAGGGGTAATTTTGAAGATTAAATAAACATGGTTTATTGAATTATCATATATTTTATTTTTGAAATAAATATTTTATGTATAATATACTTTTCACTTAAAAAAGAAGTGAAGGGGGCGCTGGGAATCCATCTGGAAGCCAAGGGGGCCTCAGACTGAAAAAGTTGAGAAACACTGATTTAAACAATGAAAAATTGAAAATATTTCGAAAGCAAATTACCAATTAACAATCACAGAATTTCCAAAAAAGAATAATCGGTAACTAAAAAATGTTGTCGTATTTCTTTTCGGAGTAACTATAGATTTTTAGAGTTTGGAAAGAACAGCTGGAAAGTCTTTGCTTTAAATGTTACGCAATTACAACAGTTTACTGTTTACATTTATTGAAACTGTTTAAAACCTTATCTTTCCACATTGATCATTTTTCTTTTGACAGAAAATTAAAAATTAAAATTGGACCCACTCGATTGATATGATTTTAATTCAATTTTTTCATAATGCTTAAACCTCTGGCTGTTTGTGAATTTAATCAACTTGTGACAACAAAAAATGCCACTTAAGCGTGTCTGGAAAGAGAAAAAGATTATCTTATAAAGTCCTTTTAACTTTTTTGATACATTTTACTGGTCGTCAAACCATAACAATGTTTGCCATAACCGTCGAAAATACAAGTTGGACAAACAGCGGGAAAATTTTTATGAAAATAATTAAAACATTTAACAAATTTATTTCTTGTATTTTCTGAAAATGTTTATGGCAATTAATCTTCAAGAAATCCACCTTCATCCTTCTTTTCTTACCCTGCAGCATATTAGAAGTTGCGGCAAAGCAATGAAAACATCGTGTTAGGTTTAGCCGACCCAAGAACCAAGCCCGTGCCCTCCGTATCAACAGTAGCAGCAATCAATAGAATAAATAAAAATTTTATTAGTTGTCTGAAAATTTTTAATAATTAAACATTATAATTTATAAATTCATTTTAATTTGAAACAACCAATTGATCAAACCTCGTCTCGGTAAGGACCGGGTTTGAATCTCTGGATATTTGGGCCTGACACGAAATCGCAGCATTTCACACTTAAAAATGATCAATCCACAAAGATGTGATTTCCTTTATCAGATTTAACGTTGTAAAGATGGAAAGTAACACACACTCAAAACAATAATTACAGTGTAGAAAGAACTTATATTTATTTTTTATTTTCTTATTCTCTTTCAATCAAACTAGTTTGAACCAGAACAAATGAAATAAATATTTTCATACTTTTTAAAAAAATCAAAAGAGCGACATATTCACTTTTTGCGTAACATTGTATGAGACAATGGTAATTTAAAAGTACCTTGATTCTATTTCCAAATAATGCTAAACGCAATTGTGCCAAAACAGTAGAAGAATTTTTTTTAATTTTTAAATATAAAATAATTTGTCAAATCTTTTACAAAGTACTTATACTTTTACCTGTATAAGATCTAAGAAAAAAAGGCTTCTTTATCAATTAAAAAAGAACCTCTCTCTGAAGCTGCTGTTTTATTCAAAAACAGTTTGTCCTCGAATAGGAGTTGAAATAAATAACTTAATTTAAATATATAGTTAAACACGAGGATTTTATTTTTGATTACAAATCGAGCTGCTTTGAAAACGAGAAGCACAAGACTGAAGTTTCGCTCTTGTTAGAGCTCGTCAGTGGTGCCTATGTCACTGCGAAGCGAACCGAGAACCTGTAGTCTTCATGCAGGTTACTATACCACTAGACCACAGGACCCGGACGATGAAATGACTCAAAGCAGCTATAAGTATTTCTTGGATTTGGAGCTCAAGAATTAATTTAGATATAGTAAGTACAAATATGTTTGACAATGAAAAAAAAACTTTAAACTAATGAAAAAAATCAAAATACCGCTTAATGTTTTGTTCCCGTAAGACTCCTTTAAAATTGTGAATTTTTTCTTGAAAAAAACACCAGAGGGTTGCCAGTCCATTCTCATCAGGTAAAAACAGATCACTTTTACCACACGCGTTATTTGTATGATGGGAAAACTTATTTCAAGAAAAACTTATTTAAATTTTTTCTCTACTCGTTGGACTAAAAGCAGAATCTGATAAAGTTTTGACCTATATCTCGGAGTTTACAACGATAGTCTTTTTCAAACTTGATTCAAGTTGAAACTGTTAAAGAAACAAGAAGAAAAATTTTGTTGCGTTTATGCAACAACTCTTTTGCTGGGTTGTAGGCTGCCTGCTAGCGGAGGCTACGTCGTCAGCGTCTATTTTCAGATCGTACATAATAATCAGATTCAAGAGAAAAAGTTATTACTGCCACAAAAAAGCGAAAAGCAAACTATTCTGTGTTTATTTTGCAGAACAATTACTGTTCAAAACCTGTGTCATTTAGCGTTTTGCTAATTACCAATTTCATATAAAAACTTTCTATTATTTTTATTTAAAATTGTAATGCAGAAGTTATTACAGAATAAAAATTTTCTACAATTTCTTGCTTTATACTATTAGGTTTAGGTTAAGTCAATCATTTTTTAATCGTTTTTTAAATTAGGCAAAAGAGAAAATCCATGAAAAGAATTAGTGCATAATTGAGGTGAATTATCATTGTTCTTATTTAAAACTTTTGTGACATCACAAATTATTTTATTAACTAATTTTTTTACCAAATTTTTTCCTGTTAAGCCTTGATATAAATAATTAAAAATGATTGCATATAACCTGGAAACACGTTCCAGAAAAACATTTTTTAGATGAAAATTAACTATCAAGTAGAAATTCGTTTAATGGTTTTATTATTAATCTCAAATATTTCAAGACAATATAGAACACAAGTTCAACTTCGTAATATCGTCATAAGCAAAGAAAAAGTAACTTTTGAAAAAGCTTTTGAAACGTGCGAGTCTTTATACAAAGGAATTTTAGCCACATCACTAAACATTTTTCATTGGAGGAAAATAAAAAAAGAAATCGCACTATCTAAAGGTGAGTTGATCATTACCTTTCCTAAAAGTGATTTTCATTCTTTTAACATTTTTTGTTCTATTTCACGAGTGGTTGATACTTATTTATTTATTTTCTTTGCTTTATTTATCCAATTGACCCTCATAAAAGCATCGAAGGCGCTTTACATGGAGCAACTTTCAAGCAATTACCCCGATCTGCTTCCTAAAGTGCCAAGATATTGCTTTTCGGTTGAAATTTTTTATTTGTTTTTTTTTAGTTTTTGTAAGAGATATGATTGAAATTTGAAACTGCTTTTCAAGACCGCCAAGCAGAAAATCGTAAGGTAAAGTGTCCTTCCCAAGGACCCAACAGAATGGCGCAAGTAGGTTTTGAACCGGGACCTTATTCATTATAATCACGGAGCTCTATCCACTCGACCACACTGCAGACAGATTAAAAATTTTTCATTGTACCGCAGGACTTCTTTTTTCAAGCTGTATAACGAAAAAAGTTGTTCCATTTTTAAGAAAGGACAGATTGGTGTGATATGGTTTTTTATCAACCTTGATGATACAGAATCTGTTATGAAATAGGCTACTTTGCAGTTTTTGATTACAGCGAAAAGAGGGATTTTTTTGGAGAAATTTATTTAAAATTGCTTCTGAGCCGCCCATTAGAATTCGACATGGTTGACTAAACTTTAAGTTCATTTAGTTTAAAAGTGATTTATTAAAATAACATACATACTTAAATTAATTTTTTAAGCTTATCTTACTGAAGTTTTTTTAATTATCAATACGTATTTATGGAAAATGTATATTTAAATTCATATAAGTTAAGTCAAAATTTAAATTAATGTTAAAATAAAAAAACGACAAATAAGTTCTCGTTTCAAAGTGATTGTAAATCGCTTGCTGTCTTTTTACTTACTTGATAAGATTTTAACCAGATACTTATTTTTTTTATGTCATCCCTGTTACTACAGCTTTGATTTATTCACGCAATATAATACTATTTGAACGTTTATCGCTTCACTACGTCGTAAAACATCTCGGAAAGTATTAAGGCATGCACGGGTAAAAATAGTCGCCAGAGGGAAAAAGTTTTTATTCTAATTTGTATCGCTTTACTCTTTTTATATCGTTGTACAGATTTCTGCTACAAAACATTGACTGAAAAAAATATGTAAAAAATTGAACAATTAGCTGACACAACAAACGCAGACGCTTGCGCAATATATTTCTTTTCTTGTAGAGTATTATTCATACACGGTAGTCAGAAGTACACAAAAAAAGCAAAATTTTGATTTTTTTTTATTTTTAAATAAAATTTTGAACAAATAATTTGTGAATTAAGTTTACACTTTGCTGACACTTTGCTTTTAAAAACACTTTTTCATTTATGATTTAAACACTGTGCAATACTCTCACAATCTTTGTCTATTTTAGGTCACATGATTAAAAGAATATGGTAAAATAAATCTCGGACATTTTAAGTTATATATTAACAATGATATAAGAGAATTATCTTATATTTTTAACGTATTAGTATTTTTAAACTGTGACTGATTGTGGTCAAATTCAGCTTTGGACTTTAAAATTCGACTGAAATTCGACTTTAAAATTCAAATAAATCGAAAAATATTAAAAGTTCAAAAAGATTTTTAAAATTAAAGCAGAGCTTTGAGTTTTATGATTAAGTAAAAATATCACGTTTTTTTTTAGTTAGTTGCGACAAGTTTACGAAGTCTTGTTTATATGTTTATATGCAGAATGCTTATCTCAAACAAAATTTCCTTGTTCTTTGTTTTACGTTGGGATGAAAAATAAAAGTCATTTCAAAAATGGCCTGACTGTCCCCTGGGCAAAAACAAAAGCGAAGACCAAGAATCAAGACAAATGCCGGGGAATTGGTGTTGTTAAAAATCCGTTTTCAAAAAATAATTTCTTCCAAATGAAACTTTTTGCACTGAAGTGCAGTACCTTAGCAGGATATATATGTGAGAGAAAAGGTTAGTTGTGGTTTGATATTGCTAAACTATACTGATATTAAACGTAACAATTTTTTAAATAGCTATGTTTTTGAAGCAAATAAGATTAATTTATTTACGTGAAGCACTTAGCGAAGCTATTTGTACTTGAATTGTACCTCAAACGAAAAATAAATCAACTGCAATGATCGATAGCGTTTAGGGTTGCTTCTGAAAGTTAACTTTTACTTTGCAGCTGTCAAGCACACAAAGCTATTCGTTTCCCAAAATGCAATTTATTATTTTCTATGCTTAGCCTTAATCATGTTAATTAAAAAAAGTGTGGTATGTTGATTTGGTGTCCAGTTAGGCTTGTAAGTAAGTTCACTCAGACTAAAGAATCAATGTTGATGTACAAAGTTTACAACAATATGTAGATTAGACAGAAGGGCAGTTGATGCGCATTGTTAGTGCTGCAATTAAACCAATACAAAATTGAGTTTAGTTTTGACAAGAAATTTTTTAAATGAGCCAAAAGACCAAAAAATGTTTAAAATTTTTTGAATGATTTTTGTTGTAATGCATCATCATAAAGGACTTTATGACGACTCATATTTCAAAAAATGGTTCGCCATTTGTCTTTCAGTTACACTGTAAATATGTTAGAGTTAAAATTTCAAACATGGATTTGCCGGAAGATGAAACCACATCTATTTGTGAAATTTTGTTTTTTACCATAAATCACGGAAACAAAGTTTCTGACTACATGCGATAATTTCAAACAAATTTAATAATCGCTTCTAATAATAAAATAATTGTTGAACGTTTCCCACAAAAGTTAATTTTTGCCGTTTTTTACAAGAAGAGTCCTCAACTGGGGTCCACATAAAAAAGTATTTAATCTGGGGTTTATGGCACTCGTAAAGTTGTCCACGAGACAGGACAGTACGAAAAAAATTCTTGATTTCAGGACCCTGAGATTTCGAATTTGTAGTTTAAATTTACTTAAAATTTTCATCAAAAAAAGATTTCATATTCGGTCTACTATCTACGTCGATTAGATCCAGACTCCTAGAAAATACGAAGGAGGATTTGATGATATTAGAAGCCATATTTAATCAAGTCCGATGCTTTGACATGGCTCAGAAAAGAGTTATATTGCGACTAATGGTTTTAAGTAGGCCCGGTTCCTGCAATCAAAAGTTGCGAAACAAAACATGCAAAGGTTGTTGAACGATCTTCTTATGGAAAAGGTTGAGACGCTTGTGTGATTTACAGCAGATGAAGAAATGCGAATGCTGTGGTGCTAACCAACTTCACAAAAAATTTTAATGCCCGGTCCAAAGAAGTTAGTGTTTTCAATGCCATAGCTATCGCCATTTTGCAAGACAATGTTGTTCCCGCGTTAAAAGGTTCAATTGTTCAGTTTAATAAACTGTTGTAGACTAATGCAAGCAAATAAACATTAGTTTTATTCAACTGAAAGACGCTGGATCTACCAAATGTGATAACAAAAACTGAAACATAAGAATTTCACCATGCGCGTAACTGCCAAGGCAGCAGTAAGCACATGACAAAGTACACAAAGAGATGACGTCATTAATACAGTACACGCGCGTACAGTGCGGGTTCGATTACACGACAGTTATGACTTTGATTTGTACAATCCACTTTCGCGACTGAAACGTTTATGCAAATCGAAGTGATGAGCTTTCTTTCTTTTTGTCTTTACTTTGATTTCATATAAAAATATGTAATGTTACTTTGATTTCGGCAAAAATACCCATGCTTTTGTTTTGGAATCCGAATAAATATTTTGAGAAAAATATTTGAGAATTCCTGTTTTACAAAATCAAAACAACATTTTTGCTTTTTTACGTTAAAGAGTTAAGAGAGTTTTTACGTTACAATGAGCTTTTTAAATCACTTCGGTTTCTTGATTCCTTTTCAAGGTTTTTGAATGAAAAATGTGAGACAAATTTGGAAATGTCATACATAATACGTCATCAGTTAAATCTTTGAAGACTGTTGTGGTCTGCTTCCGGATCAAATCATGGCAGCGATGGTGTCAAGCAGACAAGAGATTTTGTCATTCAAAACCGTTATATCTTGTCCTCCATGTGGTGCCTGGTCAATTGGTCGGGTAATGCAATCCGTCTGCAGTTCGTTCAGGGGCATAACACTCGCTATCCGAGGGAGGGGCGGGGCACCATTAAAGCATGAATGAAATCGTCCCCCATTAGTCCACTGGCGATTAAACTTGTACCAAGCTGGGTAAGCCTATTCTAACGGGTATATTCTCGGCCCTGGGAATCAAAATACCGCCCATGAACTTACGTACTCTCAAAATAATCCGTGTTCCATCTGTGATTTAACCAGTGGGCAGCGGGAATGCCTGGTTCAGCAAGGTTGTTCGGTAGTTTCCCCGCAACTGGCACAAACGGTCATTCAGTTCTCATTCTCTTGTCGATAGTATTTAGGAATCCGCCAAATAGAGTCGAACAGCTAACAATTCTGCTAAGCCAGAACAAATTTATTTTAGGTCAGAGAATACCCATTCCTTTTGTATAATTAAATCGCTCACGCGCTAAATTTTTTTTTACCCTTAATCTATAACATTATTTTTCTCGAAGTATTTTTTATTGACTCAGGCTTGATATGAGTCCTCCTCCTGGCGAATTTGTTTTGTCCGCTATTGTTCAAAAACAGTAAAAACTAAATAATTGTAGCCTATGCAGAAACATTTTTAGAATATTTTACACAGATAACTCTACGTTGAGGTAGTATATTTTCCTAAATGAATAATTTGTGCAACATCACTATTTTTTACTAGAAAATCAAAAATTTTAAGCGTCCACCAAATTTTGTTCAGTACAGTATTTTTGTTCTATTAATTGGAAACTTTTATACAAACTTTTTCAGGTTATTTGTAAGAAGGAAGCCGATCAAAATGACTGTTGAATCAATCTTAATAATAAGTTTGTGCGGTGCTTAATTACTTTTTCTACCGATTATTTTATTATTTTTTTCTGTAGCTTGTTACGTGTCAAATACAGTAACTTATTACGTGATGTAATTGGTAATATTTTCAACTTACATTCTGTATTTTTGTAGGAAAAAGAACATCTAAAAGAAATGCAATTCAACAAACGACACAAAACTCTTCAACATCAACACCCATTGAAACCACCTCCCCCTGGACTGGTAATTTATTAAATTAAAACTTTATTTTATTGATAGTTGTTTATGCAGCTAAAAATTTGATGATGTAAAAATGGATTTTTTAGCAGTTTAAAAATATGCAAAAAAAAGGTTTAAAAATCGCTCTTAGTTGCATTCAAATCAACAATTTTTGCCATAATGATCTACAAGTGTTTTTGCAATTTTTTTTTTAAATCAAAAACTCATTAAACAAATTTCTTTTAATGCAAAGAATTAATTTATTTATGAAAGTAAAGCGTGCTGTTTACCCGAAAAAGGTTTGTGATTTTTGCAAACGTTGCTTTTATTTCGAAACAAAATCAAATAAAAAATTTATATGACAGCAAACAATGTTGCAAAATATTTGATCGAGCATCTAACATAGCATCTAACATAGTCTTCTTCTTCTTCTGAAAGGAGACTAAAGGGAAGGTAGAGTCCTTCTCTACTTTCCCTTTAGTCAAAGGTGGCCACAACGTATCATCATTCTCCACATCTTTCTGTTTTCAATGTCCGTCTCCTTTGCACCAACTTTCTCCATATCTTCTTTTACCGCATATAAAAATCTTCTCTTTGGTCTCCCTCTTTTCCTCTTTCCTGGTAACTCCATTTCCATCATCTTTCTTCCTACATACTCTTGGTCTCTTCTCATGACATGTCCATACCACCTCAGCCTTCCCTCCCTCATCTTCATTCCTAACCGTTCTACCTTAACTGTACTCCTGAGGTGCTCGTTTCTAATCTTGTCTTTTCTTGTCACTCCCATAGCAAACCTCAGCATTTTCATCTCTGCGACTTCCATCTCTTCCACTTGTTTCTTTGTGACTGCTACTATCTCAAGTCCATACACCATTGCTGGTCTTACCACTGAACTGTACACTTTTCCTTTTAATCTAGCTGGTAACCTCTTGTCGCAGATTACTCCTGATACTCTTCTCCATCCGTTCCATCCTGCCTGTACTCTCTTCTTTACCTCCCTCTCACAACCACCACTTTCTTGCACCGTTGATCCCAAATACTTAAATTCCTTTACTATTGGCACTTTTGTATCCTCCATCTTTACTGTTCCGTCGTCATTTCCTCCATTTATTCATAGATATTCGGTCTTCGACCAATTTACTTTCATCCCTCTTCTTTCCAATGCATACTTCCAGAATTTTAATTTCTGCTCCACTTCTTCCTTGGTCTCTTCGCAAATCATAATATCATCAGCAAACAGCATCGTCCATGGTGGTTTTCTCCTTACTTCATCCGTTAGCCTGTCCATTATCACTGCAAAAAGGAGTGGACTTAAAGCTGATCCCTGCTGCAGTTCAACCTTAACCTTGAAACTTTCTGTAGTTCCTACTGCACACCTCACCACTGTTTCGCTTCCCTCATATATATCCTGTACTAGTTGCACATACTTTTCCACTATTCCGGATTTTCTCATGCAGTACCACAGCTCTTCCTGTGGAACCCTGTCGTAAGCTTTCTCTAGATCCACGAATACACAATGTAGCTCTTTTTGACCTTCCCTGTATTTTTTCATCAACATTCTTAAGGCAAACATGGCATCGGTGGTTCCCTTTCCTGGCATAAATCCATATTGCTGTTTGCTGATCTCCACTCTATCCCTTAACCTGGTTTCAATAATTCTTTTCCATACTTTCATTGTGTGGACCATTAGCTTTATTCCTCTATAGTTTCCACAGCACTGTGCGTCTCCTTTGTTTTTATAGATTGGGATAAGCACACTCCTTCTCCATTCTTCTGGCATCAGTTCACCCATTAATAATCTGTTGAACAGTCTGGTCAAAACCTTTATCCCCATCTCCCCCATGCCCTTCCAAACTTCTACTGGCAACTCATCTGGCCCAACCACTTTACCTTTTTTCATCCTTCTTAGTACATTCTTTACCTCTTCTCTACTGACACAATTTACCTTTTCATTAACCACTTTTAGTTCCTCTGTCCTAGGTTCTCTGTTATTTTTCTCGTTCATCAGTTTCTCAAAGTACACTTTCCATCTCTTTAACACTGCCTCTGAATTTACCATAACATTACCGTTTTCATCCTTTATAACCTTCATGTGCTGTACATCTTTCCCTGCTCTGTTTCTCTGCCTAGCCAATCTGTACAACTCTTTTTCACCTTCTTTTGTTTCCAATCTAGCATACAAATCATCATACGCACGTCCCTTCGCCATTGCAACTGCCTTCTTTGCCTTACTCTTGTTTTCTTTGCATATCTTTTTAGTATTTTCATCTCTTATTTTGTCCCATGCTTTCTTTGCCTCTTTCTTTTCCTTTATGCTCTTTTGAACTTCCTCATTCCACCACCATGTCTCCTTGTCTCCTTTTCGTTTCTCAAATGTCACTCCCAGTACAGTTTCAGCTGTTTTTCTTAGCATTTCTGCCGTTTTGTCCCACTCATCAGGTGACCCATCCTTGCCTCCCAGAATTCTGGTCACCTCTTGTCTAAACGCTTCTTGACAGCTTGTGTTGTTCAGTTTTCTACCATCGTATCTTTGGCTTTACTTTTTCTGCTTTTTTCTTTTTCACCATAAGAGCCATTTTGCATACCGCCATACGGTGCTGCTTTGCGACGCACTCATTCAATATTACCTTACAATCGCACATTTCCTTCAGGTTCCTCCTTCGGCACATCACATAATCTACTTGGGTACTTTTTCCTCCACTCCTGGGTACTTTTTCGTATAGTAATTTCCGTATCGTATACTTTTTCTTATTTTTCGTATTATTTTTCGTATACTTTTTCTTATTTTTCGTATTATTTTTCATATACTTTTTCGTATCGTATACTAGTACCCAAGTACTTTTTCCTCCACTCGTGCATCTAACATAGTGATAGATTATATTAAATTTTCATCAAAATATATCAAAATGTTTTTCATTTTTCTATTCTTGTTTTAAATTTCTGCTGAGCGACTTTAAAAATTAAATCTAAAAAAAGAAAAATTCAGGTTAAAATATTTTATCTTATAATCACAATAAAAGTTTTTTTTGATTCAACGTTTCTCTAAATTTAAGAATACAAAAGCAAACTAAACAGGCTATCACGACACATTGTTGCTGATTTGCTTGGTCTTTTTGTCAATTTTTTTATTTTTTTTTTATTTTTATCTCTATATTTATCCTCCTGACTCGCAGGAAAGCGACGGAGGCGCTATACATAGGGTAAGAAATTACCCCGACCTGCTTCCGGAGATGCCAAGATATTGCTATCCGCTAGTAATTTAGTAGAGATATTACTGTAATTTAGAACTGCTTGTCAAGACCACCAAGCAGGGGAAAGTGCCGTAAAGTGTCTTTCCCAAGGACACAACAGAATGGCGCAAGTGGGTTTTGAACCGAGACCATGTTGATCATCAGTCCGGCGCGTTAACCACTCGACCACGCTGCCAAACCATTTTTAATTATTGTGATAAGTATAAGAGCTGATATATTCAAAAACCAAACTGTGTGTTTAACTTTGTTACATCTTTTACGTCACAATGCAGCTGCTTTGCTTTTGGTTGCAAATTTTTGAATAAAAAAACTAATTTCTCGCTTTTTGGGGATATTTTGAGTAAACTTTTAGAAAAATTAAAAGCATTCTTTTTACAATATACGAGTATATCAGGGGCTCTTAAACTTTTGAACCTATGACTTCTGGATGTCGCTAGTACTATTTTGCGCCCCCTATTTCTCTTTTACGTTTTGAATAAAAGCATAGAAATTTAACGTGCTTTACAACATTCCACCAGATTCGCGCCTTTTTTGAAAACGTTTCCACCTTAAAAAAGAGCATACACTGGTTTAAGAATTATCTTACTATATTATAAATGTTAAAATTCACGTCAAATGCAAACTTTTGTGAAAGCAAAGCTTATTCTTTCAATGAAATGTGTAGTTGAATAAAAATTTGTCACTATATTGGTTTTTATTATAAAAGTATTTATTTCAAAATCTTAATTCTTGATGCGTGGATATAGTTTTGCAAATGCACGTTCAAGTTTTAATTTTTATTTATTTCTACGCAGAAGCGGTCTCAAAGTGCTCCTAATCCTCAGTCATTAATTCACAACGTAAGGGGATTTTTATGCACCGGCTGATGGCAAAGTGCTAAAAAGTTTTTCTGAGTCTAAAGCTGGGGTGTCCAACCTTTCTTTGTCGCGGGCCAAATTTTTGTCCGTAAGTTTTTCATGGACCGCAATCGCTGAAACAATCAAAGTGATGTTGCCATGCGAGTTTGTACGATAATTTCCGTCTCCAAAAGAGATGTTCCCTAAAAAAAAAGGTCTTCACTTATATTCAAAGTTTGTTTTACAGTTTTCGCTTGCAAAACTACGTGTTCTCAAAAAAAAAAGGTCTTCACTCTTCTTGTGGTCTTTATTTTGTCGTTAAATTAGTGCTTTCCTAAAGCTTTTGCGGCATACTTCGGCGTCTCTCGCGCGACACAGGTTGAGGAGGTTTAAATGCAGTGCACCAATTCAAGTTGATGTAGCATCTGATTAAAAATTCCTTACCAGGCCGCACCAAAAAGGTTCGGGAGCCGTGGGTCGAACACCCCTGGTCTAAAGCAATGTTAATTGCTGCTTCTGTAATAATATCACCGGAATTTGCCTTTAAAAACTTCATTACTTAATCTAAATAAATTCAAAGTTTCAATAAAATTGTAGACGAAAAAAACTTTAGGTCAAATAAAAATTCCCCACATGATGAGCCATAGATCTCTTAACATTTCAATTTTAGACGTTGACGTTCTTCAAAATTACGTTTAGAAGATTAAAAATTTTTTGATTAAGTCTTTAAACTAATGCTCTTACATACCTATTTGTGAATTATTTAAACAAAAACACTAATCCTTTTTTTGTTTGTTTAGTAACAGATATATTTAGTGCGGTCATGCTGGTAGTTATCATCATACTCCTATTCTATCTGTGTCATAGTATATTACCATGGTAAGTGACGTTAAATCTGAGCTTTATATGTTACTTTTCATGAACTTTAAAGTTTTGGTCATTATAATAGGATGATATTTTAATTTAAAGTCTCTTCAGTTTAGAGCAGGGTTGCCCAATCTTTGCCTCTTTGCGGGTCAAAACTTTGCAAGCAAGTTCATCGCGGGCCTTAAACGTTGCAGTTGTTTTTGATTAATCCCCTTTCATCACAGGAATTAGAATCACAGGAAAAGCTTGAAGATTAAAAAAAGTGTTTACTTTTATTCCATTTTTTTTTTGTAAATCAAGCGAAAAATCTCTCTTAAACGAAAAATAATTGTGCTCCGACTTTTTGGCGCAAGCCATTGGAAAGTTGCGAAGCGCTGCAAAATTGAAGATAATTGAGCATCTGATGAAAAATCTTTTGCGGGTCGCATCAAAGGTCTTCGCTGGCCTCGAGTTGAGCAACCCTGCTTTAAAGTAAAACAAACAAGCTTTTCAGCGGAGCGGCAAATAGTATTAAAAGTATCAATAAAATTTGTTCCAAATTTATGGTATTATTAATTATAGCCAGTTATCTAAAATGAAATAAGGACTACATTTTATTTTTAATTTACTTCGGTACAACCATTAAAACCACAATTCAATCAAGCCTTGCCTTTTTGTTTTGTTTGTTTTTTTGTAGCCTACATAAATCATTAGTTTTTTCTAAATTAATTTAAGAAAGGAAAATGATTTCATAAAATTCATCCAAATGCGAATTGACAATTGACCATAAAGGTGATAAATCCTTTATTTTTAGCCTATTATTTTTGTTCAATTTAAATAAAGTTTTTCACTCTTTATCAGCTTTTAAGGGATTGTTTTTGTGCACACGTAATTCTTTATACAGCGATGTTATCTTTAACCATCTTTAACTTTTGTGGTCTGTGGTGTGAGGAATAAAACTGTTCTCGCCAGAATGTTTTGCTCAACAAAAAGTCAGTATGGTCCATCGTCGATTGGAAATTACATTTCTAATTTCAGTTGGAAACCTCTTGCTTGCCTAATCATAATCGTCCAATTAAGAAAAAGGTCAGCTGAAAGAAAAACAGAAACAATAGTTTTTGGTCACAATAATTAGCGAAAAAAGCCTATTTTTGCCAATTTTAATGCTTTCCCAATTTTTGAAACGATTTTATTTTCATCAATTTTGATATTTTACATCTTCCATCTATTATAATTAATAAACAGTTTCAACGGTTTAAAAAAACAAATGGTGGATTGCGTGGACCTCCAGTTAGTGGATTTAATACCAAAAAATTCACAATCTATGTATTTCATGAACTTTACGGCGAAATCCTTTTGGAGTTTGAACCAGTGAAGTTGTGAAGCTTTTTGTTGAGGATTCTTTTTGCTGTGGTACATTTGAAAATATATTTGCAAATTGCCTTTGTTTTTAAAAATAAATTTTTGTGTCTGTACTTCTTACTTTTTATATTTTAACTCTATGTTTATCCTTCTTACTCATAGTAAAGCGTCGGTGGCGTTATACATAAGAAAAGCAATTACTCCGACCTGCTTCTGAAAATGTCAAAATATTGCTATCTGCTTGAAATTTTTTATTTGTTTTTTAGTTCATATTTAAAGATATGGTAGAAATTTAGAATTGCTAGTTAATCCGCCTAGCTAGGAAAATTGCCGTATGATGTCTTTCCCAAGAACACAACAGAATGGGGCCAGTAGGTTTCGAACCTCCTCTATATGGTCTCGTTCGTCATCGATCACGGTGCAGTTAATCACTTGGCTATTTTGCTGACAATTTAACTCAGTCTTTCACAGACTTTTTTTATTGTAGCCTATTTCAGGACTTTCAAAAATCTTTTGGCCCACATAAAAAAACGTACAGATTCCATCCAAAAGAAATGCATTTTATTCAAAAGTATTGAAAACTTTACATCTTGGAAACGATAAAGAGCTTCACCGCTACCTTAAAGATTTAAAGCAGGTGCTGCTGATCGATCAGGGTTTCATGGGTTTAATAATTTCGAAATTATCTTCCTTTTAAAAAACTGAAGCAGTTTGCATTTACTTAGTAATAGTCAGCGTAGTTTTCTTGGGCCAACTTAAAAAAATCATCCAGCCAATTCCCACATGTTGGCCTGATGAATTTCACCAGAAAAAAACGATCTTCACGAGTTTATGTTAATTTGTGATGTTACAGTTTTGAAAAAGAAAAAGAAGTTGTTGACGACAAAAATACAGTTGGTGAGTACGTATCTGCAATTGAAAAATTGATAAACTGTTTTATTTTAATAGAGCTGAATGAATACTCGATTCTACCTCACGCGTTGTTTAAATCTATTTTACTGTGAATAAATGTTTTGTTGATTCAAGTCGGAACATAGCGTTCAAGCCTTGCTGCACTTGATTTCTTCATATCCACCCAATCTATTTTTTATTTGCATCGACTATTTTTTATTTATTTATTTATTTCAGGTTTGAAAACCCAGGTAACGGTAAATAAAAAAACACAAATTAAGATCTAGAAAAAGTACTAATGAAGGACATACTGCAACAGTAATGTAAAGATTATAACTTGTTTGCAATCAAGCTTATCATGCGTTTAAAGTTTAAAGGAGGGCGATTCTGAAGATATTTTTTTCGACACTTGTCAAAACTTATGCTGTAGTCTTTTTAATTTTTGCCTCCCTCAAAAATATTTAAAAAATCGAAGGTTCCCAAGTATTTTTTTTAGAAAGTAGAAAGATTTTTTTAGTTTGCACTTGAACATGCAAATTTAAAAGTCATTTCTTGGGGGAAAAAGGTGTTGTGCCTCTTTCAGATTCAAGGGGTAATGCGAATCCATCCCTGTTCGTAAGCCACTGTTGACATGTATTGCTTATTTCCTAATTTTGTTTATTCTTTGTCTTTGTTCTTATAGGGCTGAATTGATGAACACGTTACATCGTGAAATAAAATATCTAAAACGTCACAATTAGTTTCTATTTAGTTTTAAAAAAAAAACTCTATTTCATTGGGTGCGTGACACTTGTGATTGTTTTCAGTGTTTTCCGGTTTCGATCAGAAATATAAAAACAGTAAAATAAGAAAATTTTTGGCAAATGATCTTGAGTCAATCAAAGAAGGAAGACGCAGCGTGGATTTAACCAAAAGCGAAAGTGAGATGGATTTGACGATTCAAGACGATGACTCGGGCTTAACCAATAAACCGGACGGTAATTCTAAACCAGCCAAAGAAGTAGACAGTAATACTTCCCTTTTCGAACAGTCTCAATGAAGTTTATTTTTTGTGCAATTTGCGCCGATAAATAAAAACTGCAAAATTTTTTATAAATTGTCAAGGTTCAGACGTTTCTCATTAACTTAATATCAAAAAGGCATCAAAAAACAACATTAAAAATATCAAATCGTGTCCGGGAAGAATCGAATATGAACAAGCGACTAAAATTTGCAGCAGTTTTACAACAATCTAGAAGACTTCGGTTTAATTCTTATCCCAGCCAAGCTGTTGTCCAGTTGAAATAAAAAAATTTCTGATTTTTTTTGTTATTGGCGATTTTTACAAAGAAATTTAAACTCTATTCATATGACTGCAGCTTACAAATAATTAAAAACCAAAAAAGGCTCTTAATATTCGTCCAACTGTTTTCTCGAAAGCAGATGAGAGAAATTGCATGACGATTGCTCTAAGTTTAACGCCTCCGACTTACTCTATCATTCGGAAAAATAAATAGTTTCCATGTTGAGGATGATACGTTTTTCTGCAGCATGGTTGACTTGGTAGAAACAAAAAATCGGTGATGAAAGCGATCCACATTCACCAACTGTAGTTATGCGGTTAGCCTTCGAAAAGACGCTTTAATTCATTTTTCTCTGCTCGGGAGTTTTACTTAAGCAGTTGTAAATTGGTCACATCGTAATAAAAACTTTTAATCGGACAGCAATATAGTGTCATTTTTGAAAGTAAGCTGCGACGATCGCTTGACGGCTGTTCTACATCAGGGTAATTCCAACTCGTGGCTTCTGCGGGCCGCTTTCAACATTTTGTCAAACATAACGACTGTGGTCGGTTGGAAAGTGCCTCATAATATAAAAGCTGTTTATTGGGACTTTTTTAAAACTTCATTTGATTTGATCAGGAAATAAGGGTTGTTTACTCTTGGGAAGAGGAACCTTATTTAGATTTTATTTAATTTTTCTATCTTCTGAAAGCTGATGCTTTTTTTTATGAAGATGCATAATTAATAAACTTTTTTGCGGGCACAGCAAAGTTTTGCTGTCACAGACCACATATGGCCAGCGGGCCTAGATTCAGACCATCTCAATCAATAAAATACTGAAGGAAAAACACTTGTGCATCAAGCTTTGACGCGGACGCAGTGTTTATTATAAGCAGGGTTGCCATTTTGTGTTTATTTCTAAAATTTGTGCTTATTTTTTTAAACATTGTCTCAGATGATTTTTAATATGCTTATTTTTAAAGGCGGCGGAATCAGGCTTCAGGGGGCAATTGCTCGTTCCAAACGTTTTTGGGATGAAAATACAAATTTTAGACACTAATTAAAGGAGAATCTTTTTTTTAGGACAAAAATAGAGATTTGGCTGTGTTTATTTTTTGTTCAGTTGGTAACCTTTATTATAAGTATGCTGGCGATAAATAGAAACACTTGAACATTAAAACAAAAAGCAGTTTGTCAAAAAATTAGTTGGCTTTCTGGCATATATATCAGGCAGCATAAAAACCTTGGTAAAAAATCAATACATAAAATTTAACTTAAAATAAAGTTTTAAAAGCAGCTTTCCAAAATATACATAAACTAACAATTTAAAGTTTATACTGTTTCAAAGTTGTCTTTACTGTTGTCTTTTCCAAGGACACAACAGAATGACGCGAATAGGTTTTGAACCGAGACCATGTCGTTCACTATCACGGCGCTCAAACCACTCGACTACGCTGCCGACGTTCTCGTCACCCTCTAATTTGTGATTATACAAGAATAAAGTTTACGTTTCTTGAAAACTGTGAGTTTTTCCTTGCGAACGCCTGTTTGTGGTTTCCCTATAGAAGTGGGGCCCAATTGCTGGTTTTGAGGGGCGGTACGCAGGTCGAAATCACAAACATTGTAACTCTTTTTCATCCAATGCACCTATTCACATAAATGACGCAAATACACCGGTACCGATAGTTCAAGTGAAGCTTACCTTACAAAGATGAAACTATGGAGAAGCATGACAAAATGACACAATTAATGCAGCTTTTCCTAATGTTTGTGTTTTCTGTTTGAATTCTTGGTCAAAACAATGCTTTTCAAACTTTTTATACTCATATATTCTCTCCCTAACCCAATACCCACCGGAAGTGGGCGCCAGCACCGCAATTATTTTAGGCATTTCAAAGCGCAAGTGCATTGCGACAGTCTAATCTGGAAAATACGCGTATTCATAAAAAATTCAAGAAGACTTGGCCTGTCACAAAATCGCTGCGTTTTCATTATTTTTGTTTTGGAATGCAGTTCTTTCGAATTGCGCGGGTAGCAACAAATCACAAAACTAAATCTTATTATACAGACTTAAAACTGGTCCGAACATTTTCTTTTAAGAATGCTATGATTGAACGTGAACGTCATCAACACTGTGTCGGATCAAAATCTACCTTACTCGCTCTATTTTATTATTTCCTTAAGAAAGAAACTTTATGGCACTTTCCTCTGCTTGGCATTTGAAAATAGTTTCAAATTTTGTTAATATCTCTTATTAAAACCAAAATATAAAGTTTCGAACAAACAGTAATATTTTGGCATCTTTTAAAGCAGTTCGAGATAATTGCTCGCTATAGCTGCCTGTTACTTCCACAAATTTTAGTTTTCTAAATTTTGGAAAGTTTTTTAAAATTTTGTTCCGATGTTAAAAAGTTTTTTGAAATTTTGTAGGATTTATTTGGTAACTTAGTACGTTGTTTAATCGTCTACCTTTTTTGGCGCCTGTTAAGAAGGCCTCGCCAATAACACAATCTCGGTGTCTACTAAACGATAATTCTTAATCTTCTTGCTGGATCTGACCTTCGAACCAGCGACAGCAAAAATATAGTCTAGCTAAATCACAGCTCCGACTACTACAATATCTTCTTTATTAAGAAATATGCTCCAATCCACTTAGGAGCCCGAATAGTATAAATCAAAGCAACAGGTTAAAGCTCAATAGCTTAATTCTTCACAATCACGTAGATCACCAAAGACTTGCGACCAAAAAAAAACTATGACTTCACACAGTTAACAATTTTCCAATTTTAAGTTACCACAACGAAACATCCAATTTTATAATAATACTGCTTTTCAGCGAATCGTATTTATACCATTGGTAAGGTTGCTCGAATGTTCTGAAATTATCTCAATGAAGCCAATCACATATAAGCATTATTGCGTCACATGCAAAAACAAGTCAAGCGGAAATCCAGAATGTTCTCAATAAAGCGAAATTATGCAGTGTTGCCATATTTTTATAACTAAATGTAAAATATTTAAATTACTTACAAAACTTTTATTTCTTCGGCTATTTGAGCCGGACCAAAGCGAAATCAAAGATATTTTTTATGAGATTGTGAATCTACATAATTTGGGCGATTTTTAGGAACGGAACAAAGCGGCCCCAATTTGACACACAGTTGTCAAATTTCAACACAAATGAAGTTCGAAAAATCGCAACTTAACAAATCACAAAGACACTTGAATTCGATGTACAAATACACAACTTCACTTAACTCAATACTCAATAAAAAAGAAACACAGCACAATAAATAAATGAAATACACTAACTTTAACACTGCAGCCAATTGTAATCAATATCTTGTATACAGCACAAATGTGAATAACAGAAACATCAGTAGTTTATATTTGCTGCAACTTATTGTCTTGCTTCAAATCAACAATTCAACTTCAAAGTCAGCATTTATGAATCACAAGGGCAGAAGTAGTACACAGCTTTCTTTTACAATTTAAGCAGCAATATCTCAGATTCATTACATGTAAATAGGGCCAAAATAGCATAGGCTACAGCTAATGTCTTCTACTATCAACAGGAACGTCTTATTCTTCCAATAGAAAACCCAATAAGCAAAGCACATAAATAAACAAAAACACAGAAAATAACAACACAAGAGTAAAAATATTATGGCAGGGTCTGCCCTCTGTCAGCCTTGCCAAGTTGAAAATCTGCTATCTAAGGGGCAGTCTACTGGGGCAATACAAGAAAGGTCCCTTAATACATAAACCACTTTGACCTCACCAGTGCTTTCATCTGTACTAGTAGTGGCAACTTTAACTCTACGCACAATTTCCTTTCCATTTCTATTCTGGGGAATGACCTCATGCACCCTCCCAAGTTGGTATTTGCCTCGTTTTGATATATCTTCCATTGAGGTTAAGATTACCAATTGGCCTGGCGTTAGATTCTGTGCCATTTTCAACCACTTCTTTCTCCCCTGTTGCCAAGGTAGGTAAAACTCCAGCCATTTTTGCCAAAACTGGTCACTAAGAGAGATATTAAAGCGATAGTCTCTCCTTAAATTGTCTTTGTGTTGTGGTGAACCTACCACACAATATGGGCTTGAATAGGGGGTTAAGAGCGAGGCAGGGGTTATTGCTGTGAAGTCTCTAGGGTCATCACTTAAGGGAGTCAAAGGTCGATCATTTACAATCTTGGTGGCACTTCCCACGTATGTCAGCAACTCTACAAAGCTGGGTCTGCATTGTGACTTTTCAAGTACATTAGCAATCACATGCTTGATTTGCTTCACTATAGCTTCCCAAGCCCCACCTTGTGCGGGTGCATAGGGAGGAATGAATTCCCAGTCGATACCTTTTTTACAAAGTGAATTTTTCAATTCTGTAGACTCAAGCCATTTTGGCAGCACTTTGGCTGCAGCTTGGAATGTAGTTCCATTATCAGAATAAATTATACTTACTGGCCCTCGTAAGTCTGTAAACCAGGGAAGCAAAAAACTCTGCAGCAAAGAAAGTGAATGCAGCCATGCATCCCACTCTTTAACAATCTCATCCGGGACTTTTGTATCCCAATCATATTTATCTATAGCCAACTGCTGCAAGATCAAATGTGCTTTAATAAAGAAAGGGGACCCAAATCCCAGTGGATCAAAATTCTGTCCTAATTGACTGAGCATGGTTCTACGTTTATACTTATCTGGAGGCTTTACTGAACAGTCAATACGCAACTCATCTGAGTCAGGATCCCAGACACAGCCTAAGGTTTTGGCAGAAGGCAAGGCTAGCTCTTCACCACACAAGTCTAATTCTCGTATGGAAGCTGACAAAAGTTCAGGACCTAAAGAGGACAAAACACTCATAGTGTCCCTATTGGCGCTCCACTTAACAAGTTTAAATCCACGACTTTTAAATAGACTCACTGCCTCATTTGTGATTGTCTGTGCACTCTCTAAACTATCTACTGAAAAAATAAGGTCATCCATATACATGTTCTGCAGTATATTTTGAAGGGTCATATCACTAGCACATGTGGGATTTTCCTCAACAAGCTTCTTAAATGCGAGACAGGCAATGTAGGGGCTACTTTTGATGCCCCAAGGATGGACTCGAAAACGGTAGGATACCAACGTACCTCTTTCTACATCATTGTTTTCGAACCACAGCAAGCGAAATAGGTCTCTTTGGGCAGCCGGCAACTGAATTTGGAAAAAACACTTTGTGACATCTGACATCAAAGCATACTTACCTAAGCGAAACCTGGTTAAATCATGCAGCAAGGGGTTTAGAAGATCAGGTCCAGACATAATAATATCATTCACACAGGTTCCCTTAAACTTGTACGCTTCTTAACTTGAGAGGTAACAAAATAAGTTAGATACCATTTTTGGTCATTCGCACAATCAGCATCAGGCACACGTTCAATGTAATTATTGGACTGCATTTCTGCCATAGACTCAACTAAAAATTCTTTAAGATCAGGTTGCCGAAGGGCCTTCTTACGCAGGGCAGACAGTCGCTCGTGTGCTAACTCAAAGTTATTAGGAAATGTTGCTTTCTCAACCACAGGTACGGGAATCTCAAACCGGTCATCTTTTACCTTTATGCAGGGCTCTACCAATTGACTGGCAATAGTATCAGTGCGAGACCATTGAGGTATCTCATCTTCAACAGATAAATCTTTAACAACACTACGCAATTCAGCAATTTCTGCATCTTTTCTGTCAATAGCCTGTTGCAAGCTTAATGTCTTGCTTTGCTTGTCTTCAACATTGGCTCTTAAGACTTTGACAGGTACCTCATTTAAGGATGTTTTTCCACCAACGGCTAACCAGCCTAATGGAGAGAGTAGTGCGTGCAGGTCAGTTTGACTCTTGCCCATTCGTTCTTGCTTGGCATACATAAGATGGGCATTGTCATTGCCCAGTAACACATCCACACTATGGCAATTATCCAAGCAAACAATTTCAATATCATTAAAGTTCTCATACACACTCAAGTCCTGTTTATGAGGCAAAGTATTTTCATCATCACTCCAAGGTTCATTGACAACTGACACCACATTATCAAAAATCTCACCAGTATGCAATGACTGCACATTAAACTTGACTAAATCTGCCGTGGTAGCCTTGCAACTAGTCATTGTTTGCATTTCAAATGAAACATTATCAAATGCAGTAAGACCTAAATCTTGTACCAGCTTGTTTGAGACCAGAGTAACCTGTGACCCTGGGTCATGCTGTACATACACCAACCTGCTTTTACCATTTACAGGGTTCATTATGCGGGCAGCTGTGACACGACTAAAGGCAGCCTTCACACTCCCAATACCAACTTTGCGCACAGTAACTGAAGGTTCTGAAGTGTTATCACCACTCTCATGTGCTTGAGATGGTGTGACAAAGGCATTATGCAACAAGAGAGAGTGCTTTCTACTATATGCAGCTCCACATTTTCTACAGCTATTGGGGGCAAAACAATCTTTAACAAAATGCTTACGCAGACAGTTCAAGCACCGACCAGATTTAACAATTACATCTTTGCGATCAATAGGTGTCAAACGCAAAAATTCAGAGCAATTTGACAGATAATGATGCTCAACCAGCCCTTTCAAAGAACAGTAGATGCACATAGGATGCTCTGGTCGACTATTAGTAGTTGGAGACTTCTTCTGTTTATCATTTATATCAGACCTTCTTGGGAGATTAGGTGATTTAACGTAAGTTTGTCTTATTGGGCAAGCATTTTTACTTTTATCATGGGGCTTTTCGAATTTGCGCAATTCACTTGAAGCATTTAGAAGTGAAATACCAAAATCTGTCGACTTGTAAGATTCTTCTTCCGTTATAAATTCAAATAAGCTTTCAAAACTAGGCTCATTTGTGTGTCCAAACCGATTTGCCAAAAACTTTAAGAACTCTTTTTTAGTTACATCTGGCAAACGCTTAGCCAAATCCAATACAAAACGACCTTCTACTTTATCTGGTTGATTATAAGCTTTGGCATAGAGCAAACATTGAGACAATTGGTCTTTAAATTCTTTTAGTGCAAAGGCCGAATCTGATTTTAATTTATCACCATACCGAAACTTGCGGATTTCCGGTTCAGCATAAAAACCACCTCTAACACCAAATCTCTGCAACAATCTTTCAAAAGACATTTCAATGCACCTAGCCTCAGACAGGCCAGGTGTGTCAGCAACCAGATTAGCAATATTTTGGCCAGCAAGTCCAACACAAGCAGCTTGCAACAAAGTTAAACGTGAATTTTCAAATGGACAACTATCCATTAAAGCCTTAATGCGATTATGAAAGAAAATATATGGCATATTACTTCCGTTGTAATTAATCAAAGATGCCTTATCTATGAAAGTACGACAATTTTGATATTGAAAGAAACTGTCCTGCTGAGTCAAGCCTGACTGCACAGGAGCAGGAGACATTCCATTATTCCAATTTAAACCACCAACATTGCAAGATCTAGCATTTGTAACAGCAGGTAAGGCAGCACTAACATACTTATTTTTAACACCACCATCATACTCAACAGCATTAACACCAGATGGGCTACAATTTTTAGGGCATGTCTCTGCCCGACCAGTTGGCACACCAGGGAAAACTAAATAATTCTCAAAACTCAGGAGGCATACTTCGGGCGGCCCCAAAAGCCACATTGCCTTGCAGAGACCTATCATTGCTACCTAGCAAATTATTTGAGTCAGAAAACTTCTGCAAGGTTAAATTCTCCCGGACAGCAGTCTTGGGGAGTAACACATCACCACCAGAGATCACATTCTTACTCAGCTGACTATTATTATTCAAATACCCACCATGGGTTTCAAGAAGTAAATCAGTTCTGGTGTGGGCTGACCGCCTTGAACTGACTTGAGAACCAAACCGTGACTTACGGCATTCCAAGTCCTTCTTTAAAAATTCAGCCTTTAATGCTGCCTCTTTTAAGGCCAGCTCTGCCTTGAGCTCTGCCTCTTTCTCCTCCCGGGCCAGTTGTGCCTGCCTTTCCTTTTCCTCTCGGGCCAGTTGTGCTTGCTTTTCCTCCCGAGCCAGTTTTGCCTGCCTTTCCTTTTCCTCTCGGGCCAGTTGTGCTTGCTTTTCCTCCAGAGCCAGTTTTGCCTGCCTTTCCTTTTCCTCTCGGGCCAGTTTGGCTAACCTTAAATCATCCATGATGCGATTAGTCTCCATCTGCCGTTGAATTTCAATTTGTGCTTCAGACAAAACAGAGGTACATGAAGCTCTAGACCCCAAGTTGGAGACACTATCCTCTGGGTCAATAATCCCATCATTATCTACCCCCCTGGCCATAGATCTAGTGGTCATCCCTAAGCGAGTACCAACCTTCACCCCCCCCGGGACAACCTCATCTAACCCCAAACCAGACGGGCCAACATCGGGCAGCCCTACGTCAATATCTTTACTAGACATGGCTAAAAATCTTAACAGTAAATACACTACCAAATGAAATAAATCACAATTACCACAAATTAATAAAGAAACAAACTACCAGTTCACAGCTTAATTAGAAAATCCAAATTCCACGGTACCTTTAGTTGTGAGGAATTTTCTTGCAATTCCCCTCTAGAGTCTTCAAATTAAATTTATTCTTTTCTCACAGTTCAATTAAATTAAGCAATTTTACCAACAGTTTTATTCAAAGTAGGTTATTCAATTTAAGAGCTCTTCTTATATAACAAATTTACTTGATCTTCTTAAAACTTTACTTGTTGAAATTTACTTGTTAGCTTGTAAAAAATCTTTTGAAATTTGCTTGTTAACCTTGCGAAAAGTTTTTGAAATTTTTGTTACTTCCACAAATTTTAGTTTTCTAAATTTTGGAAAGTTTTTTAAAATTTTGTTCCGATGTTAAAAAGTTTTTTGAAATTTTGTAGGATTTATTTGGTAACTTAGTACGTTGTTTAATCGTCTACCTTTTTTGGCGCCTGTTAAGAAGGCCTCGCCAATAACACAATCTCGGTGTCTACTAAACGATAATTCTTAATCTTCTTGCTGGATCTGACCTTCGAACCAGCGACAGCAAAAATATAGTCTAGCTAAATCACAGCTCCGACTACTACAATATCTTCTTTATTAAGAAATATGCTCCAATCCACTTAGGAGCCCGAATAGTATAAATCAAAGCAACAGGTTAAAGCTCAATAGCTTAATTCTTCACAATCACGTAGATCACCAAAGACTTGCGACCAAAAAAAAACTATGACTTCACACAGTTAACAATTTTCCAATTTTAAGTTACCACAACGAAACATCCAATTTTATAATAATACTGCTTTTCAGCGAATCGTATTTATACCATTGGTAAGGTTGCTCGAATGTTCTGAAATTATCTCAATGAAGCCAATCACATATAAGCATTATTGCGTCACATGCAAAAACAAGTCAAGCGGAAATCCAGAATGTTCTCAATAAAGCGAAATTATGCAGTGTTGCCATATTTTTATAACTAAATGTAAAATATTTAAATTACTTACAAAACTTTTATTTCTTCGGCTATTTGAGCCGGACCAAAGCGAAATCAAAGATATTTTTTATGAGATTGTGAATCTACATAATTTGGGCGATTTTTAGGAACGGAACACTGCCCTATATATAGCACCTCCGACTTTCCTGCGAGTCAGCAGAATAAATATAGAGATGAAAAAATAAACTTAAACAAAAAAGTTGTAAATCTTCTACAGATTGTATTAAAATTAGGCTGACTTAACCGAAGAAGCAAGATTTGCCTCAACACAGATAGTAACGCAGCAAGCTGTTTTGATATTATGATGCTTGCCTTGGGTGTAGACAGGGGCGCCGGAAGCGGGGAGGGCAGGGGAGGCAATTGCCCTGCCTTTTAATATTCTGAAAACACGGGGGCACAGGAGGGCAGATTGTGCCTTTTGAAATTTGTCTTACAGAAATATTTTTAGATCTGCTCTACATTTAACCTATGTAATCTCGATCACCATCAAATGCAATGGTGTTTCTAAAATCAAAGACATCTGTAAATCATGGTACAGTAATGAAAGTTGCGAAAATCGTAAGTTTTAGGTAGTGATGGATTTTGGGTGAGGCGAATGAGGCAGATGTTCGTTTAGAGTGAAAGAACGATTTTGAGTGAAGACCTTTGATTTTGGGACGAAAATAGGAAAATCAGAGACCGATTACAAGTGAAGACCTTGTTTTTTAGAGAATACGCTAATTTGATTGCGACATGGTTGCTATAATCGACTTTTGTTGGAGTGCCTTTTTAACAAAAAGTGCCCTTTTTTTGAAATTTGCCCCCCTGGAAAAAAAACTCCGGCGCCCCTGGGTGTAGATAACAGCCCCGGATGTCGAAATTCTTAATTTTAAGTAACGGATAAATGCTTGCAAAAATTAATCCTAACTCTTGGAAATATTTGTAAATCTTTTTTTATATTTTTGTATACTTGTACATGCAGATAAATATCTTAATAAAAAAATTTTTATTCTTTCTTCTACTTTTTTTTTATTAAAGCATTCGGAACATTAACAATCGAAACTTTTCCATTTGGAATTCAACGGCACCGACTCGCTTTAAAGCTAAGTTAGGTTCTTTAACTTCATTTTTTTACCCGGAGCCCTGAATCAATTTTTTTGTGGGCCACCAACAGGGGCGGGTTAGTCCACCGGGAGTTCGGAAATTTTCCAGCTTTTTTAGTCAGTTTTTGTAAACCGGTTTTGTAGTCAGTCGAAACTTTTTTATATTATGAATAATTACGAAGGAAAAGTTTATTTCGGAAAACAATAGTTAAAACTATGTCCTACTAAAGAATGATATAACCGAATTAGTCAGTTAAAGTGATGGGCTTTTTTCCGCTTAAAGTGATAGCCTTCACCGCCACCTATCTTTCTCTACGACAAGAGAAATTCGTGTACGTAGTCAGGTTTGTGACAATTAGCATTGTTACGTCACTATCGACGTGATGACTAATAAATGATTCCTTATTTTTTTGTATAGCGCTTATACAGTGGCCTAGTTTAGCAAAGTCAGAAATTTGTTCTCTTAGATCAGTAGTTTCTAACCTAAAATTAATCTATTTTCAGAACATTTGGAAAGGGTCCTAAAGGTACATACTGTGATGTAGTTCAAATTTTGCACGCTGCATCTAGATCTGAAAAACTAAGCATCAAGGCCCGATTTTATGCCAAAACGATTTTAGATAATATGATTCGATACCAACATAATCTCACAGCTATGACCTATCCACGCTTTATGGAGAAAACTTCTGCATTCTCCAAATATTTGCAGACTTCTATATTAGACTTTATAAATTCTTTCAATATGACGGTAGCTACTACTAATGATATCAAACAAGTTTGTCGCGATTTTAGTATGGTTGTCACTCAAACTGACCACTTTGTGAAACATGGCAATGAAATTTTGAATGATCATGGATGTAATATCATAATTAAAAGCAGCTTTCCTACAAAACGGATTTATAAAAATAAAAATGAGATATTGGATGTAGATTTTACAGATTTGCAGAAAAAGTTTGAGGTTGATGGAACTATGGATCTATTGATTCAAAGCTTAGAGAGAAGGTTTGCCTCACATAGGAAGCTGTCTGTCGATTTAAGCTACTTTGATCCCAAGCGTTTTTCAGAAACACTTCTAAACGACATTCGAATTTCCTGCTGCAAACATAATATGCAACTTCTTACCAAATAACGATGAAAAATCTCTTGCTGTACAGCAAGGTCTGTAAGGTCTATCAGTTATAACCTATCAGTTATAACCTGTTTCTGTGCTGTCGAAATAAAATGTCTGTGCTGTCAAAATGTCATTGTCAAAACTGTTTTCTGTGCTGTTATACTGCAATTCGGAGATACAAAATGTACTGTAAGAGTTATCCCCTTCTATATCAAGCATACAAAGTAATCCTTAGTCTTTCCCTTACACAAGTGGCTTGCGAAACAATTTTCAGCAAGTTGAAATATGTGAAGAACCGTTTAAGAAGCCAGCTAAGCGAAGATCATCTTGGCTCACTGCTTCTTATGTGTGTCGAACGCGATATTCTAGCACGAGTGTCGAATGACATGGTTATTGATGAGCTAGTTGGCGGCGTGGTCGAGTGGTTAAAGCGCCGGGCTCGTGACCAACACGAACTGGGTTCAAAACCCACTCGCGCCATTCTGCTGTGTCCTTGGGAAAGACATTTTACGGCACATTCCCCTGCTTGGTGGTCCTGACAAGTAGTTCTAAATTACACTAATATCTCTACTATTTATACTCTAATATCTCTAAATCAGGGTTCTTCAACGGGGGCGATTAGGGGCGATTTCACAATTACAAATATTGTTATAAAACGATAACTAAAAATGGATACGTTGAAAACGTTCTCGCTGATTTCATTATTTCTTTTGTTATTGTTCTTCACTTCTTCAAATAGTTTTGGGTTCTCCTCATGCTCATGTATGCACAATTGCACATGCACACACATGCAATGACGTACACCTATGCAAGTGAAAAAAACGTTATGACCGAACAACGAATGAAATGGTAGTTGACACGAGTTTCCAGATATGCCAAAATTTTTATTTGACTGCGCAGTCAAGCAAGACTTTTTTCATAAGTGATCATAAGTCATAGACTTTACACATCGCTAAACACCAACTGTTACGTGAACTGGCAATTTGATTGGCCTTTCGGAAATCGCTACGACAAATCTTAATTCGTCCTATAAATTTGGCTACGTCACTGTCATGGGATCGCGCGATGGTCACAAGACCGCACGAGGTACACATGACCAAAAATCATGGGACCTCATGTGACTCATCGCTATAAAGGCCAGAATTGAAACCGGTGTCTTACTTTGGTCGTGGCTAGGAGCGACGAGGTAACGCGTGATAAGTAATCCAGAATATGTAAAATAAGTAAAATAATTATTAATTAATAAATTAACGTGTCACATGCGATGAGCAGAAAAAACGTTTCTGTCTTCAGAGAGAGATAGCGATCTATAGCACTTGCTTTCATACAATCTTTTTCAGTAGTCCAGGGAAGGACAGAATTTTTAACAGTAGGCTTTCAAGAAAATGATCGTAATTTCTAAAAATTTAGGATTGTCATTATATTATTTTATGTGCCGCAGGCTACTTTCAGTTTCTTTTTAAGAGTAAATTTTATATGGTAATCGACTAATCGTATTGAAAGAGTAATGGCTTCTAATTCCAAAAAAAAGTGTCGTACATATCTTGTGGATTATATCAGGTTTGGCTTTGTGCCATGCCCATCCAATATTCAACTTCCAATGTGTCTCTTGTGCAAGAAAATTCTTACAAATGAGGCAATGAAACCGTCAAGGCTGAAAGATCACCTAACCAGGCTTCATCCTGATAAAGCAGACAAATCTATTGAATTTTTTCAAGCATTGAAAGAGCGTGAAGCTCAAAGTTCTATAAACAAGGCCTATGCTAAAAATGCTTGCCCAAATGTCAAAGGACTTATAGCCTCGTACAAGATTGCTTTTTTGATTGCGAAAAAGGGTTTACCATTCAACGTTGGGGAAAGTTTGGTAGCACCTGCTGTGAAAGAAATTATTTCTACTGTAATGGAGAAAGATCCCACACCTGTACTACGAGCTGTTCCACTGAGTGATACCACAGTAACCCGACGAATTAACGAAATGGGTACGAATATTGAAGATCAACTCTGTGAAATCTTACGAAACACTTCTTTCAGCTTACAATTAGACGAAACTACCACATCAGACAATAACGCTTTATTAATGGTTTACGTCCGTTACATAACTGATGGAAATATTATGGAGGAGCTTCTATTTTGCAAGTGTTTGGAAACAGACACTAAAGGTCTAACAATATTTCAGACTTTGTCAGACTACTTGCGAAACAAATCCATCTCCCTTACCAACATAATAGCATGTGCTACTGATGGAGCTCCAGCCATGGTAGGCAGGTATCGCGGGTTTGCTTCATTACTCAAAGAAAAAATACCCAATCTATTTACTGTGCACTGTGTGCTTCACCGTCAGCATTTGGTAGCAAAGCGTCTTTCTCCACGTCTGCAAGAATGTTTGGGAGTTGCTATCAAAGCAGTTAACAAGATAAAAGCCAACGCTAAAAATGACCGATTGTTTCGACAGCTATGCGAGGTAAACGATGAAGAGTTAGAGCATCTCCTTCTCCATACGGAAGTTCGTTGGCTGTCGAAAGGCATATTTCTGGCAAGGTATTGCAAACTTAAAAACAGCGTGGTGGAGTTCCTTGGTGAAGATTCTGACCTTGCCAAAGATGTAATTGCCTGCCATCAAGATAACAGTTATCTAGCTGATTTTTATGAAAAAATTAATACAGCAACGGACAAACTCCAAGGTAAAAAGATTACTTTGGTTCAAAGCAAAACTATAATACGTGGCCTAATCAACAAACTTGAGCTCTACCAGCAAAGTTTGAGCAGAAGAAAGTTCGATCACTTCTCTCGTCTGTCAAAAATGTCTGATAGTGTCACTGACGCTGTGATACACCTGAAAGCTGTGATAGAAGACATGAAGGTTCGCTTTAAAGATCTGCTTGACCTTGAAGTTTTTCCGTGGCTAGTGGAACCATTCGCCACTAACATCAATGACTGCGATTCCATCATGCAAGAAATGCTGATAGACCTGCAAAGTGACGAAGAAGCGCGCGCAATCTTCAGGGCACATGGATGGGCAGCCTTCTGGATTAAGTGGAAAAACCGATTTCCGCAACTGTGGGAGAAAGTAAAGCTCTTTATTTTGGCCTTTCCAACCACATATATTGCTGAACAAGGATTTAGTGAAGTGCTCTACATGCGAAATAAATATCGCAATAGACTCGACATGAATGCGACTGGGGGAGATTCAATTCGACCGAAGCTGACTAGCTTGATGCCAGCTTTTTCTAATCTTGCCGAGCAACATCAGCCGCAAGGGTCGCATTAGTTTCATAAACTGTTGCATTTTAATAAATTACCATTGCTTTTATTTGTGTTTTCCTTTTAAAAGCTTCTTAGATATATTTCGGGAAAACTTTCAAATGAAAGTACAGTAATCGTTTTTATGGGGGGCGATTCGGACCAACATTTTTTGAAAAGGGGCGATTTCATAAAAAAGGTTGAAGACCCCTGCTCTAAATTACACTAAAAATTCTGTCGTCGGGAAACATTCGTGTCAAAAGCACCCTTCAAGCTAGCCCGTCGCGTACCAAGTAATACTTGGAAAAGTGTGACTGACGCTTGGAATGGATGCCACAGCGTTCCATTACGCGAGTCAGACCGTCATCTTACCACCTTCATTACATTATTTGGACGCTGGCGATATACAAGGGCACCACAAGGTTTCCTTTCTTCGGGAGATGGCTACAATCGTCGCTTCGCCGTTATTTTGTCTGATTTTATGCGAAAGGAGCGATGTGTGGATGACACCGTGAGATGACATGATGTTTTTTGACGAGAACCTAGAGGAACATTGGTGGCGCACCATCCAATTTCTTACTCTCGTGGGCCGCTCTGGTATCGTCTCAACCCCTGCAAATTTCAATTCGCCCAGCGGTCAGTTGAATTTGCAGGATCCTGCATTTCCGAATCATGTATAGAACCCCTACCCAAGTACTTGAATGTGATTCAACAGTTTCCTACACCTAAGAACATCAAGGATATAAGAAGTTGGTTTGGTCTCATTAATCAAGTGGCCAATTATGCCAAAATTCGAGATTTGATGGCTCCATTTAAGCCGTTTCTCAGTCCGAAACATAAGTTCTAGTGGAATGACAATCTTGATAAAGCATTTTCGCGTTCAAAAGATGCTATCATTGACGCCATACGTCACGGCGTAGAAATTTTCGATCCGACTCGACGTACTCGCCTAAGGCCGGACTGGTCAAATCGGGGCATCGGATACTTCCTGCAGCAAAAACATTGTGCATGCCCGTCCACCCTCCCTGATTGATGTTCCAATGGATGGCAAATAACTCTCGCAGGCTCTCGCTTTCTCTCGTCGGCTGAACAACGTTACGCCCCAATTGAAGGAGAAGCCCTAGCTGTAGCTTGGGGACTCGAGCAGACTAAATACTTTACGCAGGGCTGCGATAATTTAGTAGTTGTTACCGACCACAAGCCCTAACGAAAATTTTCGGTGATCGAACTCTAGATGAAATCAGCAACACTCAGCTTTTCCGATTAAACCAGCGCATTCTAATGTGGCGTTTTGACATTGCACACTTGCCAGGGTCGACTAATACCGCTGCGGACGCTGCATCGCGACACCCAGCCACATCAAAATTTTTTGCTACCATTTCGGGTGCCGAGCGTTTCTATAAACTCTCTCAAAGAGACCCTTCTTGCTTCGGTGCGGCAAAATATGCGTGATGAGTTGACTTTAAACTGGGATGAAATTGCCCGGCACACTGCCAGTGACGCTGCACTCAATGACTTACTGTCTGCCATACAATCAAACTTTGATGTAATTTCCCGCTGAAAGGAGGTATTCGTCAATACCTCCCATATCGCGATGGGTTTTATATATCTGACGGCGTTATTTTATACAATGATCGTGTTGTGATTCCGCCGCAACTCCGCTATCAAGTATTATGCACATTGCATGCCGCCCATCAAGGGGTGTCGGCCATGGAACGGCGTGCGCGTGCGCAACCGTTTTCTGGCCGGGGATGATTCAAGATATTCACAATATTCGCGATTCTTGTGCTCATTGCAACCGAAATGCGCCGTCGCAAGCCGCAACCCCCCCGTTGCCCTCCCACCCACCTACCACGCCCTTCGAAAACATTTTTGCGGATTATTTTGATTACGTGGGACGGCACTTCTTGATCGTTGGAGACAGATTGTCCGGTTGGTCAGATGTGTTTGGTACACCAGCTGGGACCACCGTCACTGGCGCAAATGCACTTGTTCGCCTCCTTCGATCATACTTTGCCACTTTTGGAGTGCCTGAAGAAATTTCCTCAGATGGTGGCCCAGAGTTTACTGCCTTTGTCACACAGGATTTTATGCGCAAGTGGGACATTAAACACCGTGTTTCTTCCGCCTACTTCCCCCAATCTAACGGCCGCGCGGAGGTTGCAGTCAAAGCCGCTAAAAGATTTCTCATGTCCAATATTAGCCCTAATGGGGATTTGAACAATGATTCGTTTCTGCGCGCCCTGTTGCAACTGCGTAATACCCCGGATCCTGACTGCGATTTATCCCCAGCTGAAATCGTCTTTGGTCACCCTTTGCGAGACGCTTTTTCGTTTGTTAATCGGTTTGCCACATTTTCTAATACCGTAGCTTTATTCGTCGTACTTGGCGCGAAGCATGGCGAGCTAAAGAAGATGCCCTTCGAGTTCGAGCCAAGCGGACCAATGACGCATTGAGCGCACGTACACGCCCGTTGCGTCCGCTGCAGTGTGGTGATCGCGTGTTCATCCAAAACCAAGGAGGCAGACACCCACGTAAATGGGACAAAGTCGGCACCGTGGTCGAAGCATTGGACTTCGACCAATATAATGTTAAAGTGGGAGGATATGGTCGTATAACCAGGTGCAATCGACGATTTCATCGTCTAATACCTGATGTTACCGAATCCCAGCAAACCTCTTCACCACCAACAGTGCCCCCCAACATGAAACGCACGTTCAACACCCACCCTCCACGTCCACCCACGTTGTTGATGCAACCTCATCTGAGGCCATAGATCATGGGCAACCACAAGACGTCCATGATGACGTACCTTCGGCCACACACCCCACGTTCGTGACGGACACTAATTGTATATTAAATTATATCATTCCGAAAATGAGTCACGTTCTTTTAGACTGTAGCGTCGCCAAGACGCAAACCAGGTCCGTGATCGCGCGCTAATTAAAGTTCGCACGTGGCTCCTGGTGAATGTGCGCGCTGCTGTTGCCTGGGCATCTCTCGTATTGCAACAGTTAGCACGAGGTAGTTCCTGTCTTTTTGGTTTGACCTTCATAGGAGAAGGTTACTAGTAGAGCCTGCTGGCTGCTTTCTTGTATCCTTTTGGAATTTAAATAGCCTATTGGCAGAAATTCGGAACGGAACAAATTTGTTTTAACCTAATTTGGTGTAAATAATTTAATTGATTAAAGTTTGGAATAAACTAGTATTCTTCGTTCAAATTCGAATCATTTTTCGTACCGGAACTAACAAGACCTCGCACGGCACGCACGAAAAAAAAGATCAAAGCCGTGGTAGAAAAAATCCGAAGATGCCCGAAAAGATTGATAAGAAAAATGGCCAAGGAGCATAAGATTTCTGAGCGGACCATGAGAAGATTGATCAAAGACGACTTGAAAAAGAAGTCTTTACAAATTCAGAAAAAACAATCGTTAAGTCAAGCCCAAAAACTTAAAAGGGTGAACAGAAGTTCTCTGTTGCTTAATGAATTGTGCCATGGAATGGCGGGCGAAGTTGTGTGGTCAGATGAAAAAATTCTTATTTTTATTGAGTGTTAGAAGTAAATTAGAAAAAATTTATTTTTTAATATAACTCTACATATAAGAAATAATGATTAAAAGACAAAGTTTCGCGTTATCAAAGCTTATTTAGTAGTGTGACAAATTACGTAACATAAAAGAAAAAGGGATCTCGTGCTTCGTATCACAAGTATACAAAATTATTTGGTTTAACACGGATCTAAATGCCTTATTGGTGAAGGCACCTAATCAATGAAACATAATATTCACAATTTCAATTTATATTCAACATTGTAATAATATACTAAAAGCGCCTGTTTCGATCTTGTTTGATCTCATCAGGTATATATACGAGGGTCAGTCAATAAGTAATGAGACTTTTTTAATAACTCAAGTTTGCAATGACTGGTAATCAAAAAATGCTTTTTTATTTTTCAACATAGTCTCCCTCCTTTGCAACACACTTGTTCCATCTTGATATTAGATTGTCTATTCCTTTGGCATAGAATTCCGTGGACTGGGTCCTTAGCCAGTTGCTCACAGCAGCCTTCACTTCTTCATCAGTCTGGAAGTGAATTCCCCTCATACTCTCTTTGAGTGGGCCGAAGAGGTGAAAATCAGATGGTGCAAGGTCTGGGCTGTAGGGTGGGTGTGTTAGAAGTTTCCAGCCTAAATCTTCAATTTTGGCTAGGGTTCTTGCTGCTGTGTGGGGCCTTGCATTATCCTGAAGGAGAATCACACCTCTTGATTGAAGTCCTCTCCGTTTGTTCTTAATGTCTTTTTTCACTTGAGTTAGCAGCTCACAGTAGTTCTCTGAGTTCACAGTATTGCCCCTTTCCAAGAAACTGATAGTGATCGGCCCATTTCTGTCCCAGAACACAGTGAGCATGACTTTCCTTAAACTTTTCTGAGATTTGAATTTTTTCTTCACTGGGGAAGAAACATGCTTCCACTCCATTGATCGTCGTTTTGATTCAGGTTCATAATGAAAGACCCAGGTCTCATCAGTTGTCACTATTCTCGATAGAAATACATCTCCCTCCTTTCTGTATCTGCGTAGTGATGCTCTGGAAGCCATCAGGCGCTGCATTTTGTGATCATCCGTTAACATCTTTGGAACCCAGCGACAGCTGACTTTTGAAAAACGCAGCTTCTCACGCACAATTGCATACACTGTGCCATGGGAGATGTCCAAGTTTGTAGCAATTTCATCTAAAGTGACCCTTCTATCAGATTTGATCAGGTCTTCAACTGCCTGTACTGCTTCTGGGGTAGAGACATCCACAGGTCTTCCACTTCTCAGATCATCAGTAATGCTTTCGCGTCCATCTTTGAATGCTTGCACCCATTTGTAGAAGTTTGCTCTAGACATACAGGAAGGACCATATTGTCTTTGCATTCTAGACAGAATCTCACATGATTTTACACTCTCTGCCAACAGAAATCTGATGACTCCTCTTTGTTCCAAGCATGAGCTGTTTCCTAGCCTAGTAGTCATTTCAATTTATCGTCACACCTACAGTAATCTGAAAATAAACAAGTTTTGTTGTAAATAAGATGACAACTCCATTCATAATCATCACATAAAATTTCAGTTGCATAACTCCAAGAACACCAAAGTAATTGAGAAAGTCTCATTACTTATTGACTGACCCTCGTAATTACGATTACAAGTAGAAAATTCGCTGTAAATTTGGAACTGATAACATGTCGAAATAATTCATTGCAGTAAAATTTATTTTACTGTACTACAGCATTGACTTTTTATCAAATCAACAAGATCGATCGGCAGCGTGGTCGAGTGGTTAAAGGACCGTGCTTGTGACCAACACGGTCTCGGTTGAAAACCCACTCGCGCCATTCTGTTGTGTCTTTGGGAAAGATACTTTACGGCACTTTTCCCTGCTTAGTGGTCCTGGCAAGCAGTTCTAAATTAAAGTCATATCTTTATTAAATTACAAGCGGACAGCAATATTTTGGCATCTCCGAAAGCAGGTCGGGGTAATTGCCTACCCTATGTATTAGCGCCTCCGTCGCTTTCCTACAAGTCAGGAGGATAAATATAGAGATAAAATAGAAAAATAAAAAAATAAAAATAAATAGAATTATCTAAAGGACTTGGATGCTTCGCGTGCGGATGGACAACCAACAGACAGACTAAAGGCTTTGGTAAATTGCGTATCCTATCAGGTGTACGTGTACATTGAAGAAGGTACCACCTATAATACAGCGATAGCAACTCTAAGAAATCTTTTTTTCAAAGCACCCAATGAAGTTTTCGCACGCCATCTAGCTACAGGCAACCAGGAGCCTGGATACACCCTTGATGAGTTCTTTCCAATAGCAAATCAAGCAAACCATAGTACATCTAAATGAGAAATTCATAGGAATTAAATTCTATATATGGAATCGAGGGCATATACATGTATGTGTTATTATTAGTAATTTTTTCAACCCTAAACGTGAAAATTGTTTTTAAGTTCAAAAATTTTTACTTTATACTGTATATTTCAGTCTAATGTAGAGAATATAATTAAACAGCTTTTAAATCAAAAAATGTTTTGGTTTGGATGAAAAAGTAACATTTTAAATTCTTTAGTTACATAGTTTGGTGTACAAAGTTTTTTTTTTTTAACATTTAAGTGCTCTAAATTAATCTATTTATATCGAAGGTTGCAAATCTCGAAATTTTTTGCTGTACTTTATAAACAAATGCTATTTAGACCAATGACAACATTTTTTTAATTTTTCCCCATTAGTTTTAAAAATACATATAGAATACTAGGCATATCCACTAGCGTTTATTGCGTAAATTTGATTTTATCTTTTTACATTTATCTATTCTTCGCTAGCGGTATGAAAGTCTCACATATATACAATGTGTTTACATATAATTTCTGTTTATTAAAAAAATAATTGTATTTTAGGGTTGTTATTGCACAGTTTGGTACAGAACAGCGTTAATGAATGTCATAGGATATTGTTGGAAATACTTGACGTAAAAACCTTTGTCAATACATTTTTCAAACCTCCTCGTTTTTGCGTGGCAATGTGCACAATAAGCTTGTTTCTCATGCAAACTAAGCCAGTGTACAAGACTGTCGAATACGTCGTGTCAAGTCTTTAAAGAATGGCTTTATATGCCTTTGTCCATGAGGTGGGAATTATCCGCACAGGCAAGTACGCCCTCCGTATTTAACAGCAAAACTGCACCGCCCTATCAGGGTTTCCTCAAAAATCCTCCTTACCAGTACACATGTGCAAAGGCCAAGCATTGTTTACTGCCATATGTTCTTTAAATCATATTATTTCATATATTATCATTTCATCCGTCCGAGCACCAACAGGTACCCAGAAAATTTCGCCTTTTGCCAGTTTATTATCTTCCGTGTTTGTGCCCTTTTCAGGATCAAGCTCAGCAGAGGTTAGGAGCATAGTTTTTGGTAATTTTTCAACAAAGCATCGTTCTAAAAAAATCCTGCTTAAAATTGCAGAAGTTGTGTTTTAATTTTATTTTGTAGAAAGTGGGTGTACCATATTTCCGAAGAGGTAAACCGGAACGTTCGTTAAAAAAATTTGTCCCTAAAAAGTAGTGTTTTCTAAAAAACATAAACCTTAACTTAAATTTGGAAATATTAAGACATAATGAAACCGGGCGGGACGCCAGGACAAATTCCTAAAAATTGGGACGTTTTGGTGAATCGAGCCCAGATCTCAAAATGAACTACGTATTTAAAACAATCACCGCTGACATCAGAACAGCATAAAACCTGATATTCGAAGCGATAAAAGCAGACAAGAAGAAATTAGTTTCAGGAAAAGAAAAAATTTTGACAAAAATTTTTATTGTTGGTTATACTTTTTTCGGATCAATTAAATTCTGAATAAGAGATATTTTAATTCCAATATATAATATATTAGGTTGGCAACTAAGTTCTTGCCGTTTTATTAAAATTTATTGTGTTTAGAAAACTTATCAATAAATAAATAAATATTGCAATATTTTATTTATTGTGTTTCAATTCAAGTCATTTCACTTTATTTTTAAATCATCAAAATGGAATGTCAAGTTGAAAAAAATGTGCACTTTCGACACCTCCTTCTCTTTGCATTTAATCGAGGCTTTACTGCTGCAAAAGCTGCTCGTGAAATTTGTGTTGTGTATGGGGAAAATGCAATGGCAGAAAGAACCGCTCGTTACTGGTTTGCTAAGTTCAAAGAGGAAAATTTTGATCTCAAAGACGCACCGCCCACCGATACTCGCCTGATCTGGCACCAACAGATTTTCACCTTTTTAGGTCACTTTCGAATGCTATGCGTGGGATTTCGTTCAACAATGATGCAGAATTGAAAGCTTGGTTGGACGAGTTTTTCCAGTCAAAAACAAAAGATTTCTACCGAGAAGGTATTGAGAAACTTGTCGAACGCTGGGGAAAAGTTGTCGACATGAATGGAGAATATATCATTGATTAAATAGTTGTCAGTTCTTATTTTTCATTTAAGATATGTGATTTTAAAAAAACCGCAAGAACTTAGTTGCCAACCCATTATATTCCGTTGGTTTGTTTGAATAATCGTTCTTATCGTTAATATTAAGGTAAAATTTAAGTAATAGTGTTGTTAAACTGCAATTATTCCGTGTGAAGATTACAACGTATGGTAAGTCGAGTAAAAAGGAAAAGCTATCACTTTTCACCAAAATATTTACACGATGTAGCCTACATATATATGAAAACCTCAAATAATTCTCAACTGGGTTGATTTTTTATATTCAAAACAAATATTGTTTTGCCAATTTGACGAAAACTATTATGTACTCGCTTCGGTTGCGATAATAAGACCACTATCTAATAACTTATAGTTGACATATAACCTACAAAGTCTGGGTGGCGTAAAGTAAAAACCGAAAATCAACTCCTTCTGTCGCATTATTGTTTAAATGTTTCTAATCTACCGTGTAGGAAGTTTCTAGTAAACTATTATATGCAAGGCCATAAAATCCACTCTATTTATTTTATAGGCCAACCTCAATATTTATTCTCCTGATTCGCAGGAACGCGACGGAGACGCTAATACGAAAGGCAAGCAATTACTCCGACCTCGTTCCACAGATGCCAAGATATTGCTGTCCCTTCGAAAGTTTTTATTTTGGTTTTTTAGTTGAGAAAGATATGACTGAAATTTACAGCTGCTTGTTAAGATCAAAGTACAGTAAAATGTCTTTCCCAAGGACACAACAGAATGACGCGAGTAGGTTTTAAACCGAGCCCATGTCGATAATGAGCACGGCGCTTTAACCACTCGACCACGCTCTAATAATAACTTAATCGATAACGTTAACAAATGTTTTTTTTCTGTTATATTTCTACAGTTTGTGCGTAGCGTTTTAGAGTATATGTAGAACGCCAAATTCAAACGAATTTTTCGAAGCCCTTGAAATTGCAGCAGTTTCAAAGTAATTTCCTATAAAAACATAGCCGTTGGAATATATGCGGTTTAAAAAACTATTACAGGTTATTGCTTGAAAGTCGTAAGTTTGGTTAAATCGATACAATTGCGGTAAAATAAAAACACGTCTAAAATATGCTTAAACCTTGAAGTAAATTTACCCTACGAGTTATATTACATTAAAAAAATTTTGATATATTGACCCAAAAAGGTTTAATGATTATTAAATAATATCCTGCATGTGGGATTACGAATGTTACGATACATTCTTTGAGATTCTTTCATTCTTTGCGAGTTAAGTGGAAAAACACTGCTCTCTAAACCCAATCTTCACGCTTTTGTGCCATTGAGAAAGTCACTTTTTTCTGCCTGAAGGTCCCAATTACAATCATATCAAGCTAAAAAAAATCAATATCCAGTAGAGAGTTTTATTTGATTTTTAAATTTTTACAAAATTATATGATTTAAAGCACCCTGTTCAAGCTTTCCCAAAGAACATAATAAATTGACAGCAATTAACTTACGGCATTTGGTCTTTAAGAAAACAATATTTTCATATTCGATTGTCACAAGAAAATATTTTTGCACAATAAATGATTTCACACTAAGCCTAAGTTTGTTCCCACACGAATTTCAACTCTGCTGAAAAAATAATTCAAGAAAATAACTTTTATTGTGATGCGTTCTAAAGCGATTTATCAACTCCTGTGTGATTAAAAGACTTTAATAACCTCTACAAATCAAAGTAGGATAAAAAAAAATGTAATCTTTTTTCAATAAACAAGCAGTCAATATCAAAACTACAATCTTGTAAATAATTGTAAAACATTTTTATGAATAAAAACCGAACTAATGAAACGAGACAGAAAACTATTCACACAATAGTTCTGAAACAAGTTACTGCATATAAATTGAAATTAATTGAAATAATTAGTCGGCTCTGACGTTTTCTTTATCATCTTCTGATTTTAGTGAAATTAGATCTTCACTATCAGTGCGGTTATTTTGTTCGCTTAATTCGTTTTCTTCAAATTGATTCAACTTTTCACCAACGATTAACGATCCTGCATCTTGCGCATTTCCGCCTTGATATGATTTTCCGTCTACGTTGCTAAAACTTTTCATCAATATACAGTTTGAATTTTTTCCAGAAGTTGCTGGATCGAACTCTTTAGTGGTTCCCAAGATTAAATGGCGGCTAGAATCATCCGACAGAGGCTCGTCGAAACTGACAACGGTTTTGATGCTGATGATTCTCTTTGTACTTGGAAATGCTTTGCTGGTTTCAGGAGATTTGGGAGCAATTGAATCAGTTTGATAGGGAACACCGGCGGCAATATTGCTATCTAGTAGATTGGACGCCTTTGCACTGTCTTTATTGAAAGCTATATTGCTATCTATGGCTTTAGTTGGATCTTGTGTAGGGAAACTCGAAAGTTCAAGCACACTGCTAGTTGTTACAGAGCTTTCAATTATATCAGTTCCAGGATCAGTTTGAACATTACTACGGCCATCGTTTATAAACTCCCTTCGGCTATCTATCCGTCCACTTGCAACACGAGATGGATGACTGAAGTTATCAGACACATTTACGGCAGTAACAGAGTTTTCAATTATATGCATACCACTACTTGTATCTTCAACAGCTCCGAAAATTTTACTTCTATTATCAGGTATAACAGTGTGACTTTGTAACTTTTCATCTTCTTTTATACCGTCCTGCTGAAAGAAAGTTCCAACTGAGTCTTTACTGGTTCTATTGGTACCGGTTTCCATTATACTATCAAGTGGAATGCTCATCATATTACGTAAGCTTTCATTAATTTGAACGGCGCTTTTATCAACATTCAGGTCATCAAATGCTGCAGGCCAAATGTTGCCAGACATCTGCGCAGTTCCTGAACCCTTAACACTCATTGATTTTTCAGATAACGGACCTTTGGGTGAGGTGTCCCGCTGAAAAACGCTTTCAATTGCCTGGCTACTTTGTTTTTTTTTATATCTATCTCCTGGCATGCTTCGAACTGATGGAACACTTTCAGTTTTGTTAGTTTTATCTCGGCTTTCAACAGTTTGAATGCTGTCAATATTTCGAACGCTACTAACTATAGACTGACCGCTAGCCATACTTTGTTTCACTTTATCTCCTGGCAGGCTTCGAACTGATGGAACACTTTCAGTTTTGTTAGTTATATCTCGGCTTTTAACAGTTCGAATGCTGTCAATATTTCGAACACTACTAACTATAGACTGACCGCTTACAATACTTTGTTTCTTTTTATCTCCTGGCATGCTTTGAATTGATTGAATGTTTTCATTATTCAATCTTTTATCTCGGCTTTCAACTGTTCGAATGCTATCAACACCTTGAACACTACTAACTATAGACTGACCGCTTACAATACTTTGTTTCTTTTTATCTCCTGGCATGCTTCGAACTGATTGAACGTTTTCTGTTCCAAATGTTTTATCCCGGCTTTCAACAGTTCGAATGCTGTCTACACCTTGAACACTGCCTGCTCTAGACTGGCCACTTACAATACTTTGTTTCTTTTTATCTCCTGGCATACTTCGAACTGATGGAACATTTTCAGTCTTATTAGTTTTATCTCGGCTTTCAACAGTACGAATGCTGTCTACACCTTGAACACTACTAACTTTAGACTGACCGCTTACAATACTTTGTTTTTTTTTGTCTCCTGGTATGCTTCGAATTGATTGAACATTTTCTGTTCCAAATGTTTTATCACGGCTTTCGATTGTGCGAATGCTTTCTTGACCTTGAACACTACTTATTTTAGACTGACCGCTTGCAATACTTTGTTTCTTTTTATCTTCTAAGATGCTTCGAACTGATTGAACGTTTTCTGTTCCAAATGTTTTATCGCGGCTTTCGACAGTTTGAATGCTTTCTACATTTTGAACACTACTAACTATAGATTGACCGCTTACAATACTTTGTTTCTTCTTATCTTCTAGAATGCTTTGAATTGATTGAATATTTTCAGTCTCATCAGTTTTATCTCGGCTTTCAACTGTTCGAATGCTGTCTACACCTTGAACACTGCTTACTCTAGACTGGCCACTTACAATACTTTGTTTCTTTTTATCTCCTGGCATGCTTCGAACTGATTGAACATTTTCAGTCTTATTAGTTTTATCTCGGCTTTCAATAGTTCGAATGCTGTCTACACCTTGAACACTACTTATTTTAGACTGACCGCTAGCAATACTTTGTTTCTTCTTATCTTCTAGAATGCTTCGAATTGATTGAACGTTTTCTGTTCCAAATGTTTTATCCCGGCTTTCGATTGTGCGAATGCTTTCTTGACCTTGAACACTACTTATTTTAGACTGACCGCTTGCAATACTTTGTTTCTTCTTATCTCCTGGCATACTTCGAACTGATTGAACATTTTCAGTCTTATTAGTTTTATCTCGGCTTTCAACTGTTCGAATGCTGTCTACACCTTGAACACTACTAACTATAGACTGACCGCTAACAATACTTTGTTTCTTCTTATCTTCTAAGATGCTTCGAATTGATTGAACGTTTTCTGTTCCAAATGTTTTATCACGGCTTTCGATTGTGCGAATGCTTTCTTGACCTTGAACACTACTTATTTTAGACTGACCGCTTGCGATACTTGGTTTTTTCTTATCTTCTAAGATGCTTTGAACTGATTGAATGTTTTCAGTCTTATTAGTTTTATCTAGGCTTTCAACTGTTCGAATGCTGTCTACACCTTGAACAGTACTATCTATAGACTGACCGCTTGCGATACTTGGTTTTTTCTTATCTTCCGAGATGCTTCTAATTGATTGAATTTTTTTTGTTTCAAATTTTTTATCCTGGCTTTCGACTTTTTGAATGCTGTCTACACCTTGAACACTACTTACTCTAGACTGACCGCTTACAATACTTTGTTTCTTCTTATCTTCTGGAGTGCTTTGAACTGATTGAATGCTTTTAGTCCCTAATGTTCTATCCTGGCTTCGGTGCCTAGGAGTTTGGGATCCATCGCTTCCTCTGTTGCTTTCTGCTTTATCAACTTTGTCAGGTTTTCTTCTACGTTTTGACCCTATACTCGCAGTATCATCTTTGTTTTTACTAACACTTTTTCGTTTCCGACTTTTTTCACTACTCTTACTGTCATATGAACGCTTACTTTCTTTTCTTTTGCTCTCTTTAGTTTTAACATTTTCAGTTGATTTCAGGCTCTCGGTCAGTAACATGCTTCCGGCTGTTCCTATGCTGTCAAAATCGGCTGATGCTGCAGCTACTGCGTCGTACTTAGCTGTATAAAAATTTCCATAATATTCACTTGCACTACCTTCCTTTGCATTACTTATACTTATACTTTTTGTTTTATCTAAAGCATCTTGTTTATTATAATCACTCATTGGCGTAATGATATCTTCACTTTCTACAATGGTGTCCAGTTCCTTAAGAGAAGGTTCAGCAAGAGAAAGAGCTGAAAAGAATAAATCGGTATCACTCAAGCTCTTCCATGACCCATTACTGGCACGGTCATCAGCACCAATAGTCTCTTTTTTTAACAAAGAACCTAAAAAAATTATTTAATCTTTATTAAAGTATTGGTCATATTGTAAAAAAAATTTAACTTTATGGAAGCGTAAGTTTTAAATTTTGACATAAAGTAGGAATTTACTTTGATTAAACCTTGTGGGTAAGTCAATCGTTCTCAAAATGTTGTTGTTGTGACTAGGGTTGGGATTCATGATGAAACTAAAAATTCTGGGATCAATATTTCCCGGGATTTTTACTTTACAACCCTGGTATTTTTTTGGATTAAAAAAATTAAAAATACACACATAATCGGCATCTGTCTATTACTTAAAACAGTGCTTCTCAAACCATGGGTCGCGAAGGCTTGTAAATTACCGCACGCAAAAGAAAAAGATCTGCGCACACAAGATTTCAAAAGTGAAGGCCCTTCTTAAGAGATCATTACGATTTTAAGGCGAAACTCAAGAAATCAGAGTCAGATTCAAGGTAAAGACCTTTTTTTGTTTTGTTTCTTCTTATCTCCTATATGCTTCGAATTAATTGAACGTTTTTAAATCCTTTTTTTTTAGAGATCACTACGTTCTTGAGCCGAAAATCAAGAAATCGAAATAAGTATGCTCATAAACAAATTTCTGCTCACACATATGCAGCTAAAAATTGGACGATCATTCTCGGCTTACATAACAATTTTGTTTTGTTTCAATAAGCGCTCACTCAAATTTATTTGGGTCGCATTCATATTTGTAAATCGCTGTTTTTAGCGATTTTGGGTCGCAGAAAAAAAGGTTTGAGAAACGCTGACTTAAAACATAGGCGCAAATAAGAGTGCATTAAGAGTGTTTTCATGAAGACAGCTTTTAATTCTATTTGCAACATTCTTAAAAGCCGAGAAAGCACGTTTATTGTCAACATGATAGTTTTAACTGCTTCATACAACTTTTCTAGTGGTATGGTTTTTTTGCTAATCTCATATAGCAGTGTTTCTCAAGCCTTTTTTTCGGCGACCCAAAATCGCTAAAAACAACGATTTGCAAAGATGACTGCGACCCAAGTAAATTTGACTGAGCGTGGTGAAAACGTAGTGATCCCTTAAAAAAAAAAGGTCTTCACCTTGAATCTGTCTCTGATTTCTTGGTTTTTTTCTCCAAAATCTAGTGTTCTCTAAAAAAAAAAAGGTTCTTCCTTTTCCTCTTAAATTCGTAATGACACCTCAAGAAGGTTCTTCACTTCTCAAATCTTGGCGCGCAGATCTTCTTCTTTTACGCGTGGTAATTTACAAGCTTTCGCGACCCACTTTTGGGTCGTGACCCATGGTTTGAGAAACACTGTCATATAGTATCATTTCTTTTTGCACTATGCAAAAGCTAAACATCACTGTTTTACGTTTCTTTATTTTCATCTTCTGCAAAAAAACCATGCAGTTCAAAGCTAAAGTAATTCGAAAGTCTTAAAAACTACTTTTGATAGTCAAGTCATATTTTCACGGTTTTTAGTGGAGTCTTAATCCTTTAGAAAATGCTTAGTGCCAAAATATCAATCTTCTGACGCTGTCAACCCGACCTTTAAGGATTGTTTTTTAGAAAAGATAATTGTTATTATCACAACACCTCATTGTTATCATTCCAACAGGTCATTATTTTTAAAGCAGCTGGCTGATAAGGTAAAACTCTTAAAAAAATAATCTTAAAATCAAGAAGTCAGCGTTCATAAATGAATTTTTGAAATCTTAAAATTTTAATGAAAGTAATGCCGGGACAGGGATTATTTAAGTTAAACTTTTGGGATTTTTGGATTTGGGATCTCAACTCTAGTTGTAACCCCCTTTAGAAAGTTGATAAATTAAAGCGAAGTTGACAGTTTATCTTCATGTGAGCCTTCGATAAATTAAAGCGACCCACAGGGCATGAAAATGCACAGTTTGAGAATGACAGGTATAAGTCTTTTTTAATAACAGAATGAGTTTAAACAAGCAACAAAAAACTTCAAGCAGATATTAATCATAATGAATAGAAAATAATTGAAGCACCAAAATTATGGCATCTGTAGCTGATAAATTTTATAATTGTTATATTTGAAACATATAAAAACAATAAGAATTTAGTAATTGTTCTTGATCATACCTGTTGGTTTTGATGCTTGAATATATGGAATATATTGAGTGTCTATACTGGCACTATATTCATAACTTTCTGTTAATTTATCAGAAATGTTGGCAGGTTGTAAAGTCGCAAATGAACCATATTGTGAATCTGTTCCTCTGCCTAAAAATCAAAACAAACCTCTGGCATTATATTTTTTATTTTATCTCTATATTTATCCTCCCGACTTGCAGGAAAGAAATGGAGGTGTTAATAAATAGAGCAAACAATTACCTCGACCTGCTTTCAGAAATGCCAAGATATTGCTGTCCAGTTAAAAATTTTCTTAGTTTTATAGATATGACTGAAATTTAAAGTATGACTGAAATTTAGAACTGCTTGCCAAGACTGCCAAGCAGAAAAAAGTGTGGTTCCCAAGGACATAACAAAATGGCACAACTAGGTTTTGAACTGAGAACATGTTGATTAAAATCACGGCACTCTAACCACTCAACCACACTGTTAACAAATAGTAATAATAATTTTAATAAAATTAGAAAAAGATATATAATAATAGTAAAAAAAAATTTTTAATTTACCTTTCACTACATTGCTTGGAGCTTTCAGATTATAAACCATCCGTAAATCCAATGAATCATATCCTCTCAAATAACCATCATTAACACTTCTGCAGTTTTCACTGTAATTTTGTCCAGTTTTAAATGAACCATATTCGTCCAAAAAGGCACTCTTAAATGATCCATAACGATCCATGCGTGACTTAGACTTAACCGATGATCCTTTAAAAAAATATGTTCAATTAAACTTAAATGCAAAGATGCAAATTAACAATGATCCCACCTGAATGTAAATGCTTTGTTGATTCATCACGCCTAACTATAAAAACAAAAAAATTGTTGTTCAAAAAATAATCAAGAGTCAAGTTAAAATAACTGCACTAAAACAAATTCTTATCTAAAGCATTAATCTTACAAAATTAAAAAACAGATAAATGATTTCAATTCAGCCAAAATTTTTCAAACTAATGATTATACCTTCAAATGACCTGTCTTTTCTCGACCAAATGTTATTCAAATACTTGCAATAAAAGACGTATTTTTTACAAGATAAAAAAGCAACATTAGTATATTAAAGGAACTACATTTGTGCAGAAGTCATTAGGTTTTAAAACATTAAAGTTTGATTGCAACTGCAGTTGCAATAATATTATCAGCAAGGTGGCGGTATCAGCTATATTGGCCACTTTGCCAATACAGTATATCAGTATTGTCAGATTTTATATTTCTAATCATTCAAATTTAAATAAATATGATGGATTTGTTAGTTTAATGAATCAGTGTTACAGTGGTGCTACATAGGCCTACAGAACCAAAATAAGTAACAGCAAATAGTGTTTTTTTTGTTTTTTTCCTATTCTTATTGATAAATAGAGAAGATGCAGATAAAATAGATAATTTCAATTGATAAATAGAGAAGATGCAGATGGAATAGCTTAATTAAATAATTGTAAATATAAAAAATGTAAGATAGTTTTTCCAAAACTGCTTAAAAATTGTTTTAAAGTTTACCACAACAAAAAATAGACAACTAAATTGATTTTAAACAAAATTGTTGTAACCCTATTAGGGCTTATCATCGAAATTTTGTGCCAATGAATATTGTAAAGACCAAAAGATCAATCAATCGTTTTGTAATGGTTCAATCAATTTGCAGTTTGTATACAGCTTTAATGCTTTTTTATATTTTCTTATTGTTTATTCCAAACTACACAAATAAAAGTTGATTGATTGATTGATTGATTGATGGATGAATAGATACATATGAATACAAATTTATATTTAGTTTTTATATTTATTTGAAAATATCTACATATATTTTTATTAAAACCAGAATTACTATATTAAACTAATAGCGAAATGTGTTAAACTTAAAACGCACCATTTTTTGCAAAACCATTTAATTAAATTCACCAAAAATTTTTATAATAGGTATCTATAATATCACTAAAAAAATATAAAATTTCAAGGCTGTATCACAAATGTTCAACCTTCAAGCAATAATGGGTTAAAGCAAAGTTTTAACATGGACAAATAAATCTGCTTTTGATCATCAAACCCAAAAATAGGCTTCTAGTTGGCAAAGCTTAATTGACCAGATGTCTGAAAGTATATGTTAGTAGTCCCTTAGAATGGGATGCAAACATCCAATAATCATCTGTCTATGAGACAAGCATGAGTGCTGTGACATCAGACTGGTTCACAGTACTCAGTTGTGGTGTACACCAGAGATAGGGCAGCTGTACACTTTGTTTTGGCACCAGCCCCATCCTGAGCCTATCAGTCATCTCAGCAGAGAGATGCATGAAGGTAGTTTTTTGCATAATACAATGGTATCTCTACTGGCTGCACACGACATACAAACACTCAACACCTACATCACGAAACCAAAGTCCTACAAATGGATACCCATTGCAAACTTCATGCTACTTAACTTAAACAACTGACTCAAACACAAACACACCCTTTACATGATCTTAATGCATACTTAAATCCACCCAGAACATAAAAGCCACAATCTTGCATAACAATGAGCACACTAACATTATCATCTCAAAACCAGACATAAAACCTGAAGAATGTAGAGAAAACCTCAAATACATTCACACTACCATCACCTCATTCATTAATTCATTCATTCATTCATTTTTATTCTCAATCAGTGCTAAACAGTTTAACACAAAAATTATAAATATTAAAAAGATCACGAAAAGGAAGAAGCTGCACAACATCAGACATTAAAACATGCATATGATAATCAGAAAGTGAAAGTACAAGACAGTAGAAAGCATGCCCACAATGCCTTTATCAGATGAAGATAGAGAAAGTAAAAAAGAAATTAAAAAAAAATACATAACAATAATATTATCACACAAACTGTACAATTAAATAACAGTGCATGACTAAGCTGTGTAATGATGATGGGTATCAATACCTCACAATACCTCAGTTCTACAAAATCAGCTAAGTTACTAACACTACACCTATGACATTCATTCATATAAACAAGCATTACCATGCCATGTGCATACAAAACTGACACAGTTCAGAACCAACAAATTACCCACTCTTGCAAAGTACCTACATACATTGAACCTTGAAACTTCCATGCCACAATGCCCACTATGCGCACACACATGATGCTAATCATCTCCTTAACTGCAGTCACCTACCAACACAACACAACACCACTAGTCTGTGGAAAAAGCCTGTAGAAGCAGCAGAGGTAATTCAAGAGTGGAAATTTAGATTGGCTTCTTTGAGAGATTAAGGGATGGCTACTCCAAGATATCTCAGGAGGAGAAACAACAACAACAACAACAAAACAACTTGATCCATATTTGACTTGTTAAAACCCAGCCTTTTCTTTAGGAAGCAGTGAATCAATAATTGGTTTAATATAGGCGTAGATAACCTACATAAAGATATTGTAGGAAACACAGAACAAAGATATTGGTAAATAACTTTTTGAGTCCCCCACAAGCTTCATCAGCTTTGGGATCACAACAACAAGCACTGTTCTCCAGATTTTGGAAATTTTGAGTTGGCACAAGCAGAAAAAAAGTCACATAACCAGGATTTAAAAGCAGCTCTAGCATCGATTATAAACTCTGGGAAGATGGAGGTTTATCTGGTTTTAAATGTTGGAAGGAAGCATATGAATTCTCTGAGAAATTCTCAAGAGATATTCACTGGGTCTGGTGTAGTGGCCATTCAAAGGTCATACACTTCTTGAGAAACAAGTTAAGATGAGAAGCAACAGATTGAGAACAGTGATAAGAAGAGTGTCATGACCTACCAGTAAGGTTGTTTAATATAAACTACTCCATGCTTACAACTAGAGTGAGAACAGTTGATTTTCAAACTGCTTTTGACCATCGATCCCTCTGCTTCCTGATAAGTTTGGCAAGTAAAGTTGTACCAGCCAAACTTGAGTCATCTCCCTGAGGAGACTGCAGGAACATTGTATAAAGGGATTCCAATTTTGCATCTTAACATGGAATGTAGTGTTTTGATGATTGCATGGGATAGTCTTCTGGCTGCTTTCCTGATGATGTTACAAAAGTCCTGGTAAGCTGCATTTACACCAAGTGAATAAGGCAGCAACAAGTCTTTGCAAATTTGTTTGTCAAAGCAATGTAGTGACCCCATTTAGCCTTGCAGAAGTTCCATTGGTGAACAGGCATTCTCAAGACATACAAAGCAACCTTGGTGGTGTAATAAGCAAAGTTGGATGTTTTGATGTTGTGATCTGGGAAACTTTTCACAAACATGTCTATTTGGTAAGTGATTGTAAAGATCTGGATCAGTGCCAGTGTACCAGAAGCCTGAGCAAAGTTGGTAGCATCCTTGGCATTGTGTAGGAGGGAAAGACTGTTAATACATTGAACATTTATAATCATCAACATTCATACACAACCACTCAATCTAGTTATATCCACACTATTACAGTGGGTCTTCTGTAGTAGGATGACAAGCACCTAAAACTGCAGAGCAAGATAACAAGGAACATTTAAAATTTGCAGCTTCTCTTAGATTCATTGCTGCACTGATAAAAGTGGCATTGTGCATTACACACAAAAACCTAGGTAAGAAGACTTTCCCTGGTGAGAGTTTAAAATTTATTTCCAAAGTTTGGCAGTAAGCTTGGATTTGGCATGTATAATGCACAATCCCACAGACTTTAGTGCCATCTTTCCTATAGCTTGATAATGAAGAATGTTCATCTAGCTTGCACTGAGATCTTTTATGTTTAGCAGGAGAATAGTGGGCTTTTGAAACTTGTTGGCAGTGAGCCCTGAAAAAGACATTTTTTCCAGGCATTGCCCTATGCTAAAAAACCAGGCTGCAAGAAAGCAATTGCCATCGGGGAGAATCATTGGTGCACAAGGAGTAAAGAGTATGCAATAATCATAGCAATATTTCTGTTTCTATAGTCATCCATGGAACTAAGTTCAAGTATTTACTGCTTTACCCTTGCTGGTCAGGTTTGACAGAAAGCAGATAGATAGATGGTTTACAAGAGTTTAGAATTTTGATATTTTTTAAACATTTGTTCAAAAAGGAAAGACAATATTTAATACTGTAGGTCAGTCAATAATTAATACTATAGGTAGGTCAGAATAAATTTCTTGACATTGTCCCATATCAGTTAATGCCATTGCATTTCAATTTATTTGAAGATACAAGAATATTAACCAAAAATAATCTCAGTTTGTCTCTTCAAAAAATATCTGCTTATTGTAAGGCAACAAAATGAAACCCAGAAAATAATTTTTATTCAGAAAATTCATTGAACTGACTCCATCTGCATAAAGCTGAAAATAATGCTGAAGTAGCCTTGAAAGTCAAATTTTATGAATTTCTTTCTTCTTGATCAAGCAATAAGAAAATGCAAAATACGAGTAGTAAAATAAAATAACAAATGCAAGAAAAACTAAAAAATGTAATTAACAATAAATAAAAATAAATTTGTTTATATATAGCAAACACCATCATAGAAAAGCAATAAATAAATTATACAAATTCAAATAATTTATAAGACATTTTTCAAACTTCAAGTACATACCCAATCTTTTTCCTATATTTGGTCTGAAATAAATATAATTTAATTTTTAATTGAATCACAAGAATATGTGACCAGTAGTATGCATCAAAAAAAAATAAAACAGGGTTAGTACATGCAATTACAGCCTAAAATCTTGATTGCATAAACTCAAGTGTTATGCAAGCAAAAATTAACAACTGGAGAATCACTTCAAAGGTTTATTTTTATTTTTAAAACCAAAAAAAACTTTAAGTTTTAAAAATGTCAAATTTGTACTTGAGAATTCTAAATTTTAATTTAGTGATAAAACAACAGCAATTCTACAGCATTTATTTTTTAAAAAGGGTATTGGTATAAAGTATTTACTAAAGATTTGCTTAAATAAGGGCAAGCTGTCAGCTAATACCAAGTCATGCTGCAGACTGACTTATAAATATTAAATTTATCCTGATTCAACTAAAGTTTCAGCAAAGTAACTTTCAACTTCGTCAGCAGTGTGGTCAAATGGTTAAGATATTGTGCTTATGATCAACATGGACTTGGTTCAAAACCCACTTGCGCCATTCTGTTGTGTCCTTGGGAAAGACACTTTACAGCACTTTCCCCTGCTTGGTGGTCTTGGCAAGCAGTTCTAAATTAAAGTCACATCTCTATTAATTTACAAGCAGACAGCAATATCTTGGCATCTCTGGAAGCAGATTGGGGTAATTGCCTACCCTATGTATTAGCGCCTCCATCACTTTCCTGCTTATCAGGAATATAACTATAGAGTTAAAATAAAATAAATAAAGTTTAATTAACAAAAACACTAATATTTGCCTTCCTCAAAAAGTTTGAAGTCAAATTGGTTATTTCAAAGGTTTACATACACAGATATTCTTGGCTATTTTAGTACAATTTGGCTTTTCTTGATACCAGGTATATTATTAAAATCTTTATTCATGCTCTTCTGGTAAAATCTGAGTTAAATTGCTGTTAATTCTTTATTAAAAAGTTAAAAAGTAAAAAATAATTAAATTAAGAATGGAATCGATGGAACAAAACATTTACTTTAAATTATTACAATATTATAGACTAAAGTTAAAGAAAAAAGTTAAGGAAATTGATTCATCAACAAAAACGAAGAAAGATAAATGGGTCATTAACCTTTCAAAACACACGCTGACAGAAAATGAGAACAAAGTTTTGGTGCGTGGTTTAAATTTTGCAGTGTCATCAAACGTCATACCAAAACAACAGATTCTTGCTGAGATAGAAAAAGGAATACAAAAACTACCAGAGCATTCAGCCAACCTTATCCGCAATCAAATTGTTAGTGTTTTAAATAATAAAAGAAAAATAAAAAAGAATTTAACCAACAACGAAAAGAAGGCGTTACTTAATTTATCGAAAAATAATGAAATTTCTATCTGCAAAGCTGACAAAGGTAATTGTACTGTGATTCTCGATCGAATTGATTATTATGAAAAATTGTTACTATTATTGAAAGATGAAACAACGTACAAAGCAATAAAACAAGATCAAACAAAGTCCATAGAAAGACGTTTAAACACATTTATTTTTGACTTATTAAAACGTAATTGTATTACTAAACAACAATATTATTTTTTACGTAGTAGTGATTCATGTGCACCACGTTTATATGGTTTACCAAAAGTTCATAAAAAAGATTTTCCCATGAGACCAATTATTTCTTTTTTTAATTCACCATTATATAACTTATCCAAATATTTATCTAAATTATTATCACCGCTAGTTGGCAAGACTAAATTTACTGTTAAAAATTCTTACCAGTTTGTTGATTTATTAAAAGATGTTAATGTTGAAAGTAATGAGTGTATGGTTTCTTTCGATGTAGTGTCATTGTTTACCAAAATTCCTGTTAATCTTGCAAAAGATGTTACTATTGAACAATTAAGAAACGATGTTACACTTAATGAACGTACTGAAATGACAATTAATGACATTGAAATTGCTTTGAACTTCTGTTTGTACAATACTTATTTTAAATTTCAAGGAAAATTTTATCAACAAATATTTGGTGTTCCAATGGGCTCCCCTATTTCTGTTACTATTGCAAATTTGGTTATGGAGCACATTGAGATAAAAGTAATAAATTCCTTTTTTTCCCCTCCAAAATTATGGTCAAGATTTGTAGATGATACATTTGTAATATTAAAATCAGATATCGTAAAACGTTTTTTTGCTCATATAAATAGCATTGAAACAAGTATCAAATTTACCATCGAACATGAAAAAGAAGACAAATTACCATTCCTAGATATACCGGTCATGAAGAAAAAAAGTGGAACATTGGCAACCAAAATATATAGAAAAGAAACTCACATTAATTGTTATTTAAATTATGAATCTTGTCATTCACAGCAACAGAAACAAGGTATTATTATTAGTTTATTAAACAGATTAGCTAAACTAATTACAGATTCAAAAGATTTTAATGAAGAAAAAGAAATGCTACGACGTACTTTGGAAGACAACAACTACCCAAATTGGCTTATAAAGAAAACATTCAATCGATTCAGATTCAATAAAATTGAGAAACATGAAATAAGCAAAAACTACAAAGGAACAGTAACCCTACCTTATTTTCAAGATTTAACTGAAATTTTAAGTCGTATAATTAAAAAACAAAATATTAGAGTATATACAAAACCTTTTCAAACAATCAAGCAAATTTTACCCAACTTAAAAGATTCAATTGAACCAAAGCAACAGCCAGGAGTAATTTATGAAATTCCATGTTTAGATTGTGTTGGCATTTATATTGGTGAAACTGGTAGGGCATTTCTTACAAGATGCAAAGAACACATGCGAGATGTGAATTCAAAAAATTTAGCACGATTGGAAAATAATGATATAAACAATAAATCTGCTCTAGTAAAACATGTATATTCGGAAAAGCATCATATGAATTGGAATAATTCAAAAATTTTGGCAAAAGAAGCAGATTATATAAAAAGAAGATTTTTAGAGTCCTTTTTTATTCATTTTAATAATGATGCTTTTAATGATAAAACCAATTGTTTCTATCCAAATGCTTATTATAATTTAAAATTCTGAATCCGTTAGATGTCGTTTTAAATCAATAATGTATTTTAAATATTTTTTCCTTTTTTCACACCACTATGGTTTTATTTTGGATGACATTTGTGTTTTGCTTAATCTCCTGATGACGGTTTACTGAAACATAGTACACCGAAACGTTGAGTTTTTGTTATTGTTTTTACTTTTTAATAAAGAATTAACAGCAATTTAACTCAGATTTTACCAGAAGAGCATGAATAAATATTTTAGTACAATTTATAACATCAAAAACTATTATATTCTACAGCAAAAAAATTTAACACAGTAAGTTCTGAGCTACTTAACGTAGTAAGTTAACTTAGTAATAAAATTTTGGCAAAAATTTGCAAAAAAACCTTAACCCAAACTCTATCTTCAACATTCATTGTAATCCTAACCCTATCATTAATAAATTTTATTGTAGTGGAATTTACTGGTCCTTGTGATGCTACATGCCATCATTACAGAGTTCTGATAAACTGTCAGGTCACAAGTAAATTTACAAAGTATGTAGAATAAGTTCAACAAACACTTTGTAGCTTTAATCCTTTCATGCCTGAATTATGAAAATGCTTATAAAAAATTTTTATTTGGTTTTTTCTTATTAGTACTTAGGTTTTAAATAACAAACACCTTTCAAATTATTTTTATATAAAAAATACAAAATGTTGCCATATGGCTACGTCAGGTAGATATTGATAAAAAATGCAGTAAAAATTCCTTTTTCAATAAATTTCAGTAAAACTCATTTTTGAATACATTCAAATAAAATTCCTTTAGAATAAACTGGATATAGCAAACTATTTTTCATGGTATGTTATATAGCAATGCCTATCATCTAGTAAACATAATCCAACATTGCATTTGGTGCAAATAACCCTTTTTGTGCACACATTGCTTACACCTTTATTTGGTCTTCACACAGGTTGGTTAGTGACCACACCATCCCATCTAACAGATTCTGCTGGATGGACAGACTTCCTTCTATTTTTGGAAGGGTTATCTTGTTTACTGGGTCTTCCCCTTTTTGGAGTATATTTGTTTCTAGACAAAAGCCATGTAGCAATGCCAAGTAAGACATCACAAAGTGACATATGTTGTTTGCTTTATTTGTTTAGCATACGACGATATAGCAGCCAACCATTGACTGTCACAAGATCCAGTACATAAAAGAAAATTCTCATATACCATTTCTTACTCTTGAAATCAATCCTGTACAGTTCTAAAAACATATCACAAAGGTCTTCACCTCTTATAAACTTATTGTATTCAGCAATAGCATGTGGCATTTAGAACTTTAATATAATCTTTTTTCTTACAATCCCCTCTTTTTGCTTCTTCAAGTGGAAAGAGCCTTATTTATGTTGATCGAATATGAACTAATTTATTGTCAAACCACTTCAGGACCATAATGTTTTCTTTTGTTTCCTCTGTGTAATCCTAATTACCTCTACCTTCATTTTCAGCTGATTTTCTTCTTTCAATTTACAACCTTTCAATCTGTTTGGTCTGACAGTTGATAAGCTATGTATTTTCTCATCTTTGAGCTTTTTTGCTAGACCAATTGAGAAAAACCAGTAGTTGTAAAAAAGTTTGTAATTTTGAAATCTGGGTATATCTTCTGCTAATCTCATTACAAAGGATTTGTTCATCAACACATAGGTGTTCTTCTTGAGGTGTCTTTTTGCAATTACATGTAGTTCGAATCACATCTAAAATTGGTCTTACCTTGTGGAGTTTATCATGTTGTGGATGATCATTGGGTTTTTGAGAATTATTATCATTGAAATGTAGGTATCATTTTTATTTTATCAAAACAATCACGACTAATAGCACCAGCAATAGGTTCAATCCTGAGTGACATCTTCCAATAATGCCTATAGCTAGGAAGTTTTATGGTACCAGTGCATAATACAACCACTAAAAATGACTTCATTTCATTTTCAGTACCTTTCAGCTCTTTTCCATCTTTCTGCATGGCATAAATAAAAGTTTGTTTAGTAATGTGCCTGATAATATCAATATCAAAAATTAAGTTGAAAAAATATGGTGGTTGTTCATACCATGACTCATCTACTGACAAAATATCTTTCTAATCTGTTTCATTTGATGTTTGAAATTTACATCTGCACTACTTATAATTTGATTTTGTGGGACCTGGGTCAGAAGACCTATCATTTATTAAGCTACTCAGTGAAATGTCATGATCATCATTATCATCAGATGAATTTTCAATATCAACAACTGTCATCTGCTGAATTCACTTTCATTCCCTGACAAACTTCCATCATCTGGACAAAGGATGAATTTCAATGCCTCTGAAACATCTATAGTCTTACGACGTTTCCTTATCTTTTGAATTACTTGCTCATATTCTGTAGAACCTGCTGAAGTTGAAGGTTGTAACTGGTCAGAATTTGCAGAACTAGCCATCATTTCTGTAAAAATCAAAAAAAATCCATCAATAATAACATAAAAATAACATCGAAAATTCATTCTTCACTTTTTTCCAGGTGCCTCAAACTTTTTTTATTTGCAACAGACACTCACACAGACATTTTCCTTTTACATATCAGGTATAAATATAGAAAGGAAATATTTCACTCAACCACTAACAAGTGAAACATTTTTGTGCTACTCCATTATATTAAACAAAGTTTTTAGAAATCTATGCAGGCAATTTGTTATTAGTGATTTGTACATTGCTTTTAAAAAAACCTAATCAGTAGATAAATTTGGTACAGATGTGATGCAAATTTGTGTGTTATGGTAAAGTATAAAAATTTGAAATAGTAAGGACCAATAAATAAAAAAATAGAAGCGAAATGATTAATCATACTTAAATCTAATTCTCTAAAAATACAACAAAACGTATAGCTTTCTGCCTGATGCTGCCACTTGTATACATGAAAGTTAGGCTTATATTATGAAGTCATTATATTCACGAATAGACTAGAAACAAATTCCAAATACCTGTCACTACATAACTACATAAAAGCAAAAATATTTGTATAACAAATATATACATTATCTTTTACTGAAGCAAACATACACATGGGTCATATGGATTATAAAAAACTTTCCACAAGCTAATTTTTGCAACCTTCTCCCTTTGCTACTGGGGATGTACTGATAAAACAGAGTCAATATAGGCTCTTTTATGACAATTGTGAAGCTATTAAAAAGATTGAATGAAAAATACACCTTAATTCTTATATACATAAGGTTTAAAACTGGCTGCAAAGTTAATGTAGACACTTGTATACATACGACGTGAAAGGGTTAATGTGTCCAAAAATTAAAATAATGCAAAATAAAAGCAAGACGTTTAAGTTTTATGCAAGCATCTAGTTTATATTAGTGCTTTTTATAAAACTAAAAATTTTGCTGATGTTGTTTTCCTCCTCTAAATATATCTTGCAGCAGCCATTCCTCAACCCCTGAAAGAAGTTAATCTAGATTCCCACTCTTGGATTACCTCTGCTGCTTCTTCAGGCTTTTTCCTCAGACTAATGGTGTTGTGTTGTGTTGGCACTTGACTACAGTTGAAGAAATGGTTAGTGTTATGTTAGTGTGTTTGACAAGCAGTAGACATTGTGGCATGTAAGTATCAGGGTTTACTGTATATAGGTAACTTTGCAAGAGAGGTGATCTGTTGGCTCTGAGCTGTGCCAGTTTTGTATGCATATGACATGATAATCTTTGCACTAACGATTGAATTTCATAGGGTGTGTTGTTAATAACTTTGTTGATTTTTCTAGAACTGAAATGCTGTGAGGGGATGGTAGTGTAAATGCATTTGAGATTTTTTCTACATTCTTTAGGTGTTATGTCTGATTCTAAGATAATGATGTGTTGTGTACTCATTGCTATGAAAGATTGTGGCTTTTATGTTTCTGGGTGGATCTGAGTATGCATTAAGATAATGTTAAGGGTGTGTTTGTGTTAGAGTCAGTGTTTAATTTAAGTAGCATAAAATTTGATAAAACTAAAAATAGTGATACTTTTTTTAAGCATTTTCTAGAAAATTTTTTTATGTTTTTTTAAACTGACACCAAAAAAGAATGCTAAAAGTTTTCAACTAAAGTAGCCTGTGCTAAATCAAAGTAACTGATTCTGTCATTTTTATATGTATATATTTTTTTTACATACATTTAACTTAAAATCATTTATCATGCAAATAAAAAAAATATTATGAATAAGGAGGCAGCAACTAAGTGAAATATATTATTACATGTACAATGCAGTTGTGCATAATCACTGTATCTTCACACCAGAATTATCTATGTGTTCTATAGGACATCACAGTAATTTTAGGATGAAAAATTAAAAACATATAATAATCTCTTCAACAAAAAAAATGCTTAAAAATTGGTGCATTACAGTAACATGAAATAAATTAAATTTCAAGAAGAAATTTTAAAAGCACAAGCTCTCAATCCAAACCAATAATCATACCAGTAGCTTAAAAATCTGGTGTTCTATAAGGCACCTTGGTAATTCTAGTGTTAAGCAAAGCAGTATGGTGTTGAGAAAAAATGAAAAACGACAAAGAATTAAGTAAAATTTACAGGGTGTCAAGAAAGTTCCCGATCGATTTTTAAATTTAATGTAATTCAAAAACTTCAATGAATTATGAGAAGTTCTGTACGTCATTTTTCCACTTAATCCTCCTTTTCAATGTTTCAGATACACTTTTCAAATTTTTTTGGCTAAAATAATAATAAAATGAGTAAAAGAGCTGCAATCATTCAACTTCATCGTGCGGGACATTCAAATTCTAAAATTATGAAGTTGCTAAAAGCACCAAAATCAACTGTTTGCGATACAATCTTGCGCTTCCAAGAACTTGGGACCATGAAGGATCGGGATAGGAGTGGATGACCTCGATCCGCTTGCACTCCAGCGAAGATCAAGGCCCTCAGGGAGAGAATTCGGAGGAACCCCAAACGATCCTTGAGGAACCCCAAACGATCCTTGAGGAAAACGGCTAAAGACATGAATATCAGCCATGAGTCTGTCAGAACAATTGTTGAACAGGATCTCAAAATGTCCCCGTACAAAATCAGGACAAGACAACTCCTAACTGACCTCCAGAAGCGAAAAAGAAAGGAGAGGGCCAAAATTCTGCTGAACCGTCTGAAGGGAGGCACGGAGAAAGGCGAAATCGTTTTTTCAGACAAAAAACTCTTCTCGGTGGAGGCGAAGTTCAACACCCAGAATGACAGGATTCTCGAAAAGTCACCCAAGGACCTCCCTGATCATCTTCGATTCGTTTCATGCCGACAGAAACCCTCGTCTGTGATGGTATGGGGTGCGATCTCCAAATCTTGGAAATCTCCCCTCATTTTTGTTAAAGAGGGGGTCAAAGTGAATACAGATTCGTATGTCAATGATATTTTAACCCCTGCCCTCGCATCGATGAAGGAAAAGTTCAAAAATAAGTCCTTCACCTTCCAACAAGACGGTGCGCCTTCTCATCAAAGAAGACGCAGAAGTGGTGCGAAGAGCACTTTCCTTCATTCTGGACCAAAGATTTGTGGCCACCATCTTTGCCCGATCTCAATCCTATGGATTTCTGTGTGTGGGGTATTCTGGAAAAAGAAGCCTGTTCTTCACCCCATAACAATCTGGAGGATCTTCGAGCTTCCCTGAAACAAGCATGGGAGAAAATTCCTCAAGATGCCCTTCGTGCTGCTTGTCAGAATTTCCGACAGAGGCTCCAACATGTTATTGATACAGATGGGGGTCATTTTGAATAAACCAGATTTTTTTATGTTCATGGAGCTTTGTTCTATCACCACAATAAACCTTTTGTTGATTTAACCTTCTGTCATTAGCCCTATATAATTTTGTTTAGGATCGGGAACTTTCTTGACACCCTGTACATCTAAGCCATAATCAGAAAATGTTGTATAATTATGGGCAGAAGAACCAACAAACTCAAGAGACAAAAAAGCACAGGAAGGCAAAGATCCCCACCAAAACAAATCTTGTAACAGGTGAAAAAAAATTATTTCAAGTAATAAATCCATATTTTAGGTAATAAATGCTGATGTTAGCACAGGCAATTTTTTGTTGATGTTTAAAAGACTGGTATGTGTTTTAAATAAAAACAAGTCGAAAGTGATCTGTTAGTTTTTTTAAAAAGTAGCTATTCCATGCTCACAGTGGAAATTATTTAAACAACAGGACACTAGCTTAATTTACTTTTTAAAGCAATGAAGAAAAAAGCATAATGCCACTAGAAATTATAAAAAATTATGGAATATGAAAATTTCTATAAATTTCTGGTAATGCTATAACAAGTTCATTCTGAAATGCCTTTTATGAATTGGTACACATACTGACATGATTCAGCAACAATTTAATTGGGGTGTTTTTACAACTTCCAGATAAATGCATAATCTGATTAATCACAAGAAAAACTTTTTGGAAATCATGGAAGGAAGATTGTATGTATAGATGTTAAATAGGAGGGGAGCCAAGATCGATCCATGAGGAATGCCGTTTTTAAGACGGCGTAGCCTGCTTTGTTTGCTGTCACCAGTGGTAAGGGTGAAACTTTGATTTTGGACAAGCTCCATGATCATTCTGACCATGTGCTTATCTGGAAGTAGTCTCAGCAGCTTGCAGGTAAGACCACGGTGCCAGACAGTGTCATAAGCAGCTGGCACTCTTCTTGAAACTGGAAGGACTTGGAGGAAACTTTAAACCAAGACATGTCCACACTGTCAGTGTATCTCCATACTTGGAAGTTGAAGCTCAGTTACACTAAGATGGCGATGACAGCTTTCACTTAATTAACTGAGAGGCCAAATGTGAGCTAAAGGTCTACAACAACAGTAAACTTTTACTGTTCTGTCCAAACCCTACTTACATTGGGGTAAAACTGGACAGATTGCTCACATTTCGTCATCACTTAGTGGCATTGCACAAAAAACTATCCTTGTGTGTCACACTGCTGAGGCAACTCGTGGGCTTGGGATGGGGTGCTGGTGCTAAAACACTACGCATAGCCACCTTGTCTCTAGTCTACCAACAGCTGAGTACTATGCACCAGTCTGGTGTCGCAGTGCTCACACTTGCCTCATTGACAGTGTCTTGAACGACACCTTGCACATAGTTACTGGATGCCTGCGTCCCACTCCAATGGACCATCTACCTTTACTCTCAGGTATCCAGCCAGCTGAGTTTTGCCGACTGGGAGCGACACTCTCCTTGGCTCATCATGGATCTCTGGACCCCGATCATATCTTGTATGGTCTTTTAAGTGGATCCTCAGATACTTGCCAAGTAAGACTAAGATCCAGACGCCCATTTGTGCCAGCTGCACAGAATCTTTTGGACAACCTTGCCTGATTTGGCATCTGCGTTTCTGAATGGACAAATCACAAATGGAAAACGAAGTACTGTGAAAATGTTTCTGGGCTCTGTGTTTTTGTGCCCAAGACTGGTGCCAGGCCTGTTGGGATGGGCTTACCCAAGTAGCTTGGGTTAAGCTCAACCGCCTGCGGACTGGTGTTGGGCGATTCCATTCATCCATGCACAAATGGAGTCTCATTCCTTCACCAAATTGCGAGTGTGGCGCCTCTGAGCAAACCGCAGACCATGTTCTAACAGTGTGCCTTATACATTGGGTACCACATGGAGCACAAGATCCGACGGTTTTGGATGATGAAACTTGATACTGGCTTAATAACACCACTGCCAGCATCTGATTCAGGCAGTGCAACAGTCTGGGGTAGTAAAAGGATAAAGTCCTGTTTGTGTCTGACCTGTAGTGGATGCCCTTCAAACGATGACGATAATAAAACCTTGACAAATTGGTTTGCAACCAACTGGAGTTATCTCTATTATAATGATAACCAATATGAAGAGAAAGTAAACACAAATGTACTTAAAAGCTTTATTTTAAAAAATTTTTTTATACCTGATAAGTATTGACAAAAGCTGCATTAGCCATAAATTTATCAGATGTTGACAAACATATTTCCTTAAAGTTTTTACAACTACCAATAAACTGATTACAAATTTTGCAAATGGAAAATATCAAGCATTTAATGACAGTAGTGAGCTTATAATTATTGAAAATTTGTATATTTAAAAAGTAAAAGTATTACCTGACTGGCTTTTTAGCAACCTTATAAATTTCTTGGCTAAAAGCAATTGATAAAGAAGAAAACTATTTTGAAAAAATTGTGCAAGTTTGTATTAGTATAAAAACAAGAAAACCTACAGCAGAATCTTAAATTGGGGACCATGAAAGGTTTTTCTGGGAGATGCAAGCAACTGGTTGGAAATTGAAGTGATAGCTGAAATAACAAATTTTTTAGTGCACACCATCAATTTAGATTGGATTGAAAACAAAAACCTTTTCTTTAGTCTTCACCTTGAATTTTGGCTGAAATTGGAGAATTTGATAAAAAATGCTTGGGTTTTGTTTTTGGCTTGTGTCACTAGAAAAAGTGCAACTTTTGCTTGCATAAAAAAGGGTGAGTTCTGTTTACATGAAAAAGAGGGGGCATGAATTTGGTTTACATAAAAAAAAGAGGGAACATCTCAAAAAGTTTAAGAACCACCATAATAGAAGTTCCTAAAAGAATACTAGAAATATCATGACAACCTTATCAGTTGATAAGATATAGTAAAATAAAATTTACAAAAAGGCAGTAAGTATAAATTTTTTGTAAACAAAAACATTGCACTTACTTTATAATGAAGAAATAAAAGGCTGGTAGACCCAAAACTAGAATGATTGCGACAATTATAAGTGCAATAATGACTTGAGACGCACGATTTGCTGCAAAAAACAGTAAAAGGAAATGTTTATATCAAGTTGACTATAATAAAGATGAATAAGAAACAATTAAAGACATACAAGTAAAAAATAAACACAAAATCTTGAAGCTCTAATTGTGTTTTGATCAAAATATTATAATCCTTCAGCAAATTTTTTAAAACTACTTTGGACAAGTAATCACATAAAAATTTGTTTTAATAATTATCACCATTTATGGAGTTGATGCAGATTCCTAGCAATGTAAAAATTTTACAATTAATTTTTACTTAAAATGTAAAATTTCAAACAAATGCTTATTAACTTTTTTCTCTTTCCTAAAAATAATTGTCTAGAGATAAGGTGTTGGTGCTAAAATACTACAGATAGCTACCTTATCTCTAGTCTACTCAACAGCTGAGTACTGTGTGCCAGTTCCTTACAGAGAGTGGCTATAGCCACAAAATTTCCATGACAATTTTACGGGAAGATGCTATTACCACAACTGCTTACAACCCTTCTATTTGTTGATTTAAACCTTTCCCAGGTAAATAGCTCTAGTTTGTATAAATCGCTAAAGTTTGTATAAATCCACCCAAGCTCGTATAAATACCATATGGAATTGGTTAATTAAATTGTTCAATATTATGTCTCAGAAAAATAAAAAAAGTGATGGAATACTGTGATGTGTAGCAGCTTAATGCTCAAATACTGCTTGTGCAATCCTATTGAACAAGCTTGTAAAGAAACTAGTCATTATAAAATAGTTTGATGCAGAAAAAATACTTTATCATAAAAAAATTAAACATTTGGTTATTTTTCTACACCATCTAATTTGTAAATCAAGCAAACATACTTGTCACTGTCACAGAGCAGATGTAAGGGTGTGGACTAGAGCAACTAACTCCATTAAATTGAAGATTTGCACCAGTAGTACTGTATGCAAAACAAGTGCAGTCATTTTGATCACCACCTTGATCTCTCCATAGTTGTAATTCATCAGTAAACACAGTAGACCCATCAATCCATCCACTTGGGATAAGGCCAACAAAATAGCATGTAGAATTATCTAAAATCACAATAAAACACAAAAAATATCACTATTGACGATCTTTGAAATGTTAAGCTTTAAAAAAAAAAACCGATATCTCTTTTGATTGCAGTATCATGTAAAACTTGTAAAACAAAAAACTATCTGGACATTTACCTTAATTAATTGAACAGTTGAATAATCAAAATCAGAAAAAAGTTGAGTCACAATATGCAGTATAAAAGATAAAAAAAACTATAAAAAGTGATCTAAAATGATGAACAATAGGTATTGAGTAAAACAACAAAAAATGGAATAAAAATTTTATGTCACTCTTTATTTATTCTATTCAAATTGTATTCTTTTTTTAAATATGAAAATTTTATTAGTTTCAGGATCATTTAATTATAATCAATGATAGCAGTTAATAATTTAATTAGGAGCATTACAAAAAGCTTTTTGTTGTTATCATACTAAGTTTATTTATTGAGATGTTAAAGCTCTGCACAATAAATAAACTCTATGAGTAATTAATCATTTGCATGTTAGGAACTCGTCTTCATGCTAAAACATTAAAGTTAACAAGTTGTCTGTAACAATGCAATGATTTTTTATCAAAGCTTTGTGAAGTAAAAAATATCATAACTCTTACTGACCACATTACCTTGTGTTCTGCAGATTTTATTTGTCCAGTATAGTTAAATTTATAGCAAAACTCTTAATAGTGCAGTAGGTCAAAAAATATTAACTGGATTAATAGCATTATTTTAATTCAAGTTGATTAGTTGATGATTATATTGATTAGCATTGATTAGATTAGATATTAATTTAAGTTTATTAGATTAAATTGTATTGATTGGAGTTGATTAGATGATGATTACCTAGATTTGAGCTAATTAGATGGTTAAATTGGATTTAATTGGGTTTAAAGCAGGGGTTCAAATTTTTTTCTGAAGTTTGGTAGCACATAGAAATTTTAGCTTTGCCAGACATCAATCATGCTCGAAATCTATTGAAATAATTAAGATAGAAATAATTTAAAAATATGCTATTTATTTCTTAACTCTAGTCTACATATTTACATAAATAGTGCAAATTGTATTCATTATACTCATTCTGCAGATTAAATTTATACTGTCATGTATCTTCCCATTTGCGATAGCCCAGTGGTTCTCAGCCTTTTTGCTACCACAAACCATGTATTTTTTGTTACCCTACTTACCACTAAGTTTATTGAAAGATTAATTATTACAACTTACTTAAATGTTAATGATAATCAGTGGTGGATATTCCAATTTAGGGGCCCGAGGCAAGAATTTTCAAAAATTGATGCTGTCTGAGGAAAAAAAAAACAGATCTGATCTGGGCTTGCATATTTTTCTCCCAAAATCAAGGTGTTCTCCAAAAAAAAAAATTTCTTCACTTCGATTTCATCTCTGATTTCCCTATTTTTCTCCCAAAATCAAGGTGTTCTCTAAAAAAAAAAAAAAAAAGGTCTTCACTCAGAATCGTCCTCTGAACAAACATCTGCAGCGAATCCAAAACTGTATATGCTGTTTTCGAGGGGGGGGCCCCCAAAAAAAGGGGGGGCCTGAGGCAACTGCCTCATTCGCCTCACCCAATATCCACCACTGATGATAATGCCATTTAGTTTAATGGTCCTGTTTTCTGGCACAAGTTGGTTTATGCATGAACCCTTGCACTAACTGCCACAATGAACAAAAGTCATGGGAGTGCATCAGAAGCATTCAAAATTTGTATGTCAAAAACAATTTATTATCACCTATATTTGGGGAAGTAAATAAAATCACATGGCCAAATTTGTAAGTGAAAATTTTTTTTGAAAATAGCAAGTATAATTGAAATTATTCCAAAAGCTTTTCTTCTGACACTTATTGGGAAAATTGTGAGAATAAAGAAGCAAGCCAAACTAAGTTACCAGGTAAAGAAGAGAGCTTTTATTGGCAATGATCAATAAGAAGAGAGAAAGCTAATAGAGTTTCAGGTAATAAACAAAGCTTGTTTTGCTAAGAAGAAGGTTAAGAGATTTAATAAAAGTTGCTTCTAGAGCAGAAAGGCAAAAAGTAAAACAACATTGAATCTCAATAGAGAATCTGTTGTCTTTGTAACAAAAAACACATTGCTTGTTGTTCAAAAGATGTTTGCCCATGGCAAAATTGTGAAAAAGTGATGTTGCATGAGAGCTACTATTAGCTTTTAAGGGTTGCAGTTTCGGGACAAGAAAAAATTTGGGACAGATTTAGATATGTGTTGTTTCATATTAAGTCTTTGGACATGTGACCAATGTAGGTTAACAACTATCAAAGTGCACAAAAATTTCTAGATAAGATTACAGCAATGATGAAAAGGTAGCATGTCCTTTTTAAAGCTGGCAAAAGCTACAGATTGTCAAAAAAGTCATCAAAAAATCACCAAAGAAGTCAAAAAATTGTTAAAAAAGTTAAACAATGCTACATGATGACAGAATAGCAGTGTTTATTCTAATCGAAAAAACTTCTATTTATAGAACAATGAGGTAGATTGAACATTTTTCCTCTTTGTAGTCCTGTGTGGCATTTAGTTGTTTAACTTTTCAGATAAAAGAATTAAATATGTGTTCCATGTAGCCAATGGTGATAAAAATAAAAAAATTTTGTCCGATTTTATTGACAATTTGCTTTTCAAACAGATCATATATGCTCTGTGAACCAAAGCACCAATAAAATTAATTTTACATCTTTAGCAGCTTCAATCCTCGCCTTTCCTACAGTTTACTTATAAAAAAGAAACCAACACTCCTTTTTTAAAAGTCTTGATAGAAAGGAAAGAATTTAAATTTGTGATTTTGGTATACAGGAAATCTATTTTCACTGGTCAATACATGTGCCAGAATTCCTTTAGGCAGCAAAGACTCTCGATCAATGAAAGATATCTTCTTTATTTTATGATTTAGTTTGGTGTGCTTTTTCTTCAGATAATTTTTACCAAACAGTGTTAGACAAAAATTGTTACAAATGATTCCAATTCTACTTGGTATTTTCAAATTTTGCACAATATTATTTTCAAATCTTTTCCAATTTTGTTGTCTTCATTAAATACCTTAGTAAAAATTTGCTTTAATATGCTAAAATTTGTGTTTGTTAAGACTGCCTTTTCACCTAAAAAAGTGTTTTTTCTAAATTTTGCTTCTCTTTCCAAAAAATTTTCCAGTGCCCAGACCTCATTGCATAAGATTTGAAAGGTTGTCTTTTGTTTTTCTGTTTTACATGTAGGCTAAATCAAATGGATGAACAAAGAAAAATTAAAAATGTAAAAACAACTGTGCATGCTTAAAAATCAATCCATTCACAAAATTTTAAGGAGTTTTAGATGGCAGCCTTATTTTGAAACAACTTTTAGTTGAATTGTTTTTAAAAGGAAATATGTGCCAATTGTAAACATTTGATACTGTTTGGCTTCGTTGTTCATTGCCCATAGTGAATTGATTGAGAAAGTGAGCAGTAGTTTATGAAAGCTTGTGCAATTAATAAAAACTCAGTCAACTTTAGTGCACAATTTTTGTTTTTATCTGTTTGATTTCTTGACATAGACAAAAAGACATAAAGATATTGAGAAACAGAAACATTGCAATAGTTGAAATGCCTGTTCCCCCTTTTTATTTTACTTATTACAATAACATTAATAAATATTTAGAAATTAAATTCAATTTGAGTGTTGGATTTTATTGAAAAGCAAAAATTGCTTGTGTTCCACTTAAAAGCTCTTGCATACCACAGGTTGAGCCACTGCAAAGTTTAATGCTTTTATTTGGATCAAATTCTTTAACTGAAGCATCCCAAAGGTTGATAAGCAGAAGTGAATCAAGGTTGCCTGTAGTCAGCATAAATATGAGGATGTTTTGATGCAATTCATTCAGTTGAACCCTTTTTCAAAGCTAGCAGATAAACTTGGAAAAATCAATTGGCATCAATTTGGATAACACTGGGAATCTTTCAGGGCACAGCATAGCCTGTTGGCACACATTAAGGAAAAACTGATCTCTAGACAATTAAGTCGATTGTCAATCCAAAGTATTCTTGCTGCCACTATTTACATAATCATTTTTTAATAATCATGACATAAATTAATAATGAATTTGGTGCAGTTAGAAGCACTATTAAATTAGGATCTAATAATAATCTAATTTTGTAAACAAAAAGAAAATAACATTTGCTAAATATACAAATATTTTATTTAACTATTTGAAAGCTAGCCTATGAATTAAATTTTACTAATATTTTATTGGCATCATACATTTTTATTACATTTCTAAGTAATGCAGTTTGTGATTACACTTGAAGTATGCTAATATGTGTGACAAATCAAAAAATTTTTTAGACTGGGCTTTGAAAAAGTCCTGTTACAGTTTATTTTTTTTAAATACAATGTTACTGTTAGAATATTACTCACATCTTTTTACATGTAATTAATGTCAAACTATTACAGATACTATTTCGATTACCAAAAAGTCTCTAAATTATAAATAGGTAGTAATGGAAGCCAATAGAATTAAAGTATCAGAACTTTTTACGCACGGGTCATGGAAAATCTGACATTGCTGAGATATTAAACATCAATAGAATGACTGTGATCGAGTTGCAAAACTTCTTGAAAACTCTGAATCACTTCAGGATCGCCCTCGATTGGGTAGGCCTCTGGTAATCAAGTGTGAAACTGTCAAAAAAGTCTTCAAAAATGATCTGACCCTGAAAATGACAAAATTTGCTCAAAGGAAGATAATTTCGGTGTCCACCATGTCTAGGGCAATCAAAAACGGGGGAGGAAAAAGCCTAAGACCTTTGAAGAAACCTCTCTTAAATCGTTTAATGATTCAAAAGCGTTTAGAGAGGAACACCCACTTTTTGAATGATATGAAAAACCATGGAAATCAAATCCTCGTTTTTTCCAATGAAAAGAGGTTTACAGTCGATCCAGTCTTCAACAAGCAGAACAACCATGTTGCAACATTTGGTAAAGACATTTCTGAAATCCGCAAGGTGTCAACAATGAAGCATTCTACATCCGTGATGATGCTTGGTGTTGTAGCCTCAAATGGAGAGAAGATGCTGCCAGTGTGGCAATGTCAGATTTTCCTTGACCTGCGCGTAAGAGTTCTGATACTTCAATTCTATTGGCTTCCATTACTATCTATTTATAATTTAGACACTTTTTGGTAATCGAAATAGTATCTGTAATACATGTAAAAAGATGTGAGTAATATTCTAAAGTAACATTCTATTTAAAAAAAATAAACTGTAACAAGACTTTTTCAAAGCCCGGTAGAATATGACTCATACTAATATGAACTTACTTTCTTAAAATAAAAAAATTACTGCATTAAAAACATAAATAATAAAATATAATCAATTTTTTAATTAGAAAAATAAAAATGGGCCATTTATTTCTTCAAATATAGGAATCAAAAAATTCTCTTTAACTTTATCAAATGTTTTCTTTGATAAAATTATAAAAAACTTGGAAACAGTTTTTTTCTAGATTATTATAACATGAGAAAATAACATCAACAATAATCTTTCAAATGATTAGCTTTAAATCCCAACTGCAATCATAATATTACCATATTACAATTGGGGAACTCAATAACACTTGAAAAAATGAACTGTTTAAACATTTTTAATCACTTCCAGCTGGAATTTTTATAATACCGTACATTCATACCCCTTAATGGTATTTTTTTTTTATAACTACTTTTCTCTATGAAATATATACACAAGAACACTCAATTGTTAGTTTCTTTTGTGATTTAATTGAAACAAAGAGAACAAAATAATAAAAAAATGAAAAACAGTAAAATATTTAAAAGTTCTTTTTCGTGTGGAAGTCCTTGAAACAAGGAAATATGCAGAGGGGCACTTCATATTTATCGCATTGAAACTTGGTTTCCTTTCTTCTGCCATGCTTCAGACAATCAGTGCATCCTTTGTAGAAAATTTTTCGGCCATCAGGTGTAGAGTTGTAATCAGATGCTCATCTTTTCCTCTCAGGCAATCAGGAGTTGGCAATGATCTAGGATGGCCTCAACTTAAATAATTTGATATTTCAGCCATCTCTTGCAACTGACAAGCAAGTTCAACTTTGAATTGTGGCAAAGTTATTCTGCGTTTATCTTTATGTAGCTTTTTGAAAATTAAAAATGCATTACCAGTGCAATATCCACCACATTAAAAAAATAATTTTTGATACCATTTGGTGTATTTTCTTACAGACATGCATGTTGCTCACAGTTGGTCTGAATGATCCACACCACCCATTCCTTGATTTTAAGCAACAACACAGGTAGGCTTGATTATTGCATTGCCTTCTCTACTTTTTTCCCAGTATAAAGCATTTCTAAATTGTGTTTTGTGAATAACATTTTTACATCTTTCTTATTCTTCCATATGAGGGCTATAATCCCATTTGCACTTTGAGATACACATTCACCCCTTTTAATCTGTGCCCAGGGAAGTTGTTCAGCATGTGTTTTCTCGTTACCCTGATTGCCCAACAGCATATGTTTGTTGTTGTAACAAGCTATAAAAGAGACTTGGGCTACTGTACCAATTATGTCTTTATGTCTAATATCTAATGATGTCTTTATCCCACAATTGCCATTGAAAATAAAGCTGTGTGGTTGAAGATTAGTTGATTTCCAATCCCAGTCTACATCTTTACTTTGCCTGGGTATCTGTGCTGGGCATGCTGGGTTATGCCCCCTCCTATCTGTGGAACTATTACTTTCATTGTCACTACTTCAACTTTCAGCACTTAAATTCAATGAAAATACGTACATCATTATCACTCTTACACTCTACATCAGTAACATTAGAGCCAGACTCTCCAGAGGATACAACTTCCAAGTTTTGTTGCAAAGCAGCTTCATCAGTTGAACTATTGCCAAAATTATCCATTTTTATAATAATCCTGGAAATATTTTTAAAAAATATAAATAGTTTCCTATTACCAGTAAAGAAAGTTTAAAAACTAACTAGGCTACAACTATGAGTTTTTGACACTTAGTAGACTAGTCTTTTATTTGAATCTAAGATAACCAATTGGAGACCAGCAATCTTAAAAACTTTAAACTAAAAGCTTTTCTAAACCTTCAACTTTCACTAAATGTTGCTAAATACACAGTTTCCATTCAGGCGGCAAAAAAATTTGCATGATATCACGCTCTTCATAGTTATGGCAAGACAATGCAGAGTGGCATTTGCTGCTCTCTGGCGGGAAGTGGTTAAGAAACATACTGAATAGAAATTGGTATATTTTGTGAGCTTTGTTTTTATCTCCACCTTTTAAACCAGGCACTTAAGCAACTTAGAAATATTTCATTTTAAAAGCATACATTGCAATGTTGAATCAATATTGAGAAAATAGTTCCTGCAACTGCTACAACCAACTTTAACTAATACAGGGCGTTCATTAAAAAAGCAAGAAATTTGAGGTTTTAAATTTTATTGTTTGAATTTTATTCTTCTGGATTATTCACTTCTTTGATTTTGATACACACATTATGGATAAAGGCAGCAGAAAACAACCTTTAGACTTTCAAAGTGATTCTTTTTAAAGATTGCTTGAAGTAAAAGTTTTACTTTTACTTCAAGCAATCTTCAAATTTTGTACCACCAAATGATTCTTTTTAAAAGTGAAAATCCAACTTGGTGACTGACAAAATGTCTAGCTGTTTTATCAGATTTTTTTCAATGATTAAGTATTAGTTTGATAATGCTGTTGAAACTTTGAAATGAGAAGGTCCTGAGGCAGCTGCTACTTGCCAAAAAGGAACGAGTTTAAAAAAATAAATTTTAAATGAAGTATGTGCCATGGTGAAAGATTTAGTTATTTTGCTTGTGAAATGCAATGCAACAAAGAGACGTCATTAAAATCTTTATTCATGCTCTTCTGGTAAAATCTGAGTTAAATTGCTGTTAATTCTTTATTAAAAAGTAAAAACAATAACAAAAACTCAACGTTTCGGTGTACTATGTTTCAGTAAACCTTTATCAGGAGATTAAGCAAAACACAAATATCATCCAAAATAAAACCACAGTGGCGCGAAAAAAGGAAAAAATATTTAAAATGCATGATTGATTTAAAACGACATCTAACAGATTCAGAATTTTAAATTATAATAAGCATTTGGATAGAAACAATTGGTTTTATCATTAAAAGCATCATTATTAAAATGAATAAAAAAGGACTCCAAAAATCTTCTTTTTATATAATCTGCTTCTTTTGCCAAAATTTTTGAATTATTCCAATTCATATGATGCTTTTCCAAATATACATGTTTTACTAGAGCAGATTTGTTGTTTATATCATTATTTTCCAATCGTGCTAAATTTTTTGAATTCACATCCCGCATATGTTCTTTGCATCTTGTAAGAAATGCCCTACCAGTTTCACCAATATAAATGCCAACACAATCTAAACATGGAATTTCATAAATTACTCCTGGCTGTTGCTTTGGTTCAATTGAATCTTTTAAGTTGGGTAAAATTTGCTTGATTGTTTGAAAAGGTTTTGTATATACTCTAATATTTTGTTTTTTAATTATACGACTTAAAATTTCAGTTAAATCTTGAAAATAAGGTAGGGTTACTGTTCCTTTGTAGTTTTTGCTTATTTCATGTTTCTCAATTTTATTGAATCTGAATCGATTGAATGTTTTCTTTATAAGCCAATTTGGGTAGTTGTTGTCTTCCAAAGTACGTCGTAGCATTTCTTTTTCTTCATTAAAATCTTTTTAAAATCTTCATTAAAATCTTCATTAAAATCAGAACTTTCCACACTGGCTGTGTTAGCCAAAGAATTTTTGGGATTAACAGCAACATCTGCACCTGCAGAAAGACTATTTTCAATTGCATGAAATTTCTACACTGTAAAAAAAACTTACTGGGTACAGATACTTTTCACAGCCTGATGTTTATCAAGTATAATTCAACCATATATGAAAAAGTGAAACTGTAAATCAATAAAAAATATGAAATTAAGTGTATATATTTGATGACTGTTACTAAGGAGGCTTTGTTTTCCTTCTGGGTAAATGAATTATGTCAGAATTGTATGCACAATGCAGAAAGTAAAAGCTTATAGCGCTAAACAGTACTTCATAAGTTATGTCTGCATACTACCTTAAGTACTCATTTGTTTATTGTGTTGTTCAAGTCTCGTGCTAAAAGCAGATTAGCTGCATTGTTTAAAATCTTTTTCATGCCTTTCTAAGTGTAAGCTCTGCATACAACAATATGTTTGTTTTTTTTCAGTTGGTCAAATAGTATTTATTATTGAACTTGTAATAAAAGACTTTTGCCTATATTTTTGTGGAAATATTTGCATGTATTGCATTTATTTAAAAAAGTAATTGTAATTTGGAATTAACTTACACCTTAAAAAGTAATTGTAATTGTAAATGTAATTTAAGTTTTTTAAAACAAAGTAATTGTAATTGTAATGTAATTAAAAATCTTTAAAGTGTAATTGTAATTGTATTTGTAAATGATAAAAAATTGCATATATGATCCAACTCTGGTTGTTACCCATGGCTTATTAACCCTTACCTCGTAATATGGTGTAAGTATGAGCCCAGTTGTAAATAAAATCTCATAATTTTAAGTGTGCTTATTTTTTAATTGTGTTAAATCATGTATTCATTGTATAGTGATGCATTGTGCTTTACTGTAAAAAGTGCTGTGAAAAGTGAGTTGATGTAGCTCTATGTTATGACTTGGGAGGATTTCAAATGCACTCACTGTTTTGTGTGGTTATGCAAGATAGATGTTTGATATTTATCAATCACAGGTTGAGAAACACATGTTTGAAGGTTGAGACAGACATGTTTAGTTTAGACATGTGTTACGCCCAAGATACAGTAACTCAATCTTTCGTTTGGGTAAAAATTTGATTTTATTGATATTATAAAAGTGAGTCTTTTCTATTCAGATGAAGTAGGAGCTCTACCTAGCAGAAATCAGACAAGAACCAGAAATAAGCCAATATGTAGCAATTGAGAATTTTTTATTTGGCAAAATAAATAATTATAAAACAGACATCTCATTTTTATATGCTGCAGAATGCTGTTGATTACAAATTTTGAAAATGATATGAAAAAATTGTCATGAATATTAAAAGCTTGTATGTAAACAGTTTTTATTTCAAATAAAAATCTTCAAATTGAACATTGTTAGTTATACCACAAGTCAAAAGACAAGAAGTTGAGCTGGAAAAGCAAAGTTATAATAATAGGATTTTTGCTAGTTTTCAAAGAATGGATAAATTAAGAATATGAATATCAGCAAAGGTTAAAAAAGATATGGAAAGAACAGATTGATACTATTTAAACTTGTGCTTTCTGTTCCAATAATTATTTTTGGCAAACAATTTACACAATTTGACATAAAGCTTTTATAACAAAAAAATTGTAACAATGTAATTGTAAAAGAATTGGTTTGACCTAATAGTTTAGCCACCATATGAGTTAAGCAATGAAGCAATTTCAAGGCTTTGATGTGGAGTGCAGGACATCAATCAATAAAACATAAAAAATATTTACATGAAATGAGTAAAAATGGATGTTTATGCAGTTAATAACAAGATAAAAAAATTACTCAGAGAGGCTAGAAAGAAATCCAGATTTTATCAAGAAGTCACTGTAAGCAATTTTTTTGTGAAACTAACCTGGAATAGCCCTTTTAGCACCAAGGTGAAATACAGAAGCCAAAAAAAATATCTCACAAGAAGTAATAGTAACCACAGGGGCATTTGGGTTAGTTTCACAAACAAAAATTGATTATGGCGACTTCTTGAAAAGACCCAAAAATCTTTAATTGCAATAGGAAATCTGAAAATAATGCTCAAAAAATAGTTGTTGCTCCAGTTAGAAATACAGAATGGATGTTGATAAAACAGTTATATTTCTTTTCACACTTCAAAATTATTAATTGTTAAATTTATCTTGTATGATTTAGCTATTTAAAAATATAATTTGCAAGTGTTATTATTAGGCTAAAAAATAAAAGTCACAATTAGCAATTTTTGTTTGTGAAACTAACCTAAACCTCTTCTATGGTAACTAGCATTTTTTGAAAAGATCCTTTTCCTTCTAATTTTTTATATTCCATCCTAGTGTTGTAGGTTAGTTTAACGCACAAAAATTCTTTATAGTGACTTTTTGAAAGACCCAAAAAATGTGTGGTTATATAAAATTTAATGAAATAACATGGTCACAAAAATGATAATGACTAACATCAACAGCAAAAAAATCAATTAATTGCTTATCATATAAATAAAAATATAACTTACTAATACTAGAGGATCTTATTAATGAAGATAGTACATTCATTGAATTTGCACTGGGTGCAATGGCCAATGAGCTACTCTCTTGGCTACAATTTGTGTTTGCAGCATCCCATGAAAGTGCATTTTGATGTAAATTGAATGATTGATCATTTCCTTGTTGGGCTTGAGTGAAAGTTACATAATATAAAACAATCAATAAAACTAACGCAATAAAATATTTATTGGGCTTACATTTCATTTCTGCTATCTAATAAAAAAAAACCTAATCAATAAGTTTAATTGTTAAAATAATTATTCAACTACACCAAATTATTGATAAATCATACATGTTGATAAATCATACAATATTTATTGGGCTTACATTTCATTTCTGCTATCTAATAAAAAAAAACCTAATCAATAAGTTTAATTGTTAAAATAATTATTCAACTACACCAAATTATTGATAAATCATACATGTGAAAATAACCAGCACCTACTGTGGCAATTCTACTAAAACAATATTTTGTTGAAAGATATTTTCCAAACATGTTTGCTAAGTTAGTTAGGCCAATGCTTATTTTTATGTACTCCAATTACTTTTTCAAAATATATGCTGAACTGAGCAAGCAAAAGCTTAACAGAGACCTCTCAAAAAATATTGGATTGTAGCTACTAATTATACAATTAATTGATTTCACTTAATTCAAAAAATATTTATTTTAAGGTCTTTTGAACAAGCAGCCCCACCCCAATCAGGATGTTTGCAGGATGGCTATGCTGGTTCTGATTGTTGGAGAATCAGCTTTCTAAATCATACCTTCTACAGCAATTGAACTCAGCTTCTTCCTGACCTTGGACTTATTGGTATAATAGTCTGTGCTTTTACATTTGCTTGATACATTTGGTTTTTTTGGTAAAATAAATGATTTTCCTTTGGTCTTCACTTTGGATTTTTGACTTCATGTTGTTGACTTCAGTTGTCATTTTGGTTGCCAGGAAGAGCCATCACAATTTTAATTTGCCAAACTGCATTGTGTTCTAGCTGTCCTAGCTGTATTGTATGCCAACTGTGGTTGACTGTGTTTTTCCTTTATCCTTGGAACTATGTTTCAAGTTGATTTCAAATAAAGATTTTAGTTTTTGCTGTTGTTGGTATTATTTGGGAGTGCAGTTGGTGAAGACCTTGGAGTTCCCCCGGCCACGTCGTAGTCAATTTTAGCTGATTGCAACACTGATATTGAATAAAAGTACTTTTAAATATTGACTAAACTGAAATATTATCAATAAACATTTATAAGTAAACAAAAAAAAAAAAAACAATTAAATTTTGAACTTTAATATTAGTCTAAAACCAAAAAAAGGATGCAAAAGTGCTTGCCTTCATAAAATAAACTAATCCGTTTCAATTACAAAATGTGTTTGGTCTTCAGTCTGCCCTAACCACAGCGAAGCAACTAACGAAAACAATGAGGAATGTAATTATTGGTATTTTAATTGTAATACGCAAAAGCAAATATATAGAAGCAGGCAAGCTTTAGCGAGAATTGTTGTAAATCTGTGATAACTTTTACACTTTAACTTTTAGTTGGTTACCTTCTTATTCGCTCTCGGATTTCAACTTGCAGTCTTGCAATTGCATGCAATAGCGAAGTTGCCACAAAAGAATTATTAATTATGTTATATGATACTATTTAGCTAAAGAGCTGGGCGTCGAACTGTTAAAATAATATTACGGCTCAGGTTCAGATTCTGCAAATTTAATTTTTAGTGGTTCGTTTTCGGTTCAGGTGCAGCAAAGCGATTCAGTTTTGGTTCAATTCTGGTTCGGGTTTAAAGAAAATCATTAGCAGTTAGTACGGATTTTCAATTTAGCTTTTGTTCAATCCTTAATTTTACAAAATATTTTTTTGTCCATTTTTGCAAACGTATAAACTGAAACTATTGCTCGTGGATCGTGGCAGTAGACAACCAAACCAAAAATTCTGGAAAGAAAAACAAAACTATTTTATTCGAATCATGGTTTCGCCCGATTTTTCCAAAAATACCAAATGAAACAAATATAACTAAGCAGAATGGATTGACTTTGTTATATTCCAGAAATCTTTTTGGCGCCCAAAAAAATCAATTAAGTGCTATGCGTTAAAATAAACAATTTCATCCAACAAAATATAATTTTATGATTGAGTTTGGTGTACAGTACATTGAAATAAACCATTTGGACTTAAAATAATTGTCTTTCAAAAAAACAATTTTTAAGTATATTTTATGCCTTGAAAAACATGGTCAATACCCAAAAAATCAAATTGTTCTCAAATTTTTTTGGTATTGAACTATTTGAAATAGCGACGATGCCTCTATTGCTCCCAATTGTAGCCAAATGATATCTTATCAGATATGTTTTTGGATGGATTATGATGAACAGTTGAATACCCAAAAAGTTTTAAGCGTAGGTATTTTTATTAGGCTTATACATTTTATAAAGTTAAACACTAAATCTATTCATCGGCAGGTTATTTAATTGTGAATTGTAAAACCAACTTGTGAGCTATATTCTAACAAAGTTGAATGAATGGATAATAATAATTTTGAAGCTGCAAAAGCGCAAGTGAAATTTTCTCGTAATATTATTTTTGATATCAAGTTTTTGACTTATTTTATGCAAGTAACAAGGTCTTAATATGTCTTTATACTAATGTGCGTATAAGGAAAAGCGGGTTATTTAAACAGGACGTTATTTGATACAGCAGCTCTAACAGTAGAAAAAAGAAGTGTTACCAAAGAAATAGTGTTGCTAATCAAGCACAACGATGATGTTTAATTGTTATGGTAATGAACTATTTAGAAGCGGTGCGGTTTAGGGCAAAAATTTTAAAACACGTTAAAAATTGACCAATTTCTTTTTTTTAAGTTGTTGTTTATATTGATTTATTGTAAATAATAAAAAATTCTTATGCGATGAAATAGTTACCTGATAATAGCCTATGTTATTAAGTCTTAGCTGGTGTGAAAAATCATTTTGAAGTTGCCGAGCTACATGTTACAAAACGCTTATTTTGAAAAATATGCGGTGCAGTTTAGTTGATATAACCAGTGATGGCTTTAATAGGGTGCAAACAGAGCGGCCGCACCGGGCCCCCCTTACACAAGATATTGCTTTATTTCTTATAGTAGCACAAGGACGTTGGTGTCATGTCTAAAATAAAGACTTTTTTTAAGATAACTTTGCGTTGAGACACTAGAAAATGGCCCCTCCTAAAACGACAACTTATTCTAGAAGATTAAACTGTTTTGAAACACTTAATAGTGGCCGCCCTAAAATGAAGACCATTTTTTTAGAGATAACTTTGCTTTGAGACACTAAAAAGTGCCCCTCCAAATAAAACGATAATTTATTTAAGATATTACAATGTTTTGGAACACTGAACAGTGACCCCCTAAATTAAAGACCTTTTTTGTTTTAGAGATCACTTTGTTTTCATGTAGTAAAAGTGGCTCCCCTTATGACAGTAACTTTATTTGAGATTGCTTTGCCTTGGAACACTAAACAGTAACCCCCCTTACTTTTAGGTGTGGTTGGTGATAGGCCTACATTGTATCATCTAAGCTGTAAACCTGGATAAAATAAAAATGTTTTGATGTGCACTAGATTGAATTGTCTAAAACAAAGTTATACCCCTAATGAGTCAAAGGTTTAAAGGACTCCATTTATAATTTGAAGTAGTCTATTATAAAAGTTTAATATTGCTTTACGCAAAATCGATTTTATTGCAGCTCAAAGCTTTTGGTGACACTTTTATCACCAGCTGTTACGCCAAATGGGACTTACCAAAGAAAATCAAGATATTTAAATGTATATAATCTCAACAAGTTCTACCGTGTAATCTTAGCAAGAAGAAACGCATAATAGCGCAATCCCTAAATTAAAGCCCTGTTGTTTACAATGTTGTTTATAAGTACCTCCACCTTTCTCTCAAATTTACTTTTGAAACAGAGAATTGTTTACCGTTCCTCGACGTTAATGTAAAATAAACAGATAGCGACATCGAAACTGGTGTGCATAGAAAACCTACCGTTACCGGACAGTAAATACGTTGAGAATTTTTCAGTCCCAATAAACGGAAAACAAGCCTTATATTAACACAGTGACTAAAAGATACAATCAAGCAGTACGTTCCTAAATGGCTACAACTGCAAGCCAAACGCCTGTACAATCTCATCCTGGAAGATCTGCAAACAAAAACCGAACTCAATAACCCAGATTGTGACTCTGCCATAGGGCAACAACGGCTAGAAAATACCGATACGCATTGTGCTTTAAACTACAATGACAAACGATTTAAAATTCTTGCCGAATCATGCAATTCCTTCCATCTTTGTTAACTTGAAGCAGGTTTAACCCTGTAATTTCTTGAATATACTGAATTTACTGATATAAAGTAAAAAATAAAAATAAAAATATTGATAGCTGCTCGAAAATTTTCAAAAATAAGAAAGAAATTTGATTTTTTTACTTAAAATTTGTTAATTTAAAATTAAAAAATTTTTTGCCTTATTTAAAATTTTGACTTTTTTGTGACCTATAAAATTCTGTAAAGACTTTTGAGAAACCAAAACTAATGTTGGGTAAGTTTTATAATGTAAGAAAGCCCTAAAAAGTTTTTGATGTTTTTGACTTCAGTGAGCCCTAGTCATTATCATTTTATCTCAGTTCAGTTTATTTGTAATCCTGGTCCGACACATAATCAAAATGCTGAGAAACATTAAAAAGTTTATGAAATGCTTAAAGATGGTATGAGAAAATGAAAAAAAGCAACAAAACCAGCTGACTTTGGACCTGCTGATTAAAGATAAAATTTGTGTTTGTGTAATATGAATAATAAAAGAGACTGAGGTTATCTTAGGTTATTGGAAAAAGGAAATGCTTCCATGGGAAATCCATTGGTGGGACCATCACGGAGGTCGACTTGAGGATTACAATCAATCCTTAAGTTTAATAGAACGGTGAACATACTACCCAGCCAACAGCAAACAAACTTTCCGAAAGAAATTATGTTGTGGATGAAAAGATCTTTTCTCAATTAAAAACGTGAGTAAAGAAAACCAAGAAATAAAACCAGCAAACAGAAATATTAAAATAATTCCAAAATGAAATAACTAAATTAACTTCAAACTTGCAATCAATGATTCATTGTAGGATACATAGACTGTGAAAATTGATTTTAAAAAAGTATTCCATTTAAAAACTACCGAATTTATAAGTTTTCGTTTATTAAATCTTCTGCAGATACTTATCCGTATAAAAGCATCTAAAAATAGAAGCATGTAAAATTGAAAACATTCTATTTAAATAAATGTCTGAATAAACGTATGCTTATAAATTGTGTGATACTTATCTGGGATTTTTTTTGAGAATGTTTTTTTTTTTATGCTATAAATATCGCTGTTTGGTTTTTAAAAAATATATCGCTGTTCCTTTTTTAACTATAATTTGCATTTTCTTCAATTGTTTAAATTGCATCTTTCTCATCAATTTTACCAAGATAAAGAGATTCAGAACGAGTCGAAATTTTTTTTTAGGGGGGATCTATTAATCTTTCTTTTGTTTAGGTCTATTGAGCAATGAGAAGTTTTGCTTTTCCATAAATAAAGTAGCTTTTTTGTTGGTGTAAGACGAATAGTTTAATTTTTGAATTGGCTGTTCAGAAAAATCATAAGACAGAGCTTGTTCGACAAAGCTAATCTTGCATAAATTATTTTTGGGTTGATTTGATATTTTTTCTATAATTTTTTTGGTTTTCCGAATTTCTGTCATTTTTTTTCATGTACCCCTAAAACAAAAAAGGCTCTTAATTACAGTTCGGGTATAGCTTTTTCGCTAAACTTAAAGAAAAGACCTTTTTTATTTAATGATTCATTCTTTGGTCTTCATTAGACTTTCAAAAAAAATTTCTTATTTTCGAATGAGATTTTAAGCTTGTGTAAAAAGGTCGGTTCAGGTTTTAAAAGTTTTACAAATTTAGAATAGGGGTCCAAATGTTCCAACAAGCTTATAAACTCTGTTCTAAACAAAATCGTGGAGTAATTTCAGATCGCTTTATCGCAGAGTAATTTTAGATCAAAATCTTAATTGTTTTTAAAATTGTTCAATAATAATCAAGATTCACACAACTTTTTATCATATTCCAGAGAGAGAGGACATTGTATGAATATATGTGTGTTACTGTATATAATTGTGGTATGAATTTTTTATTACGTGACAAGAAGTTCAAGTTTAACAAGTTTACGTACGACCTTGTTTTCAAAAGCTCTTTAACCCTCCGTCTACCAACGGGTTCAATGGACCCATTTCGTTTTATCAAACGTTCTTTACCGTGGTTTAATATGTCTAATTCTTTTGATTTTGCGTGACTTTTATTTTTTCTTTCTTTCATTTATCAATTGGAAAATTTTCTACATATTTACCAAATCTTTATAAAAATAAAGTTTTATAAAAAATTTAACTATATACGTACATGTACCAACTGGTCCATTAGACCCAGTTGGTAATTAATGACAAACATTTTCTTTGGTAGACCAAGGGCTATGCACTTACCGAAATTCTTTTTTGGTAGTAAATTTTGTGATACAGCTTCGGTAAAAAGATTATTTTTTTAAAGAAATTAATAGCAACAACCAGATTTTTAATTAATTAATTTAATTAGCTTTTAAGTCACACGAAACAGTGTCGTCCTAACTTATAGAGAATTACTTAGTGACGTAACAATAGGAACAAAAAAGATTCTTTTAACTACCTAAGTTTAATAAACAATAAAGTGTCGATTGGCGGTACAAAACTTTAAGATAGCTTTAAATAGCTTGTTCATTCCTTTAAGACTTTTCATCTGAAACTCATCGGGAGGAATCATCAGAATGAACTGAGAGCAATCCGATCGTGGTTATGTAGGAAAGAAGAAGGAGTCTGATTGGTTAAAAAAGACAGCCAATCAGAAATAGAAAAGAAAAGAAAAGACAAGAAAACGATAGTGCGTCTGATTGGTCAAGAAAGACAACCAATCAGAAGTGAAAGTAAAAGAGTATAAATGAATGAGTTTTAAATTGTAAAGAAATTCCTTGCGTCGAGAGAGATTGAGTTGAAAAGATTTGATAAAGGTAGCTTCAAAAGCGAAGAGGTGGAAAGAAGTACGTCCTCGGGCAAGGATAGAGAATTTGGTGTCAAGTACTGCGAGTACCGATAATACGATTATATACTACAATATACTAGACGTACTTCTTTTTGCTCCCAGTTCATTCTTAGTATTCCTCCTGATAAGTGTCAGATGATTCCCCGAAGACTGAATGGGCACGCTTTTCAAAGCTATCTTAAACAATAAAGTTTGGGTAAACCTAAGAGAGAATAATTTTTTTAAATATAATAATTCTATTGTAAACAGTGATGGCTTTAATAGGATGCAAACGGTGTGGCTGCACCGAACCCTCCTAAAATACATCAAAAAGTGGCCCCCCTTACATAAGAAATTGCTTTGTTTCTTCATAGCAGCACCAGAATGTCGATAAAATGTCAAAAAAAAATAAGAAAAAAATTTTTGAAAAAAAGGGGCATATTAGGCTGATGATTTTTTTTTGAGATTACAATGTCTTGGGGTCGTATAAAGTGCCATCACCCAATAGTAGCTCACCCTAAATTGAAGACCTTTTTTTTAGTGATCGCTTTGTCTCACCCTTCTTTGAATCACTCAATGGTGCAATTACTTTTTTCTTTCAGTGATCATTTTGCTTTCATATACTAAAATTGGTTTCAACTGCCTTTTTTTAGAACACTAAATAGTGGCCCTCCTTTATGTTTCTTGCACCAGGCCCCCCCTTTTTGTAGGGCCATCACTGATTGTGAATAAAAAATCTAAAATAAAAAACTAAAGATGCTATAATGGCGAGATTATTTAAATGCTTTTTTAAAAAATATTTAGCAAATCTGTGAATCTATAGATTAATTTTAATTTCATTATTAAAATTATTAATCAACTTTTATTCCTAACACTTTATTAGAATTATTTTTTTGTTTTAATAGAAACAAGAGTGTGAAAATATTTGCAAAAATCCTGTTTAATTTCGCTATTAACTTAAAACATTGTGAATTGTTTTATTCAAATACAGTAAAACCTCGCAGTACGAGCGCCTCCTTGTACGAGAAATTCGCTTTGCGAGCGGCTATTCGTAAAGAATTTTATCTCATACGACGAGTAAAAATTCGTAGTACGAGTGATCGTAGGCCTTCAACGTCCAAGGGCCTCGAAATTCAATTTCGAAGTTTTTAATTCTATTAAAAACTTGAAAAATTAAAAACCTACCTAAAATACAGTATATACAGTACATATCAAGCTTTTGAGGCCAAAAATGCCAAAGTAAGCAATGATGATAGAAATATTAAAACACCAGAAATTGTTCTACCTAACGTTTCAATGGATAGAGATTTTTCATGACAGACAATAACCTGTTCTCAGCTTCACTGTCTTCCACACGCTTAGATGGTCTCCATTTTAAGTTTAATGGATTAATAAAACATGATTATTTATTGCATACACTTTTATTATTTATATTACATGTACAGTATGGTTTATTTTTTCTGATTGCACCTTTTCTGTTTAAAAAATAAACATAAAAACAGATATTTTGGGGATGGAATGGATTATTTATTTTCATATTAATTTTAATGCAAAAAATTGCTTCGTAATACGAGTAAATCGCATTACGAGCTCACCTGGTAACGAATTAAACTCGTACTGCGAGGTTCCACTGTAGAATTATCTATGATTGAAAAAGATGAAGATTCGGACAATCGGCAAGAAAATTTAAGCAAGATTGTATACCGCCCAATTTTTTTTGGGTGGTACTGCTATGTCGTGCCCAAACAATTCCTTGTCGCTACCCGAAAAACTCTGATTTTGCCCGAATTTTCGAGACTTGGAAGAATCGCCCCCTGCCATGTATCTAATAATATGACACATAAATACACCAAGCTTTGTTATTTAAAAAGCAAAACTCGAAACTCAGTTTTTTTTACAATAGTTTCCAACTTTCCACAAATGCATTCTAAAATCCTTGTTTTTTGAATGCATGCATTAATTAATTTTAATTCAATAATAATATTATTGTTATCTATTCACCCTATTCGTATCACTCACATTAAAATTAACCATGATTTTTTATACAAATCTTAGTTTTAAAAATTTAATGCAGATGATTATTATGTCACTTAACAATTTTATATTAATCAGAAAGTAATTAAAAAATTCATTGAAGTTGACTGAGTTTTTTTAATCACAGCTTTTGTAAACTACTGCTCACTACAAAAACCGTAATTTTGTATTAGTTATGACATGTAATTTTATATTATTTCATAAAATTAAAATAAACTATTATTTAAATTTTCTTACCGTACAACTTTATTCTGGCTATGACCTTTTAATTCGTGTATAATTTGACTGGTTTTAAAGAAAACGTTTATATCTGATTACGTTGTGACAAAATATATGACCAACTTTAAAACACCTTTTCGACCTTGGCATTAACATCCGGGAATGATTAAATATGACTTTAAACCGGCCCCTCAACTGCTACTAAAATTTTTACTCTTGAATTTGTTTAAGCCAAAGAAAAGACCTATTTGAGGTGCTCGTCTGGCCATGCTAGGTTGGCCATGAATCGATTTTTCTAAAAGGAAACAAGCGAAGACATTTTTTTGTGAAACAAAAAATCGTTAACAAAGTTGTAGAAACTTTTTATAATGGCTCCATTAACAAGATAAGGGATGAAAATAAACAAAAAAATTCCAGTTTTAAAAACATTTATTTTAACTGACAAAATGCCAAGCGACACCCGATTGCTTCCAGCTGATTTCATTGCTTCTATATAGTTCACATCCATTCCATTTTTTATAAAATTCAAAATTTTTTGTTATTTAGGACACCCTTTGTTAAACTTTCTTAACCATGTTCTTATTTTACAATTTTTTTTATTCTGTCTCAACCCCTTCAAACTGTTGATATCGAAGAACTATCACTTCCAGACTGTGGCCGCTATTGGTACCAGACTCCTGTATACATCAATATCTTTATCCTCCCACTGTGTTGGTATCTATGGCAACACAATGTAATCCAAATGTTGCCAGCTTCGTCCTTCTCGTGCTTACCTTGCCACGGGTAACTCACTTTTTGTTTCAAAATAATATCGTTGTGTGTTTGTGATATTCAACATATTTCGTTTTTACCCCGCTCTGTCAACATTATTCTATTGTTTTATGTTTCCATAACAAATGCGGCCATTAATCAACACCAGACCAGGACTAACTTTGCCAAACGATGTTGGTCAAGTCGCCATTGAAACGTCAGTTCTTACCAGAAAAAAATTGTCAAAAAATACGATACCATAGAATTTTATTGATGGGTATTTCAGTTGTTTTAAAACATCTATAGCTGGAGAAATAGCTTTATTTATTAAGGCAATTTTGTACAATGTAAATATAATTATTTTAAATAGCTTAGCGGGTCAATGAAAGCCGTTTTAATTGACGAGCAAATGAAACGTTCGAACAGCAAATACAAATCTTCTTGGATTTTTTGTACTATACTATACAAAAGTAGCCCTGTCATAATTCAATTCAAAATTTAAATTTCGAAAAATGATGAGAAAGGTAGAAAAATATCACCATTAGATGTAATTTTTGTATTTTAATTTACTTTTTACATACTTGTAATCCGAAATAACTTCTAATCAATAAACGAATATTTCAAGTTGTTAATGGCTTTGTGACGTCACAGAAAGAGTATTGAAGAGTGCTTAATTAATTTGGTGAAGTCTCGTGTGAAGTGGCGTTTTTCTGGTGTTGTGCGAATTAACAAAGTTTGTCGTTAAGAAATGGTTAGAATGGTTAGAAGTGGCAAATAAATAGATAGATAAACTTTCTATCAAAAGAAAAGTGATTAGATAATATAGTTTTTAAAGCTTTAACAAAAATTCTTGGCAGATAAAGGAGACTAAAATGATAAATAGAAAAAATTTTCAATTACTAAATTGCAAATAAACGTTTAAATAAAAAGTGAAACGTTTTTCAAGAAGTACAGAGTCAGTTTCTACTATTTCGGGGCAAGAGTAATGACTCTGAAATACTGTAATTTAGATTGCCTTGCACTTTTGATGGCGCTATATTTTTTAAGAATAAAACTTAGCTGGATATACATAGGAAGCAACTTTAGAGATTATATTCAAAATAGTGACTTTTTAAGCTATTAGATAACATTAGACAAACAGACCCGGCCAACATAGATCTTCAGCATTTTTACAAATATAAATACCTTGTTTTTTTTGTTTGAAGTTAACTTGTACGCGGCCGATGCAATAGAAGTTGCTTTTCTGCCTCTGCTATAAACTTTAAACCTTTCTTCTTTTACTTATAAGACGAAAAGAACAAGTTTTTTCTAAAGCTATCTGCTGGGAAGGAAATGTTTTGCCACGGTCTAGGGCAGTTGTTTCCAAACTTTGGTGATCCGTGTCCACCTTTTCCGAGACTCTAAAACTCCTGTGGTCCTATAAAAAATTTTTTTACGGTTTAATAACTTGGGTCACTAATGACCAACATAGGCGTTTACAGCATAGCTTTCCATGTGTAAACTTTGTAATAACAATTGTGGCAATCACTTTAACCTTGTTGACAGGTGCTTTTTTTAAATGAATAATGGATCTAAAAAAGCAGTTACTTCAATGGCTTGTTCGGTTTATCTTGATTTTTGTCATAGTTTTATGTTATATTTTACTTTCAAATCAGTTTGAGCGAAAAAAGGGAAAAACATTATTTAAACCATCAGCAGCTCTTCAACTTAGAATTGGTTTAAATCAGAGAAAGAAAAGATCTAACGAAAATGTAAGTTGAAAATGGGAAAATTTATTTGGGCTTAGCACAATTAATTACATATTAATACCGGAAAAAGACTATTTCGTTTCAAAGACTTTACCATGTTTTTTCAGGTTGGAAACCTGTGCACACCTGACAGTTGTAGCGGACATGGAGAATGTATTTCGACCGACGCGGGGTTCGTACATCTATTTCGTAGTTGTAGCGACACCAGCGTCGCCATACCAACCGACAATATAATTTCGCCCAAATTTTATCGACGATTGTCCGAATCATAATTTACACTTTCTGAAGATGAAAAAATGACGCACGTTTTATAGTAATTTTATAGCACATTCAGTAAACTTGAATTCGCTTCACACAAACATCAACTGCTCAAATTAAAAAGTAAAAATAAAAATTATAGTAACAATAATGTAATTTTAAAGAGACAAATGCATTTTGAAACCAAAAAAGCAACTTAAAAATATTTTGATACTAATGGGGTCCACCACATGTTTACAGGCCATTTTCAGACGTGTCATTGCAAATATTTATGATTTCGTAAAATCTGATTGTTGGGGTGATATATTGCCTTGTGTACACTGATCTTAAAATTCAGAGTCGTCACGTTTTGCAATTGAGCCTTATGATTAAATGATATGTCGGAGTCTACGTTGCGATTACGAAGTCAATAACTTTCATTGAAATGATTACCTTGTCTAAGTATCCTTTCTTTAACATCAATAATTCGCGCTACATCCATGCAAAATTGGTAATACATCAACAATAAAGGCAAATTTGAAGCAAAACAAACAATTTGATTAACATTAAAAAAAACTTCCAGCAAGCAAGCTCACTTTTTGATGGTATTTAAAAGAATTTAATAAGGTAACCTTTGATTACCTTGATTTCCTTCAGCGACTGTTACAGAACAGCACCGACATTTGTGATGTGATATATTTAAAATGATTTTTATTTTTAAATCATTTATGACTTAGTTATCACTTTTTTCCTGGCTTAAACAAAGCTAAAATATTTGACAATTACAAAATAAAAAGTAAAGCCAATACATTTGGAAACGTAGTTTATTTAGGACGTTTCGGAATTATAATTTATTCCATCATCAACTGCGTTAAACTGATTGATTGATTGCAAATATACTGTAAATATTTAAATTTAGATAATTTATGACGTAACAGAATAAAGTATTCCAAAAATATACGTATTAAATAAAACTGAGTTATCTGCGCATAACTTTAAAATTAAATGGATACCACAGCAATTTGGGCGTATAATAAATAAACTGGTTTAAGAATTTTGAAGCGAATTAATAAACACCGAGTTTAAACATTTACTTCACACTACTATTGTCAAAATAAATTTTAAAAAAAGCGTTAAGTGTGAAATAAATATAGTGAAATAGATTGTTTGTTAATATTAATAAATGGGTTAAATTTTTGAATGTATAACAAAGGCCTTTACTTTTTATTTTGACAATTAGTTTATTACAAATTGCAAATAAAACGCAATATTATTTTAGTTGATGCCATCGTAATAGAAACTTTAATTTTATTAATTTTATTTTCATCTCTATATTACTTATTTAAACGTTTTTTTTATCAAATAAATAAGTAATAACAAAATAAAATATAATTCTTCTTCAAAATCAGTCTAGTACAAAAAAATGTACGATTTTTATATTTTGCATCTCACTTTATTGAACCTTTTTTTGTTCACAGACCTACTTGCATTTGTGATGAGAATTGGGTGGGGGCCACTTGTGCGGAAAGACAAACTTGCAACTCACGACCTTGCCTCCACGGGGCGACTTGCTTGAACTCTCCTGTGGGATTTAAGTAAGTTCAAAAAAAGTTTGCCACTGTATCTTTATCTTCTGCATTTTTCAAGCTAACCTAGTGACCCACTTCACCCTTAATAATTTCATCGTAATAGCGCGTGCCAGCGACATAGCGTGCAAAGTGTATTTAAGATTATTAACCAAGATGCGTAACCCAGCAAAAACCTGAGAATTCGTGCTGTAAAGATGACAGATATTGTCAGAGTTATCGCGTACTCTCCGACCTCAACCGAACAAATATAAGCTTCCGTATGTACGATGGCTTAGTGCCTATAAAGTTTTTATACGGCTGCTCCATTCCATATGAGGACGCACGATGTTTGGTCTTTTTTAATCTTTGGAGCAAAAATTAGGTTTTGAAAAGCAAGATATAAGAGAAATCGCAACAAAATTTAGCAGCCTGGTATAAAACATTCTACGTAACGTGTTTTCGGCCTTGTATGTGACCGAAGGAAAATTTCAAGCCTGAAAAATAATAAAAAAACTCTAAAAATAAAAATAAACAGGCGCGATTCTTAGAAATAAATGCACTCTTGACTTGTGACCTGTAGAAATGTATTGAAACTTTTTATACTTTTTTTTCTTTTTTCTTTGTAAATGTACTTTTAAATTTTCAATTTTAAGACACAGGTACGGTGACCATGCACAATTTTTTGTGCATGTTATAACGTACATCGTTTAGTTGCTGTCTCCCTATTTGCAACCTTTGCTTTATTTTGTCTTCAATTATTATCAATTGTTTCTGTTGGGTGCGAATAAAAACAAACTACTACTACTACTAATTCGGCAGTCGTAAGTATTGTTATTCTTTGGTAGTCCCGAGTCTCCCTGAGTTGATTTTGTGAATTGTGCTCGACTTTTGCTTTTAATCCATTTTGGCGGCTTCGATTTCCGAAGAAATACAAAAAATTCTTCAATGTAGAAATACGAAAGTTTTATAAAAAAAATGAATTGTGTAATTGTGGAAAGCAGTCGAGAGAGTGACATTAAAGGTTCAACAATTTCATAAAAAGTAGGATTTTACCATTTCTGTTCGATAGCAAAGCGAAAAACGTTTTGAAAAAAATATTTTATTACTTTTACTTTTTAGGAATTTTACTTTTTTTCATTTAAGCGTCTTCATGCACTTTTTTATAATAGTATTATATTTTGAAGAAGTCCATGGATTATTGTTATATCCTGTCCTAGGTTCACAAATTACATCGATTGTTGGTTAAAGCAATGCATTTCATCATTGGTTTTTCCTAATGACATAATAAATTCTTTTAAAATGAAATAAAAATTTAAAAAATATTTACTTGATTTTTAGCAGACCAAACAGGTTTTGAACATTGATTTAAAGTGAAAATATTTGTCGGGGTGTTTCGAACCCAGTCGTTAAGCCGGAGCTCGTACAAAAAGTAATTTTAATCGAACAAAATAAAATAAATGGCAAATGTTTTTCGGTCGTTGAATTAAGTTGCAGTAATTAAACTTGTGATGTCTGTACGTTTTCGTTTTGCTTGTTGTTTGTAATCAGTTCTCTTCACTACAAAACCCTTGGGCTAATTTTGTAAATTGCAATGAACCTCTTTAACACACATATTCGATAAGAAGCAAAGGGAAACAAAGTAAACCTCACAAATCAAATGAATGTATAAGAAACCGTGGTTGGAGAGCACTAATTAACAATACTTCTAGCACTTTTGCTGTATTCAGTGGTGGCCGTACGAAAAGTAAGACACGGTGCCTGAAAAATAAGGGGACCACTATTTAATGTTCCAAAACAAAGTAATTTCTGAAAAAAAAGTCATTTTTAAAAGGGGGGCACTATTTAGTGTTCCGAAACAAAGTGATCTCTTTATTAAAGCTCATCATTTCAGCGGTGCCACCGTCATGCTGCTACTATGAAGAATAGAGCAATATCTGCTTAGGGACGGCCACATTTTGACGTTTTTTAAGGGGGCTTGTGCGGCCGCACCGTACTAAAGCCAACACTGGTTGTAGTTCTCTGGGTTTAGTTAAAAATATCAAAAACGTATAAAACTGTCCAATGTGTAAAACAAGAGCTTTGTTATTTGGCTTGTCACAAGAATTTTATTAATTGTTGAACAACTTCACTAAGTTTTTATATTTTTGTTGTTGTCATTTAAAGTCGCCAAAATTAATCAGTTCTTGAAAACTTTGATTGTGTGCTTGAAGCACACTTTAAACGACATTTTTCACCTTTTGACGTAATAAAACCACTTAATGTTATTGCCAACAATGTTAATATGAAGTCAGAATCAACTTGTTCACGTGTTTTAGGGGAGATAATTTTGTTCTTTGAACTGTGGTGCTTGTTAATCTCACAGATGTTCCTGTGCCCCGGGCTTCACAGGAAAACTATGCGAGATCGAGATAAACGAATGCTGGTCCAATCCGTGCCGTCAAAACAGCGTCTGCATCGACAAAATCAACTCATTTGAATGCAACTGCAAGGATGGTTTTACAGGAGTCACCTGCGAGTAAGACGGATCCTCTTGAATCCTATATCCTGTAAACTTTTGATGATTCTAGTATAAAAGAAAACTATTATTTTTTAGTAATCTTTACGCAGTTAATTTGTTGTTTTTACGACTAAAAGGCATTTCTATTTCAAATGAATCAGTTAGTGTTCAATGCAATTTTTAACAAATCAAAAAATAATCTTTTTATTTATACTGTATTCAATTCTTACGGTTTACGAGTTTTGAATAAATTTAATCAAAGGCCGTAGATGCTTTGATTAAATTTATTTGAGATATTAATGACATTTGCGGTGTCGCTTTATTCAAAAATATTAAATCGTATAAACTTGATAGTGCAAATTGAAAATATTCTAAGCCGAAGACTGTACAACGATGAGCAAGTGCAGTTTTCTTGTTTAGTTGTGACCAATTTATCGAATGTTGAACTTAAAATTTAAGCGTTTTTCGTCTTTAGCTGTTTATGACAAAAAATTGTGGTTATATAGTTTAAAGTTTTAAACAAAGACCGTTTTGGTTTCTATTTAACTTGTATTTAGTCAAAAACTACTTTTCGACCTCTTAATTCTTTTATTTTTGTTTAATTTTAATAAAGTGCCATTTAGTCACTCTAAAATGCATTTATTTCATGATGTAAAAACCTTAAATTTACTTTTGATCAATGACAAGGATGAATCAAGAGCGGATGTTTTGACTTTATTGATACAATAGTTTATGCCTTCATTTCGACATGGGCTTTTTCAGTTTAAATCCAACTACGGTCGCTGCTAAAAGTTTAAAAAGTATGACGTCAAGTTGCTGCTTATGAGTAACGATAACTTAGTTTTAAACGGACGCCAGTAAAAGTGTTACTGAGCTACGGAATAAATTTATTTTTTAATTTCTTGCTTTTTTCGCCGTCACTGATCCAACAATAAATCTTAATGTCTTCGGGACATTTTAGTTGCTGATTATTTGTGGAAACATCAAAATAACAATTCTTTAATGTCTAAGCCCTGTTAAATATAAATAATAGAAACTTGCTGTTTCAGTGAGGATTTGAACGAGTGTGCGAGTAATCCATGCTGGAACTCGGGGCGCTGCATAACACCCAGACACAACATGTATTTCTGTGTGTGCAGACGAGGTTTCCGGGGCATCAACTGCGAGGATGGTGAGATATTTACGGTTGAGTGAATCTTGTTTCAAGATTCATCTTTTTAAATAAAAAGTAACAACAAAAGGTTTGAATAAAAATTTTAAATATTTTTTTTGTTTTTAGCATTTAAATGCGAAATATCCTCCAACCAACAAAACGGTATTTATCTTCCACATCATGTTTTACTGACTGTGGTTATTAGCTTTGAATCTTCTTTGTTAATAACATCAATCATAATAGCAATCATCACAGACTATGATAAGATACCAGCAAAAGGCAGTTTTATGCGTTTCTAAAAATAGAAGCGAATAAAACTTGTCAACATGGCCGTGCTATTCATGTTCACATGTTTCGATTTACACCTGCCTCTGTCGGAGGGGTTCATTGTTTGAATTTCTATTCGCATAAAAACCTCAGGGGAGTTTTTTCGCAGACATCAAAGAATGCTTATCCGAACCCTGCCTGAATGGGGGGTCGTGTGTCGACCTCACGAACCTCTACCGATGTCGCTGTCTCACCGGGTTCTCTGGAACTAATTGTGAGGTCAACATCGATGAATGCAACTCGGACCCGTGCCAGAATGGGGGGTTGTGCCGTGATGCCGCGAACGGATACGAGTGCGAGTGCCCGGAGGGGTTCGGGGGGGTCGAATGCCAGGCCGAGGTGAACGAGTGCGCAAGCGCCCCCTGCCAAAACGAAGGGGAGTGTAAAGACGAGATCAACGGGTACACGTGCGATTGCAAGTAAGTTGGTTGGTCGTGTCGCAAATAAATCAATCGAGTGTTTTCTGGGCGTGCTTGTATTGGTATCCACTTTTATATTTTCATATTATTAACCAATCAAATTCAATTTTTTTTCCAAGCATAGATCATTAATTTTTTTATCAAAGAGAAAATTTTAATGAAAAATAGTGGAAGAAATTTTTGAGTCATGGTAGCCCGAAAGCATGGCTTATTTCTCGAAAAGTTGCTCATGGTTTTATTACACCCAAATTTAAACGTTTTGTTGTAAATTACTTGTTTTTGTTTCTATAGCCTAGCTCTTTTAATGATTTTGAAAAATGTCATTTGAAGAAATATTATAAATACCATTTCATTTTATCATAGATTAATTTTGATGACCGAATATTGTTTAATCAAATTACTTTTTAAGTTCTACATCATTATATTTTCCTTATGAAAGAAAGCATAAAACATTAGGATTGAAAACCCCAGCCAAGTGCCTGATTTTATTTACTTTTTACAGTTTTATAAGTAACTAAAGGTATGACTTCTGTGCGTTTGCCAATGCGTTGTGTGACATATGAGAACATATTGACTTAAAATTTATAATCAAGTATTTTTGAATTATTCAATTTTTTCATAGCCTATTTGAACGCTGAAATCCTATCACAAAAGATTTTGTTGTTAAACAATGGTAACTATCTGGTTATTGAAATGTTTTTGTAAAGACGAAATGGTTTAAACAGACCATACAACAATTTAAAATAAAACTTATGTTGTTGTTGTTGCCTTTACTCCAAGGATACCTCGGAGTATTTATCCCTTAACTCACTGCTTCTCAACCCTGTTGTGAAGACTTTTTTACTGGGAAGTTGCGCAAGTTGTACATGTGCCCAACTCTAGTCATTAATGGCAGCTCATTCATAGATTTTGTGGAAATATGGTTAAATCTTCTTTCGTTATTTGGTGTGAGGTGATGTGACTGTTATGTCATCAGCATATGTTATGATTTGAACGTCTTTCCGTGGGATTTGAATGTCAGAGGTGTAAATGTTGAATAATGTTGGAGGCAGAACTCCACCTTGTGGTACTCCGGCGTTGATTTGTTTGAGTTTTGAGAGTGTACCGTTGTATTGAGTGCATGCTTGTGGTCCTTTCATGTAGTTTACTATGAACTTGATGATGATGTTTGGAATGTTTGTTAGTATACGTTTGTGTATGTTCACTGTATCAAATGCTTGCTCATATCCAAAGCTACAGCTACTGTGCGTTGTGGAGGCCTTGGATTGTTGAAGCTTTTTGTAATTTGGTGGTAGATGTTGTGCAAAGCAGTGTGTGTGTTGAGTGTTTATGTTTTAATCCATATTGATTGTTAATTTCAAAAGTTTAATGTAGACCGCACAGCGAATCCCTCTCTTCTTGGCTTCAATTTCTTCAACTATGGGGAAGCTATCCGAGCCTTCCCCAATCACACCGCTGGCTTTCACACACGTCTTATGGTTTATAATATACATTAACGTTGAAATTCTATATGACAGTACAGCAACAGGCTTCCACAAGCCAACGACCAATTATTTACTAACACTAAAGCTCAAACGGTGCAGTCAACGTGCAACCAACGTTCAGCCAACGATGCAATTAACGTGCAGCCAACGATGTAATCGCAAAACGATATTTTTCCAAGTTTCGCTTGCGATCTACAAACTCACTCTTCAAACCAAACCAAATCACCGAACCACTTGATCACCAACGAATGAAAGGAATTAAATTTACCAACATCTCAATTCACAGTGTGCTCGCCACGTGTAAGTGAACCAATCAGATTTCATTAAGATCGCCGCACGTGATCTGCCTATAAAGCAGTGAACGCAAACAATAGAATTAATTAGGAGGTTTCAAAAAAAAAAAAGACTTCTATGCAATTAATTAACTTTTTCAATTTCAGTGCGAGTTCTACTTTTATGATTTTAACATTGATTAGAAATGACTGGCTGGAATGTTTTCTATTATGTACGGTAGTAGCGTTTTCTCTAGTGTTTTGGCAATGGATGATAGGAGTGATGTTCGTCATTAGTTTGTGCCAATTGTGCCAAGGCCGTTATTCGGCAGCGTCGACAACGTGGTCGAGTGGTTAAAGCGCCATGCTTATGATCAACATGGTCTCGGTTCGAAACGCACTCACGCCATTCTGTTGTATCCTTGGGAAAGACACTTTACTGCACTTTCCCCTGCCTGGTAGGCTTGGCAAGAAGTTCTTAATTAAAGTCATATCTCTACAAGCGGACAGCAATATCTTGGCATCTTCGGAAGCAGGTTGGGGTAATTGCTTACCCTATGTATTAGCGCCTTTGTCGCTTTCCTGCGAGTCAGGAGGATAAGTATACAAATAAAATAAATTTGGTTTTGGAATGGAGATGATTATGGCACGTTTTCAGAGATAGGTGTTGTGTTAGTGTTAAGGGCAATATTGCACATGTTTGTGAGGTATCTGATGGCTAGTTGACCTACGTGTTTGAGATGTCTGATGTTTATGTTGTTAGGTCCAGAGGAATTGATATTTGTGCTGTGTGAGATGGCTAATTGCACTTGTGTAGTGGTAAGTTGTATTTCCTCGGTGGGAAGGGTCTATTGGTTTTACTTGTGCTATATGAAGTGATGTTCGTGATGAGTTTATAAAAAACTTTTGCTTTGTCTATGTCAATAATGGCTGTTTTAGTTTCAATGCGAATACTTCTATTGTGTTGTGCAGGTGGTTTTTTATTGGATAGTTTTGCTTTGGTACCCCACAGAAAGTGTGGATTGTGTTTATAATCAATTTTTTCAAGATGTTGTTTTCGAGTGTTTGTTTTGTGTTCACGTACTTGTTTGTTTATGTGATTTTTAAGAGTAATGATTTGTGGGGCTGATTTGTTTTATTTACGAATATTGTTACGGTAAGCTTTAAGATATGCATGGGTATGAAAGTGAGTGTGATTTCTGCTGTTGTGATTTTCTTTAGGAATGAAGAGTCTGTCGGCATCCAAAATTGCCTTGTAAGGTGTTTGTTTGTCTCATTAGCATTTTTGGTGTGGAGTCTATAAGAGATGAGATCCTCAAAATTAAACTTATTGAAAACAAGTTCTTAATGAATTGATTTCAATTCCAGACCTGGTTGGACAGGGAGAAACTGCGAAGAAGATGTAAAAGAGTGCTTAAGTAGCCCGTGTTTAAACCAAGGCTACTGCAGGGAAAGAGAGATTAACCAGTACAGGTTGGTGAATAGTAGAAATAAACTTAAAACAACTGTTTTTTCAAGGATTTATTTAAATCTTCGATATTAGATTTTTAAACCAGACTCTATTTTTAAAAATTCCGAAAAGAGAAATCTTTGCAAAGCTTGATAAAACTTTTAATACAAATTAATTTTTAATTGGCATCAATACTTTTCAAAGCAGTTATTACTGGTGGATTGGCTCGTTTTTAATGAGTCAACAATCGTTAATTTGGATTATTTTTTTAGTTGTTATTGTTTACGTGGCTTCGAGGGGAGACTATGTGAGCAGGACATTAACGAATGCGAGAGCAGCCCCTGCCGCAATGGCGCCACCTGCAGGTAAAATATGTGTTGTTGAATCTTGACATTTTGAAATCAAGTGCCTTGCCAAAAATAATTAAATTATCTTATGAATGACGATTGATTTCAGGGCAAGAAATGCTTTTAAGAGACTAATTAGGTTAGGTTATGTCTAATTCTTAGGTTCTTAAATACTCTGAGACTACCGTAAAACCTCTAATTTAGCGCCACCCTGTCTCTTCAAGAAGTCGCCGTAAGCAATTTCTTTCTGCGGTGAAACTAACCCGAAATCCCTCTTTCAGCATCAGCATAAGCATGGAATAAAAAAAAAAACAAGAGAAAATGGATCTCTGAAGAAGCGATAGTAACCGCAGGGGAATCCGGGTTAGTTGCACAAACAAAAATCGCTTACGGTGTCTTTTGAAAAAACAGGGTGGCGCTCAGTAGAGGTTTTACAGTATATGAAGTTTTTAAGAATAGAGCTTTCTGGTTATAAATTGTTCTTGTCATAAATCATTGTTTTTATTATTATTACTTAAAAGGAAGCGCTTTTACTCGTAGAGTTGAATAGTAAGTCTACTGGTCATTGCTGATCATGAGAAGATTTTTTTGAGAACAAAAAGTCTATAAGCAACGGGTTTTTGGTCTATTTTCGGGCAATAAGGTTTGTTCTTACCATTATTTATTTAATTTTGGTTCACATTTTTTCATTTGCCTGTTCTTAACCGGGTAAAACCAGATAAAAAGTTTTGAAATGTGCTTTGACTGGCAATATTACAATTTGCACTGTCAATCGACCGTAAAAGTATGAGTCAGTTCCGAATCTTTTACTTTGTTGTTTGTTTTCTAGACAGATACAAAGCAAGACCATATGGTGCAAAAAATATCCGCTACTGCTCTCTAATAATTCCACAAATCATTTTTGTAAGATCTTGGCAAGCAGTTCTAAATTTCAATCATATCTCTAAAAAACTAAAAAAAATTAATAAATCAAAAAAATTAACCGGACAACAGTATCTTGGCATCTCCGG